>OX422220.1:304899035-305364035 GCA_949130495.1 Sambucus nigra
GATGAATGCAGTATATTAACAAGTTTAAAGTCATACATAATTGGAAGGTAGTTATTATCTATAATATCGACTTGTAACTTGAAACTCGGTTGAAGTGTAATTGAATAAACTTTGTTTTATGTAACACTTTTATGAGAAATGAATAATGTTTGCATACACCTAAAATGACTTAGCAGTTTTGTGTCCTTATGGTTTCGTTAACCTTTAAAGAATGGATGACCTACATGGTGTGGGATTGACTTCAAAGCTCACACGTGTGTGCTAATAACGCCTTCTTGTCCCGATTTGGGCTTTGGTCGGAGTTAAGCCTATGGGTCGTGGGCCTTGGCCTAAAAGATATATTTTGGGGAAATTTCAATAAGCTTTTTCCTTAAGAGAAGAGGATCATGCACAAGTAATACTATTAGTTTTATGACGTCTCGAGTTTTTCATTATTGTATACGCTGGAAACCATCAAAATGAAATGACAAGGATTATTCTTCATTTTATTTCTGGACACTAAAAATATTATTGTCACTTATTTTGAAGCAAGAAAAAAGCCTATTTGCATTCGACCCATTTATTATAGAGGCGATCACTCATCCCCCATAGAGTCAAAAGTTTGGAATAAAAAATCTAAGATTAAAACATGTTAAGTGAGAACCCCTTACTATTTTAGAATAAACAAAAATACACTTTTTTTTGTCTATTCTCTTATTTTGTATTTTTTGTGCAAACTTTAAAATTAAATATCTCCCAAAATACAAGTCTGTTTGAGATAAAATTTATATATTTAGATAGGTCTTGACGAGACCTATCAAAAGCGATCAATGAAGAATATATAATTTTGAAGTTTAAAATTAAAAATTTTGCAATACAATTTTTAGCAAGTTTTCCTGTGGTAAAATTTTGCAATGTGAAATTTCAACATTTCACATTGAGAAATAGTAGTGTGAAATTTTGAATGGTTAAAAATTTCAAATTGTATATATATATCACCCACGCGGACCCATGAACAATAAACACATGTCCTCCTACATGGCCATTCAGCTATCTTGACCAGCATCAGAGATACCTAGTCAAATAGAATGTTTCCAACTCCTAGAATGTTACCTATAAAGAATAGCAAAGGTTACTCGGATGGAATGGTGACCAACACTGAATGTCAAGAGTTTCATTTATTGTATACACATGTAAATGCCTAAAGATATAAAGGCATTTCGTCTTTAGTGTTCCACACCACTATGAATACATAATCTCCCTTACCTCAATGGAGGATTCAGTCATTCACAAGCACACCATATTGAGCTATTGTAATCACCCGAAATAATACTAACAGTGGACATAGGATTTCTTCATTGCTGAACCACTTTAAAAATCATGCTTCTTGTGTGTTTGTTTAGATTGCTTAAAATAATTTATCCGTGATTATAAATTTGGTCCCAATCCATTTTTATACATCAACAGATTGATGTCGTCAGTGGGAACGATTGTTCGTTATCATTCTCTACTCTTTTTACAGTTGTGTTCATTCTCTGAAGAATGACCACTTCTCGCGAAAGCAGTCTAGCAGCTGCAGGTAATAACCCAAATTCATCTGCTCCTCCCAGCGAGACAGATATCTGGAGAATTTTACTCAACTTCGCTAAAGGACTGGAAGCCATGTAGGAGTCAATTAGATAATTGGCTCATACGATGAAAGATAAGTCCTCTAATTCTAGGAGGGACATGCCATCGCCACCAGCTAGGAATGAGAGCAGTTATCATTCTAGGTCTTATCATGGAAAATCATACCATCCTGGAGAAACATCATCATTCCAGTCAACGTATTATTATGATGGTTTATCTTTCTCCAATGAGAGGCCAACTGTGTTGGAACGACTGAGTAGGGAATCTGCTTTTGATCGTTTAAATCCCCGCGTAACTAGAGGTCATCAAAGGGAGCAAGAATATTCTCGTAATCATAAAGATGGATTCACAAGATCTAAAGTTAGCATAAGGGGCTTTGTGCATGTCAAGCAGACTTCTTAGGAAGAGAACTCAGAACGTGTACATAGCAAAGACACCAGAGCTTCTTTATCCAAATAAGAATCAGAGGAACATTTATGGAAAAGATCTATGCAATGATTAGAAGATCGGTTGGGAGAAATGTCCAAAACTAAAAATACTTTGCAAATAAGCTTTGTAAAAGGATCACCTTTTATTCCGGCTATTATGGACTACCCCAAACCTTTCAAATTCAAGCCACCAGTTGTTACTCCCAAGTATGATGGGAAAACTAATCCAATCCTCCATATTGAGAAATATCGGGCTGCTGCTGATATCTATTCTGTCCCCGACGAGATGAGGTGTAGGTCTTTCTCTAATTTCATCACAAGTCCAGCCCATATATGGTACAACAATCTTCCTAGAGGTAAAAAATTCAGGTTCCATCAGTTGATCAGATTAATTATTGATAATTTATGCTTTGGGGCTAAACCGATCAAGAGTGTTACTTATATCTTGATCGTGCATCAAAGACCGGGAAATAGTACTCGAGAGTACATCACATGCTTTAATAATGAGAAACTAGAGGTGGCAGATTATGAGGAAAAGACAGCCATTACACCATTGATGAGTGTGTTACTCGCCAAATATCTCTATTATGCCATAGTAAAAAATCTTCCTAAAACTTTGATAAAGTTGATGGCTAAGGCTGGAAAGATTATATCGCTGAGGAAGCTATGGCCACTAAAGAAGTTCCAGAGATGAAAAAGGAAATTCAGAAGAATAGTTTATTTAAGAAAGATAAAAAAGACAAAGTGATTGATCGGATCAAGAAGTACGATGAGTATACCCCACTCACCAAAGGTTTCCATCACATCTTAGAAGAAATCAGGAGCAACAAAGACTTGAATTGGCCTGGGAAGTTAAAGTTATCTCCCAATAGGAGGGATAAATCAAAATATTGAGATTTTTATAAAGACCATGGGCGCACTACTGAAAGTTACATCGCCCAGAATAATGAAGTGGAAAATCTTATTCGACGAGGGAAATTGATAAAATTTATTGATCAGAATGGTAGTCGAGATGATAGAAGAAGATCTGAGTCACCTGGCCGAGAAAAGGATGACGCTAAAAGGGCACGTAACTATAATTATGAAGATGATCCCGACTTATCAAAGAAACCTGATGAATGGAAGGTGGAAGTAGGAATGATTTCCTTCGGCTATAATTTCATTGCAGAAGGAGACGTTGGAGGAGGAGATGAGATTGTCAAAAAATAACTTACCTGAATGAAGCCAAGGATTGACCATCTATTAGACATATTGATATGTCTGAGTGCACAAATGGTCAACCAAGAAAGGTTAACAAGGACAAACAGATGATCGAATTTTCTAAAAATAATTTGAGTGGGGTGCTCTATCCTCATGATGATCCATTTAGTCATCACTTGCAGGGTTCATCACGACAGAGTGGTAAGAATACTAGTAAACAATGAGAGTTATATGGACATCAACTTCTATAACTATTTCAACAGCCTAGGTCTATGAGACAATGAGTTAGAACCATAACAAAGGCCTCTTATAGGATTCTCAGGAGAAAGGGTATATCCCTTGGGGAAAATCAAGCTAACTGTATTGGTCAACACTTTTTCGAAAAGCAAAAAAGAAAGGATTTATTTATTTGTGCTAGATAAAAATATCCAATTCGCTTGTAATATCATCATCGATAAAATGGTAATGAATCAGTTAGAATCCGTCATATCCACCGTGCATCAGTATATGAAGTTTCCTACAAGTTATGGGGTCGACATAGTGAATGGTAACTAGATGGAATCCAGGGAATGTTATTATACGTCAGCTGAGCAACATGAACTATAGAACGGTACAACTACGTTCCATATTGACACTACGGATCCTCGAGAAGAGGAAGAGCTGGTGAAGGACTAGTTATGGAAAAAAACATAAACTATCGTTCTTGATGATGAGAAGCTAGAAAGAACCACTCAAGTCTATTCAAGGCTGGATCCTTAACTCAAATAGGAATGGATTACAGTCCTTAGAGAAAGGAATAATGTGTTTGCATGGAGACACAAGGATATGCCAGGGATTGGTCCAAATTTTATTAACTATGAACTCAATATTTACCCAGATTCTAAGACGATCAAGTCGAAACACCGGGGTTTCAGTCCCAAGAAAAATATGGCAATCCAAGAGGAAGTGGAGAAGTTACAGCGAGCAAAATTTATAGAAGATGTCAAATATCCCAGGTGGTTGGCCAATGTTGTGATGGTAAAAAAGAAGAAGAACAAATGGCACATGTGTGTAGATTTCACCGACCTAAAAAAAGCATACCCAAAAGATCATTTTCTTTTACCAAGGATTGATTAATTGGTAGATGAAACTACATGACACTAATTACTCAGTTTCATGGATGCTTGTTCTGGTTTCAACCATAATAAAATAAAACCTGAAGACAAGGAAATCCCTTTAAGCTTAAAAATGCTAAAAAAATGTATTGCTACAATGTTATGCCCTTTGAGCTGAAATGTATTGCTACAGTTTATAGAAGATGTCAAGTATCCCGAGGGACGTATTACTACAATGTTATGCCCTTTGAGTTGAAAAATGCTCGAGCAACTTATCAGAGGTTAATTTAAAGACCAAATCGACAAGAATATGAAAGTAAATGTAGATGACATGCTCACCAAGAAAAGTTTGTTGCCGACCATATTGTAGACATGGCCCAAACATTTGATCAACTGGAGAAACAATGAATGAAGCTTAATTCAACCAAATGTATCTTTGGGGTATAGGAAGGAATGTTCCTAGGATATATTGTCAATTAAAGGGTAATTGAATCCAATCTTGATAAATAAAGGCTTTACTAGAGATACAGTCCCTGACCAACAAAAAGGATGCGTAAAAACTGTTAGGAAGAGTGGAAGTTCTAAATCGTTTTGTATCTCGGGCTATAAATAAATGCCTTCCATTCTTTAAGGTGTTTAAAAAGAACTTTGAGTGGAATGACAAATGCGAGAAAGATTTTATAAAAGTGAAGAAGCATTTGGTATCTCCACCACTTCTTTTTCGACCAGTTTTGGGAGAAATATTGTATTTATATTTAGTTGTATCGGAGTTAACTATTAGCTCAGCATTGATACGACTAGAGGGAGGCATTCAAAAACTTATGTACTACACAAGTAAAATGTTTTGAGTAGTAAAAATCAGATATCCACACGTGGAGAAGTTGGAGCTGGCACTCATTGAGGCTTGTATATGAATGAGACTGCACTTTCAAGCCCAAATAATTGTGGTATACACCGACTTAGCTCTGCGACAGGCTTTGCATAAGCCTAAAAAATCAGGAAGGTTAATGTCTTGGGAAGTTGAGCTTGGGGAATATGAAATTATTTATGAGCCCAGAACTACACTAAAAGGAAAAGATGTGGCAGACTTCATAGCAGAGTTTACATATGTAGAAGTGCCAAATAATCCAACTTTGTCTGCCAAGCATACTTCTTTGGAAGAGAGCTCAGCTCAAAAGAAAACAGAGATTGTGGTCGATCAACTAGAATCATTCGTTGTTCAATAAAGACTTTAACGAATAGTAGAGCAAATTAAGAAGATGTTTAAATATAAGGTGCTGATGAAAGAAAACTTCTCTAATGAAATTCCAATCTGGCAATTATTTGTAGATAGATCTCCATGCATTACTGGCAGCAAAGTTGGCCTTATTATCAACACTCCAGATAACTTGGATGTGGAATATGCTTTGAGATTTAAATTTTTAGCTTCCAACAATGAGGCTGAATAAGAAGCATTAATTAAATGGATAGAGTTAGCTTCATCACTAGGTGCTGAGCAAGTATTAGCACATCGTGATTCTCAGCTTATTATTAATCAGATGTAGAAGATATATGGATTTAAAGGAGAAATAATGGTGAGGTACCACAAAAAGCTATGAAGGTCATCTATTTATGTCCCGCAGTCAGAATGGTCAGGATTCTAAGGGTGGAGAATGTCAGAGTAGATGTTCTTTCTCGGTTAGCCTCAATAACTCAAACAGAGCTCAGACGAACAATTCCAGTAAAAATTCTCACCCATAGAAGAATTGATGGGGAAGATATCAACATAATCTATGTATAATTATGTCCTTCTTAAATGAACCCGATTAGGGATTACATCGAAAGAGGATTGTTTCCCACTAACTAGAAAGAAGTTAGGAAGATTAGGTACAAAGCAACTAGTTATGTTTCGGAGAAAGGTGTTCTACATAAAAGAGGCTACATTATTTCTCTACTTCATTGTGTTCATAAAAATGAAGTAAATAACTTGATCAAATAGGGACATAAAGGTTCAAATGGAGCTCATTCAGTAGGACGATCACTAACACAAAGAATAGTAATGCAAGGCTATTATTGGTCGATGATGAAGGAAGACTGTGTATTTTTTTCCAAGTGACAAAAATTGCAATTATCCATAGAAAATCGGGGGCTACTCTAACTCCCATCACTTTTCCTTAGTCGTTTTCTCTTTAGGGAATAGATTTGCTCAGACCGTAGACTACTAAAGGAAGGTTCAAATATCTGGTTGTAGCAGTGGATTACTTCACCATATAGGTGGAGGCTGAGCCTTTAATAGATATGCCTTGCTAGAGGGTTTTTGAGTTTATATGGAAATAAATTATCGACCGTTATCGAATGTCCTATACTTTCATTACCGACCATGGTACCCAATTTGATAATCAGTAATTTAAGGAATATTGCATCTGGTCTGGCATTCAAAAGCTTCATTCAACATATAGACACCCTCAATGTAATGGTCAGATAAAAATTACTAATAAGACTTTGCTCAACGGATTTAAGAAAAGGTTGGACAATGCTAAAGAAAATTAGATCAACGAATTACATAGTGCCCTTTGGGCTTATAGAACCACTCCAAAAATAGTAATAGGGGAGACTCCATATATGCTTATTTTTGGTATTAAGGCAGTGATACCATCTGAAATAGGTCTGCCGACCCATAGAGTGTTGAATTTTGATTTACCAAAAAGTGATCTTATGAGGCGAATAATCTAGACATGGTTGAAAAAGTAAGAGAAGATGTTGTAATTCGAATGACTACTTATCAACAAAGGACTGCTAGATTCTAGACCCTGAGGGTCAAGCCAACCAACTAAAAAAAAGAGATCTGGTACATAAGAAGGTAATCCAGAAAGGCAATAAATTAAATCCCAATTGGCATTGTCCATATCGTATCTCAACGGTTATCCGACCAGGCACATATTGTATGGAAATATTAGAAGGTGAAGAGTTTAAGAACCCCTTGAATGCAGATAACATTCGCAAATGTTATCAGTAATTTTGTTTTAATGTAATCCATTATTCATTTCATTGAAGTTACAATTTCCTATTACCTATGATTCCTTTTTATATATTTTTTTTCCAAAATATGGTGCTAACTGCCAACTATCAAAGTTAAAGTGAAAAGTTAAACTCTAAAGTTCTAACTTTTGGTTCAAACTTTTCCAACTATTGGTTAAAACTTTTCTAACTCCAAAAAAGTTTACTTTTAGTTCAAACTTTTCCAACTACAAAAAAGTTTACTTTTGGTTCAAACTTTTCCAACTCCCCAAAAAGTTCACTTTTGGTTCAAACTTTTCCAAATTCAGAAAAGTTTAAAAATAATTTCAAACTTCATGTATGATTTTGTGTTCGACAAATCAAGAACAAGAAGTCAGTAAAATCTCATGTACGACTCAAAGTCAAACATAAGAGGTTTTACCCGACAAAGTTAAAACACAAGAATCACTATACATTCTTAAAACATTTAGTCACCACTGATAACTAATGCTACAACTTAGTTCAACAATTTTTTTTCTAGTTTTATCTATGAGAATTAATGGAATACAAGGCATTACAAATAGATTCAACCATGAATAAACCATTTAACATTTAAGCAGGTTACTTAGCCGACAAGCTTATTAACTAATCATTATACGGATTACTAATTCGACAATAAGATTAATACTAACCGCAAGATTAAATAAAGAAGACAAATGATTAAAATCATATAAATGACTTCATTTCATTCCAATATATGTGCATTGCAAAGATATGATCAACAAATCAAGAAATACAAATCCTATCCTACAGGGCGTTTTCATTCATCTTTGCTCATTCCAGTAGGTGTTTCATCAAAGGTGCTTGGCAGATTAATATATCTAAAATATCTCACCCTAGTATGTCTACTGATGTTGCTCAGCCGATCAAGTAGGTGTTGAGGATCAACGTACTCCTCCTTTCCATCAAGACCATAATCCCCAATATGACTAACATCAGGATAAATCCAACTAACATCAATCTTGAAAGGTGGATCAGGGTAATCGAATAGCCTGGATCATGCTAATGCCACAGTTCATCTTCCTCGGATATCTTTAATAGTCCTAGCAAGTTCAACCAACCCCATTTATATCCATCATTCTTAGCATGCTCCTTGTGTTTATTAAAGTAGGTTAAGGTTCCATTGTACCCATCCATCCAAATAGCTTTCGGTTGCTTATAGAAGTGGAAAGTAAGTCGATCCACCCTATATTGGAGTCTCCTGATAACTTATCTTTCTTCTGGAGCATCGCAGCTTGGTCGACCAAGGTTTTCTTAGTTTTTTCTTCATCAACTATTTATCAAACAACTATGGTCTACCAGAAGATTGACCAGATTTATTCTTTTACTTATTCAAGGTCTCCAACTCTTCCACTAACTTGGCATTCTCCATCATCAAAAAGGATACCCCTTCATCTGGGCCAGCATTGGTTGAGTTCTTTAAACTGTCCAACTCATCTCTCAAAGCATTATTTTCCTTCTCAAAAAATGTAACAATCTATCGAGCATTCTCAGCTTCTTGGTTCAATACCAACTTTTTTTTATTTAACGCATAAGTAATATATTATAATTTTTTATCAAAGCCCTACCCTTCACTCAAGGATTTGTACATAGCTTTATAATTAGAGTGAAGTAAAGCTATAGAGAGCTTGTGGTCTTCCTGCATTTTTTGAATTATTTTATAGTACTTAGTGTTATTCACCACTTCTTTATCCAAAAGACAATGAAGGTGAACATAAGCGTCTTTCACTTGGTCGGATGCATATGGGCCGAGCAACCCAATTAAATATTCCTCAGTCAGTGGAATGTGTCCAACCTAAAAAAGACTCGTACATCACCTGAGTAGGTCGGATTCAACAGAAACTATCAATTTTTTCCCAGCATTAAACTAGAAATTTACAAGTATGAGTTTATGGGCTCGAATAAGAAAAACAAATAGTATAAACAACATTGAAGATTACAAGAAATAAGCAATCAACATCACAAGAAGTTGGGAAGATTGAACCAAAATATGTCATTTCATTGATCATTCAAGGGTTACAAAGTTGGTTACATTACAAAAGAGAAAAAAGAAGAAACGAAAAATATATAAAGGAAAAAGCAAAAATAAACTGGTTAAAAGGAGTTAAACCTTCTCCTTGTACTTCTCCTAATACTTGGTCTTGTCCTAGTCAGTAGCAGGTAGGTCAACATGGTCTTCAGGAACCATAGAAGGCTCCCCAAAATCCTCCTCATCATCATCAAAGTCTTCGTCCAGGTTGGGAGGAGTTCCCGAGTTATGTCTCTGAAGTAATTCAGAGTATTTCTGAGTGCCGACCTTCTTCAAAGCTTCAGACCAACCCTCTTTGAAGGACTGCTTTATGGAATAATCTATCTCGATGGCTGCAATAGCAAAATATTTCTCCCATCCCTTATTGGCAGCCTTTTCCTTGTCCTTCTTGTCCTTGGCCTTGAGAGCAGTATTATCAGTAATCCGATTGGAAATATTATCTTCAACAATCTTTGCCTTGCGCTCAACTTTAGTCAGTTTCTGATCGGCATGGGTCAACTTATCAAGGGCAGTCTTTCTTTAATCCTCGGTTGTCTTGGCCTTGTCTTCAACATCCTTAATTTTATCCTGTCAGGATTGTCTCTCTCTCTCTCCCCTCCCCCCCGAGCTTCCCCAAATGCTTGAAAGGATTTTTATAAACCCCCCGAGCTTCTCCACATCAATTGAGGAGGAGGACCTTAGATGGTCATATTTCTACATCATTGGGTTGAATTCAACCAAAAACTGCAAGTAAATAAGTGTGTTATATCAGTTTAAAAGAAAGGAATAAAGAAGTAGTGAATAACAACATAAGGGTTATGATTTTACCAAGGCTAGAGTTTCTACAACTCTCTCACTCAATCGGGCTATGGTCATGGGGGCTGCAGATGACCTATCTGTCGAAAAAGTACCCGTTTTTATCGAGTTCCTGGCCAACCCAGGGTTAATTACCAAAGAGACATCCTTAATTCTGCCTTGATCGGTACAAGAATTCTTAGCCAACTCAACAGTTTTAGCCAACTTAGTGAACTTTTTGGATGGATCTTGATGGTCAAGTAAACCTTTCTTCAACCTCCTGTATTGCGATTCTTTAATTCGATCTTCCTCAGTGTTAAGAACACGAGGTCTCTTCTCAATGGCCTGAAACCTTTTATCAACATTAGTGCTTTTTTTAGCAGTAGGTGGAGGAGATTTGGTCACCAAGTTGGGGATTTTTCTTTTCACCATCTCGGTAATCGGAGAAGTAAGGATGGTGGTGATAGCAAGGGACTCAAAAGATGAAGAAATTCCTCTTTTAATAAACTCTACTCCAATTGATTCGGCAGCTAAAGAAGTGAAAGCAGGTTCCTCGTCTAGGTTGATAGAAAACTGAGGCAATACAAGTGTTGGTTGGGTAACAAATGAAGTAATTGAACTATTGTACTCTAATATTACGAAAGCATCTCTATCATCTTCTTCTCCAGTCCTTCAATCAAGACCCCACAATTATTTGAGGTCGTCAAGATTCACTTCACCCTCGTTGGGACATTTCTTCTTACTTTCCTCTGCACCAAAAGCAAAACAAGGAAGTTAGTCTGCAAATCTTTGAACATATACTAAACAGAGGATTTGAGGTAAGAGAAATGAAGGGAAATTTTTGTCCATTTATAGGTTGTCTCGAGAATAGGGAGAAAATGATTAACTTCATGAACGGTTGAACTACCATCGACTGAACGATTCCCAAAGTGTAAAAAGACTAGTATGCCCTTTGACAGTTTGAAAAAGTTTCAATTATTCATAAAAATACCATTATCAACAGTACCAACACTCATACATTATTTTAAAAGGTGTGAAAGTTTGACCAATTTTTTTAAAAATAGGAAAAAAAGTTATTTTGAGCTGATTTTGTTTATATGGGTCTCTTGAAATATTTACATAGCACATAAAAAATTCAACTCAAAAATACTTTTTTAATATTTTATTAAAATATGTTTGTGCCAGGAAGTATGTAAATTTGGTATGTATAAGAGTTTTACCCCTCTCTCTCTCTCTCCTTATATATATATATATATATATATATATATATGCACTTTTTGCACTACGAATTACAATAATTTCCCATTGCGAAATATGTTAAATATAATTTCAAAATGGTTTTAAGATTAATTATATCGTTTTTAAAATTTCTCTAGTGAGATTTAATACCATAAAAGATTGAATGAGTAAAAATATATATTAATAATTTCTTAGTCATTAAACCTATTATGGAATTAGTCCTCTCTAAAGGGGTTAACACACACACAAAGTCAGACTCTCCAACATACCTCAATTAACATACCTGTGAACATGCCCATTATTAAAAAATTGTAAAAAAGTATATTTTTCAACCAAATTTAGTGTACATAATCTACATAGTAGATGAAAAAAATTGAACGGTAAAAAATGCACTTGTATACCAACTTTTCATTTCATCCACTTTCGGATTGAATTTTAGATGTTATTTTTTATAGATGATTTTCTTACTATGTAGATCGTATATATATATATATATATTTAGAGAGAGAGAATGTCAAAATTAAAAAAATTCACCGTGCGAAATTTCACGCTGTTATTTCGCAATGCTATTTCTCACTGTGAAATGTTAAAATTTCGGATTGCGAAATTTTACCACCGAAAAAGTCGTCGAAAATTGCATTGTGAAATTTTAAATTTCAAACTTTAAAATTTTTATGTTCATCGTGGATCTCTTTTGATAGATCTCGTCGAGACCTTTCTAAATATACAAATTTGATAAAAAAATGGACTTGCATTTTGGGAGATATTTAATTTTAAAGTTTGCTCATAAAAAGACATAATAAGGCTCATGAGTAAATCTATTAAAAAATATATTATAAATTACACTAAACATTTTTCAATCGGGGCTAATATTTCTACACACTTGTTTCCACGGTGGGATCATTTAATCGTGTTTTATTTTATGGATTATTTTGGACATTTAATTAATTGTTTAAAAAAATTAACGTATTGGTTGTAACCACCATTTATAAGTCCATTCAAATGAGTTTGATTTCGTTTTTTGAAAATGAAAAATAAGAGTAAGTTTAATTCACTTATGCATTTCAACAAAGAGACAATACGTCTTCTTTTCATTGGAAGATTCTACATTTCTTTCTCTCGCTATTTCTTATAATTTAGATAGTTACTTTTTCTTAAGAAAAATTATTGTATCCTAAGAGATGGAAGCAAGAGTTCATGAAGCACCATAAGAAGGAGAATATCATCTTAACGACAAATGTAAAAAATTTGACTCAATCCGAAATGTGAATTTCATTTCAATCTGTCATTGTAAGGATTTAATCCCCTTATTATTTTTTATTCAAAATAGTCTTATGTTCTTGTTTATGATTTCAGGACTTATGATAGTTCTGTAATGAATTATTTGGTGCAATTTATTAAATTAAATAACGTTTTTATGCATTAATATTTTTTCATAGGATAAGAAAAGTTCATCCATTTAAATTAAAGTTCATCTATCATCTAATCTATATATCTCTTACTACTATAAAATGTAAAACAAGGCATTAAGACTCCTCTCCAACCAGCCTATCCACGTAGGCAAAGCATTTAATCTCACATTTCCTCTATTTTCTCCCTCCGCCTATTCCTTATTTCCATAAATGCCAGTTCACTTTCTCTCCCTCATAACTGTTCACATCCCAAGGCATTTTTTGGCGAAGCAACTCTTTAAAAACCCAAGACCCCAAACTATTATCCTTAAAGAAGCTGTCAAACCCAATGAGAGAGATTAAGGTCCAAAAACTGGTCTTCAACATCTCGGTGGGAGAAAGTGGAGAACGTGTGACCCGCGTAACCAAAGTTTTGGAACAACTGAGCGGGTAAATCCCTTTTTATGCAAGGTCGTTTTCTCAAAGTCTGTTTATCCACCCCTATTTTTTCAAAGGCTAACATTTTCATCTCTAAATATCCATTTTCTTAAAATCAGCCCCACTTTTTCCCCCAACTACTTCCCACATCGCAACTATGCAAAGGTCACTAATGATTTCAATAACAAAATGAAGATTTTAGAAGTGGGAGTCATCATTTCAGCAGCCAAGGTTTTCGAATTTAGATTTGGATGTTGGATTTTTTTACTCTGTTTTCTGTAAAATGGTCTCGGAATGGGGCTAGAGGACAAGAGTTGGTGGATGATGAATTAACTATGTGATTGGAAATGACAGGCTGTGTGTTGGAAATTTCTTTCACGAGGTATTAGGTGGGTATCATACAGAACTTTATTTTACTATTTTTTAATGTTTGCAGCATATTTGTGGTTAGAACTGGAGGTACGTTGCTTTTTTACTGAGTAAACGTATAGAAAATTTGTTCAAATAGTCATTTATTTATAATAGATTATGCACTTTGCTGGAACTATGTATAGAAATGTGTTAATGTGACATGTGTTTTTTTATTAGAAGTGAAATGTATCTTTGTTAATTTGGTTGTATGACCGAAAGCCATTTTAGTTTTCCCTCCTCAAAATACTATAAAAATATCATCACGTAATTTGCATTTTCTTTTTGTGATAAAAAGTAAATTCATAATCTACTATAGTGGTGACTTTATGAAAATGTGCACCTATTTATGAAAGTCATTTATATAATAATTGGTTTACAAATAATATTGAAAAGATCCCACGCATCGTGGGGATTGCATGCCAATATATTACAAATTAAAGTACTTTCCCTCTTTTTTGTGAGCCCACGTGTCATTGTTCATTTCCCTCTTTAACATTATTTTTTATATTAAATTTGGTTTTGAAAATAAACTTTGTACCAATAATTATTTTCAATTGTAAAACAGGATTGTATAAATTTAATTTGTGTATATTTGATCACGACCGTGCATCGCACGAGTTGACAACTAGTCTCTATATACTATAAAATGCAAAACAAGGCATTTATTATGCTTTGCAATTAGCCTATCCACGTGACACATAGTATGTATAACTCTTTTTAGAGATAATGGACACGTGTCAAGTAATAAAGGCTAATGCATTAAATATTATTAAATCTCTATCAATAGCTTGAACTTAAATTTAATCCTACTTCCGTGTTGTTTCTTTAATCATATCGTTTCCCGATAAAAAAAAGGCTCACGTCTCTTTGGTTTTGATATTTGGGTTGTTGCACTGTATTAGTGTTTGTATTATTTATGAGAGAGAGAGAAAAATAGGTTGGATTCAGTGTACTGTTAAATTTAATCAAGTGTGAAGCACCTTATACCTTTGACTTGCTTAAGTCTATACTGTATAAGTGTTCATCTAGTTTGGAAATAGTGACAAAATTGGTTGTCTAAACCTAGAATCCAAAGAGCCTCAGAATTGATCTCTCTAATCTTCTTCAATAATCCAAGAAGGTATAAATTGAATCACACTACACACATTAGAAGTGCATACATGTGTATATATTGCTTAAAATTGATTGTGTGATTAATTCCCCTTAAAATGGCGCTTTAATAATTTTTTGGGAATTTTTAAACATTTTTTTTAAATAAATGTTTTCATTAATAAAATGTGTTTATAAAATTTGTGGGGTTAATTTGCTATTTTGAAAAACTTATTTTTCATTGGAATGTTTGATTGGGTAGAATGTAAATGCGCTAGAGACTTCAGGGTGCTGCCTGTAATTAAGTTTGACGCGCGTTTGTGAGCCACTCATATGTCAACACTTGTCATCCTCCTGTTGTATCTGTTTGTGTTTGTTATATGGAGAGGGTTGGATGGTGCACTGCTGATCGTTGGATCAAAACTTATCGATGGTCTGCATGTGTTTTAAACCTATCCTTGTGCCATCCTATGAACCAATCACATTCGACTTAACCACCGCTGTTTTATAACCCTTAGATCAAGTCAAAGTTAGAAAGACTTAATCTCAGCCCTTGATTCCCTTCGCATTTCCAGAACCTTCCTCCACTCCTATATAAACCCTCCACCTCTCAGCCTTTCAAGACTTTTGGGCATTCGTCATTTCCGAGAAAAAAATATAGAAAGAAAAGAGAAGTGAGAGAGAAGAGAGAAAAGAAAAGAGAGAAGAGAGAGAAAGTAACTGTGTTAGCCAAACCCTAACCCTAACCCTAAACACTTCAAACTCTGAATCAAACCTTCGTATATTCACAATCCCAAACACAACCTTAAGTGTTTGAGAGAGAGTGGTTTGTTCATATTGAAGCTGTAACCTCTTTGTCTATGATCTTGTTTACAACTTAAACATTCGTGTGAAGATCTGTATTTATTTTTCATAGAAACTATAGATCTACACTCTGCATGTTACATTTCACTAGATCTGCATATTTCTTTCTCGATTTAAGAAAATCTTTACTGATTTAGTTTTGAAAATGTTTTATTGTTTCTATTCTTACGAAACTTAACCTTGACCTAGTTGGATTCACACTTGGAGATTTTCAATCTCAAAAATATTTTTAAAACAGAGATTGATTAAGGTCTTGACCGATTTTGAAGCAAGATTTCCATGGAATCTGGGATAGATTAAAGGTCAAAAAGGTTTTTAGTTCTGTAAGAAAGAAAGAAAACAAAATCACAGCATATAGCCTTTATATGTAATTTTTCTAGGACTGTCTGTAAAACTAAGTGTGTGTGAGTTCATGCATGTTGATAGGAATCACTTCACCAACACTTAACACACAACTACACTGGAAGTGTTGTGAATAAGATCAAAGATTCACTACACCAAAATGGGCAAATTGTCACCTTTCAGCCGGCCAGCCTTGTCAAGGTCATTGACCGTGACAAAAAAACACGCGTTTTATGTCACGGTCATTGACCTTGACACGACCGTGACAACGAATTGTCACGGTCAATGACCGTGACAAGCCCGTGACAATTCAATTTGTCACGGTCATTGACCGTGACAATTATTTAAATTCTTGTCACGGTCAATGACCTTGACATGACCGTGACAATATTCGCAGCAAAAACCCTATCCCCCTTCTTTTTTCCCTCCCGCGCCGTTCCCTCCATTTCTCTCTCTCTCTCTCTCGACGCTGTTCTCTCTCTCTCTCTCTCTCTCTCTACTTTCAGGTCCATTTTCTCTCTCTCTCTCTCTCTCTCTTTCATTTATATATATATTTGTGTGTATATTTGTGTGTATGTGTATATATATATGTGTGTATGTGTGTGCGTGGAGGGGGGCAGGGGGTGGGGGGTGGGGCAGGGTGGGGCAGGGTGGGGGAGGGGGTGGGGACGGTGGAGGGGGGCAGGGGGTGGGGGAGGGGGTGGTGGAGAGTGGGGCGGGGTGTGTGTGTGTGTGTGTGTGTGTGGTGGTGTGTGGTGGGGGAGGGGGTGGGGTGGGGTTGGGGTGTGTGTGTGTGTGTGTGGTGTGTGGTGGGGGAGGGGGTGGTGGAGGGGGTGGTTAGGGGTGGGGTGTGTGTGTGTGTGTGGTGGGGGAGGGGGTGGGGTGGGGTTGGGGTGTGTGTGTGTGTGTGTGTGTGGTGGTGTGTGGTGGGGGAGGGGGTGGTGGAGGGGTGGGGCAGGGGGTGGTTAGGGGTGGGGTGTGTGTGTGTGTGTGTGGTGGTGTGTGGTGGTGGAGGGGGGCAGGGTGGCAATTTTTGACACGACACGATACCCGACACGAACTCGACACGAACTCGGATGATAAATTATTTATGTGTTGCAAGAATTTGAAATTAATTAAATTAAGTTATTGTAGGCCTATGAGTGTAGTGTTTGCTCATCTGACACGATTAGTTAAATGGGTCGGGTTAGGGTTGGCTAATACTTAACACGAACCCGACATGACACGATCCGAACACGACACGACGCACACGAATTGCCACCCCTAGTGGGAATTGATATCCAAGACATGTATTTGAATTGATATCTATTTATTTGAATTGATAGAATTGTTTCTAGGATAATAATCCTACTATAAGATAATTGCTCAAAATAAATATTAAATAATAATTACTAAGATATCAATTCAAATAAAGTCTTAATAACCTAACCAAAAGAAATAAAATAAAATATCAAATAAATTATCATCCACCTCATAGACATTCCCTACCAATCATTTTAAGATAATTTTATCCTTATAAAGATAATAGATTATGTAATTTTAGGACTTAAAATAATATTGATTATGGATATAGGACAACAAACATTTTGTTTCCATTTTTAGTCCCTATTTTCAAATTAAAGGGACACGTGGCATGTTATGATTGGTTAACGTTTTATGAATATGGGTCCGCGCCAGCGGTTTTATTAAAAAATAGGGACTAAAATCATAAATAAAATGTTTGTTGTCCTATTTTCAAAATACATATTGCAATAAATCCTAAATTTACAAACCCCTAAAGATAAATACCTTTGATTGCAAAGCATGCACTTGTATTATTTCGACGTGTAATTTGGAAATGCTTGTTTTTCTTTCTAGAGACCCGTGTCGTCAAAACTTGGTAGTGTTCGAGTGTGTTTTTATCACTAAATTATTATTTCACTAACAAATACTCCTTATATCCTAGATTAAGAGTCCATATTTAATTTTTGTACTTACTAATAATACACTCAATCAATGGCTAGGATTAACCCTTATTCACTATTATGAAATTTGGTTAATTGATTATTTAAAAAAAAAGCAAAAGTAGACTAACATATATACACAACACTAAAAGTAGACATCAATTTTATAAATAATTGATATTTTCATTCAAAATATGTGTGTGTGTGTGTGTGCGTGTGGCGGGGGTGGTATTGACGGAACTTACACATACGTTATAATATAGACGAAACGTTTTTTTATTTGTACTAATAACATTTTTTTTATCTGTACTAATAACATTTTTTTTACAGCAAAAATGTCTCCTTCAGATGTTAGGGCGAAGATGATGATGCTGTTTATGATGATGTCGTCGTCTGGGTTCGGTGGTAGCGGAGGCGACGAGGGCTCCTCCGCCCCTAGGCTCCCCAAATATGGAAAATTTGGGATTACCGTCGAAAACAAGTCGGAGCTTTTAGCGAGATCCCTCGAGCTGCTAAAGACGGTCATCGGCCCGGGGTTTATGAGTTGGAAGGAGGTGCCGTATGAGCTCAAGTTAGCTGTTTGGGCGGCACTACAGGTAATATTTATATGAATATTTCAATTTCAATTTCAATTTATATTTATATTTATATTTATATTTATATTTATATTTATTCGCAACTAACATTGTATTTGTTGGACAGGAACAATTCAACTTGGATCCAAAGCTACGCGATTCCGTCTTCGAGCAGTTGAGGGAGCAACACAAGACGTGGAAAAAAAATATGCGGACACGGTACTTTGGAAAAACACGAGAGACCATTTTACAATGGCGTGGATCCGTCCCGCCCAAGGAGCCGATCTCATTGGCACAATGGCAAAAGTTCATTGACAATGAGATCGAGTATCGACAATTGGCATCTCGCCAATCGGGGAGGGAAAATCGGGCTAAAAAGACGGACGTGCACTACTCCGGCCGGACCTCTTACGCTGAGGTGGAGCATAGGATGAAGGTAATATTTAATTTATCTATAACTACAGAAATATATTATTGGATATTATTTTACTTTGCGGGGCCGATACTAATTTTACTTTACTTTATTTTATTTCAGGGGGTAGGGAGTGGGCCAGGGGGTAAGCCACATAGGCTCGATACTTATGTGGCTCTTCGGACGAAGAAGGGGAAGGACAAGGAGGTGTCCCCGAGCGTCGCGGCCACGATTGTAAGTAATCCGACAGTTTAGTTATTGTTAATTACGTTATAATTTTTTAGTTTACTTATTTTACTAATCATGTGCTTTTTGTCGTTTCAGGCAAAGCTTAAGGAAGTGCATGAGTCGCAGTCTGATGCCGACAAGGCATCTTTGTCCACAGACGCACTCAGCCAAATGCTTGGCTCTGATCGCAAGGGGAGGACAAGGGGAGTGAGCTCGCGGGTGGCCAAATCTAGGATCATCGGATTGGAGACGAGCGACACCGGGTTGGCTCGAACGGTGGATTCACACGACGCGAAGCTGTCCCGTTTGGAGGCGACGGTCCAAGATATGTACGCATTCATGAAGCGTACGTTGGGTGGAGACCGTAAAGAGAAAGGTAAAGGGAAAGGGAAGGAGAAGGCGGTGGAGGAGGAGGTGCGGGAGGACGAGGAGGTGCGGGAGGACGAGGCGCAAGATGACGAGGATGTGGACCTCGCTGCTTCATCACCGACACGTTCGTACTTCGACGATCCACTTCCCTATTTGACGCCCTCCAACAGACCATTATCGACGATTGGTTGTCCGAGCGTGTTCATATTGGACATATTTGATGGCCAGCGGATAGGGCGGGGGTTGAGGGACCCGGATATCATCGAGGGTGGAATAGTCCATGGACGTGTGCTTCAAGGGATGGAGTCCAGGGTGCTCGTCACGCATGTCATACCCAGGAAGGAGAACTCCCTACTGTGGTTGCGTGAACAATGCGGCACGACATATATTAGTGGGTGCGTCAATTCGTATGTCGTGTGGCCTACTCACCTCCTCAGTTTTATACAAGACATGTAGTAACATTATTTTCAAGTTTGTCCATTTTAATTATATTTGGATTATATCGTCATGTATATTATTTTTA
This sequence comes from Sambucus nigra, assembly GCA_949130495.1. Classification (NCBI taxonomy): domain Eukaryota; kingdom Viridiplantae; phylum Streptophyta; class Magnoliopsida; order Dipsacales; family Adoxaceae; genus Sambucus; species Sambucus nigra. The sequence continues at coordinate 304,919,029 of OX422220.1, forward strand.
CTTTGAAAATTTGGATTATACTGTCATGAATATATATTTGCATTATCTTTAGTTTGTGTTGGATATATGATGTTTGGAACAGGTACAACGTTGTTATAACATGTACAAATATACTGCTGGGCAGTGGCGGTGGCCATACTGCCCAGTAGATTTTTTTTAAATTCTGCCCAGAATTGTCACGGTCATTGACCGTGACAAGTCCTTGACAACATTTGTCACGGGCTTGTCACGGGCAATGACCGTGACAATTTTTTTTAAAAGGATCGCGGCTTAGTCACGGTTTTAAACCGTGACAAACGTGTCAAGGTCAATGACCGTGACACGACCGTGACACAAAACGCGAGTTTTGTGTCAAGGTCAATGACCGTGACACGACCGTGACAAAAAAAGTTGTCTCGCCTCGAAATGTCACGGTCATTGACCTTGACAAGGGTGATTTGTCAGGGTCAATGACCTTGACAAATGGGCAGATTTGGTGTAGTGATTATTGAGTCAACGTAAGGAAGCTAAAGCAAAGGAAGTTATCAAACTGGAAGAACATCATCAACAATCAGATTTATGAGAAGTTAGAAGGATACCAATTGGGGTATATTCCTAAACTTAGAATAGGTTGATTTGTGTGCATGTATGTTGTATTGTTTGTAAGTATTATTTGTTGTTAGTGGATTTTTACTTTTGTGACTTAGAAGTCACCGTGGATGTTTCCTCTATTGGGAGAGGTTTTACCACGTTAAAAACTGTGTGTTCTGATTATCTTCATCTACTCATCTCATTCTATAGTGTGCTGAATTTTTGAAACTGTCTTAGTTTTATAAACTGATTACAAAGTCTTGATTACTCTCGTACATAAGTTTTTGTAAACACTTCTTGCTGTTTATAATTTTTTTTTTCAAAAGAAAAGGGTTTCTTCAACAAACATCTCGGAGTTGCTTATACAGTTTAATCTTGTATTAAACGGCATTAGCAACATTTTTCAATTGGTATCAGAGCCCTGTTAACTTTTATTTAAAAAAGATCTTGTGTTTCTGAAATCGTTTTCTGAAAAACCTAACTATGGACGAGAAGAATGAAAGGTTTGGTAATCTGTCCAGACCTCCACTCTTTGATGGAGACAACTTTGCTTACTAGAAAGTAAGAATGGTTGCCTTCATCCAAGGGACTTTAGGAGATGATGTCTGGGACATTATTGAAAATGGATACACTTATCCTACTAAACCAGCCACTGAAGGAAGTGATGAGAGGGTAAAGAAAATCTTAAGTGAGTTTACCCAAGAAGAGAAAACCATTTCTCGAAATAACAATAAAGGCAAGAATGCCATTTTTATGTCTATTAATGAGTATGAGTTCAAGAGAATCTCATCTTGTGCCACTTCTAAGGAAGCTTGGGACACATTAATCACTGTCCATGAAGGAGACTCAAGAGTTAAAGCTGCTAAAACTCAAATGCTTACCCAGCAGTACAACTCTTTGATTATGTCTGACTCTGAGTCTTTTGATGACTTTTACATGAACTTAACTGATATAGTTACTAAGTTGCATGCTAATGGTATAACATATGATAGGAATGAAATTGTTTCTAAAATCCTAAGATCATTACCACAAAAGTTTGACAGTAAGAGGTATGCTATTGAGGAAATGAGTGATCAAAACCTTACCCCTGAGTTACTCAGTAGCAAACTTAGAACTGTGGAAATGGAATTAGACTTTAAGAAGCAATTAAATCATTCTCAAAGAAAACATCCCAACTCTAACTTGAGTTTTGCCTCTAAGATATCTAAACTTGAGTCTAATTTGATCAACTCTGACTCTGATGAGGAGTGTGATATAGACAAACTAGATAATCAGATTGCCTTAATGTCTAAACAATTTAAGAAAATTGTTAAATTTAGAAACAAACAGGCAACTAAACAAGGCAAGCCTAATTATCCTACTCTGTCTAATCCCAAACCTCATGAGAGAGGTCTTGACAAACATCCTAAGGACAACAACTCCAGACCCACTAGAGACCTTAAAAAGATTGAATGTTTTAGATGTGGGAAACTAGGTCACATTACTCACGATTGTAGAGTTAATCTGAATAAAGCCAACACACACAATAGAGCCAATGTTTGTAAAACTTGGAATGATTCAAGTGACTCTGATGAAGAGGAACTTGAGTCATCAAATGTACTTGACCCTTGCATGTCCTTTTATGCTAAGATCATTTACAATGATGATATGCCTGTATGTGATAATGATGCTCTTAATCCTGCTTGTGTGAATACTGCTTTGACTGGCCTAGATGCTTTATTATCTGAAAATGTTGCTAGTTCTAGTTCCGTGTGTGTGAGTCAAAGTGATCTCGATAATGACGATGCAAATGGGTGCGTGAGTACTAAAACTGAATCGTTAGGGGTCACTACACACACTTCACTTAGCGACTCAGACACAGATGACCTCCCAGATATTCATACTTTGTATGCTAAACTCTCAAAAAAGGCACTAGACTGGAGAAGACTGTTAGAGACCTGACTAAGAAATTAGATGATCTAAGTCTTATTGTGAAGCTGAATGCTGAAGAGTACACTAACCAGTGTCTGACTCATCAATCTGAAATTGAAACTTTTGATCAAAAATTAAAAGAGTTGACTAAAAATAATGAATCCCTGGAAATGAAATACAAGGGAACATTATTAGAACTGGAGGAAGCAAAAACAAAGACAACTACTGTTTGCAAAAAATTTTCTAAGTTTGAAAACAATTCAAATTGTTTTGCTGACTTTGTTGTTGACTCCAAGACCAATTCTGATGATAGAACCGGTATTGGATTTTGCCCTAAGAACAAACAATAAACTACAAATCTTGAACCTATTAAGTTTGTTTCTGGGGGCAAAAGACCAATTGAAACATGTCCAGATTTTCATTTTATTAAAAAAGAATTTGATCAAAAGCAACAACAGAAAGACATTGGAGAGTCTAGTAATTCTAAGGCTGACACTACACTTAAGACTAAATACGTCTGTCCTTTGATCAGAAAGGCTGAATCTACCTTTAAAACCATCCCTCCTAGGAATAGCACTACTGAACATAATGCTGTTAAACCCATCTTTAGAAGTTTTCCTAAGGAAGTTCATCCCTCAAGCAATCAATATTGCTCCTACTGTGACATTTATGGTCATTCCTTTGAAGGTTGTTATGCTAGGCGTCTAAACACCCCTGTGTACAACTCTTCTGTCTACAAGAACTTTAACTATTCTAGGCAAAATCGTAACCATTATGTCCTTCCTAGACAACCTGACAAGAACTCTAACTACAGAAATAGAAAGACCAAAACTAAGAGTTCATTTAAGAGAAAGGCTCCCAGAAACTTTCCTAAACCAAAAGCTCAAATTTTCAACAATAATCAGTTTGTTGTCCCAAATGTTTTTCGACAAAAAGCTGTTTCTCGAAAGTTTTATCAAATGAGGGCAAACTTGCGCAAAATTAAAACTAGAGCTATTTGGGTTAGAAAATATGATCTTTTACCCCAAATGAAGTGTAACATTGTCATCACTGCTTTAAAAGCTGAACACACTTCATCTGGTTGGTATTTAGATTCAGGATGCTCCAAACATATGACAGGAGATGAAACCAAACTTTTAAATAAAACCAGATTTGCTGGTGGCAAAGTAGTTTTTGGTGACGGAGTTTCATCCCAGATCATAGGTAAAGGAACCCTAAAAGAAGAAGGAATGACTGTTCTGGAAAATGTTCTATTAGTTAAAGGCCTTAAATCCAACCTCCTAAGTATATCACAATTTTGTGACTCTGACCATACAGTTACCTTTTCAAAGAACAATTGTAAAATTCTAAATGATAAAGTTAAATGCATTATTACCGGTTTTAGAACACCTGACAATTGTTATACTGTCAAGACTGGTTCTGAAACCTGTAACATTGTCAGAATGGATGACAATGAAATCTGGCATAATCGTATGGGTCACTTAAGTTATGATATCCTTGGTAGATTGTCTAGTCAAGAGATAGTTAGAGGAATTCCTAAAATTAAACCTATTTCCAGTGTTGTCTGTGGTCATTGCCAGGAAGGAAAAATAGTTAAGACTTCGCATAAAAAGGTTAAAGACATTCTCACCTCTAGACCTATAGATCTCATCCATATGGACCTTATTGCTCCCTCTAGAACTGTTAGTCTTTGTGGACACAGTTATATCCTTGTCATGGTTGATGATTTCACACGATTCACTTGGGTTGCCTTCTTGAAACATAAATCTGACACGTTTCAGAATTTTTTAAAAATCTTACTAAGAATTGAAAATGAGAAGGACACACAAGTCAATCGTATTCGTAGCGATAGAGGGGGAGAGTTCATAGACACAGGAATAGTTGAATATTGTGACTACAACAGTTACAAACACGAATTCAGTGCGCCTGAGACTCCTCAGCAAAATGGTATTGCTGAAAGGAAAAACCGAACTCTTCAAGAGATGGCACGTGTCATGCTCCATGCCAAATCCCTACCTAAATACTTTTGGGTAGAATCTATTAGAACTGCTTGTCATATCATTAATAGGGTTTACCTAAGGAAAAACTCTAAACAAACCCCTTATGAGTTGTGGTATGGTAAGAAGCCTAATCTGAAATATCTAAGAACTTTCGAAAGTCAGTGTTATGTCTGTAAAGACAGAGAACATCTGTCTAAATTCGAAACGCGTGGTGATAAAGCCATCTTCTTAGGATACTCTCCAAACAGTCGTGCTTATCGTATATACAATCTGCGTACTAAGGCCCTTATGGAATCGATAAATGTAATTGTAAGCGACACTATTGTCGAAAATAAGATATATGAATCACCTATTGTGGTTGAATCTGAAAATGATTTCAAAATTGATTCACCAGAAATAGATGACTCATTACCTATTGAGAGTCCAGAAGTACCTGGCTGGGTCTCTAAAGATCATCCCATTGACAACGTGGTCGGTAATCCTAATGAGCCAGTTCGATCCCAGTTAAGAAATTATGCTAATTATGCATGTTTCGTCTCCCTTGTGGAACCGAAAAATGTTAATGAAGTATTGAATGACACACACTGGATTTCTGCAATGCAGGAAGAACTTTTATAATTTATCATTCACGATGTCTGGTATCTTGTACCGCGGCCTCAAAACAAAAATGTTATTGGGACACGTTCGATTTTTAAGAACAAATCTGATGAAAATGGGGTCATCCTTAGAAACAAAGCTAGACTAGTTGATCAAGGTTACTCACAAATAGAAGGAATAGACTTTAGCGAGACGTTTGCCCCTGTCACTCGTCTTGAATCTGTTCGCCTTCTTTTCGCCATAGCTTGTTACTTAAAATTTACTCTTTATCAAATGGATGTCAAGTCTGCCTTCCTCAATGGAATTCTATCCGAAGAAACGTATGTAGAACAACCCAAAGGGTTCATTGACCCTAAATACCCTGACCATGTCTTTCGTCTAAAAAAGGCTTTGTATGGCTTAAAACAAGCTCCTAGAGCTTGGTATGAACGCCTTTCCAACTTTTTGTTGGATAAGGGTTTTAAGAGAGGAGGAAATGACCAGACTCTCTTTGTCAAACATTTTGACAAAAACATTATTATAGCCCAAGTCTATGTAAACGACATCATTTTTGGGTCTACTTCAAACTCTGAAGTTAAATCTTTTTCTGCTATAATGCATAAGGAGTTTCACATGTCCCTTATGGGGGAGCTACAACTTTTCTTAAGATTTCAAGTGAAACAGAATTCTGATGGTCTATTTGTCTCTCAAACCAAGTATGCCTTGGATCTTGTTAAGAAATTTGGTTTAGATACTGCTAAAGTTGCCAAAATGCCTATGAGTACTACTGTTAAATTATGTAAAGATGAAAATGGAAAGTCAGTTGATTCCACTCTTTGTCGTAGTATGATTGGTAGCCTACTCTATCTAACTGCCTCGCGACCAGACATAATGTATGCTGTATGTCTGTGTGCTCGTTATCAGAATAACCCTAAAGAGAGCCATTTATCGTGTGTAAAACGTATAATAAAGTACATAAAGGGTACTCTTAATCTTGGACTTAGGTACACTAATAATACCTGTAGCACCATCATAGGGTATACTGATGCTGATTGGGACGGGTGTACTGATGATAGTAAAAGTACATCAGGTGCCTGTTATTATGTCGGCAATAATTTAGTTGGTTGGAGTAGCAAAAAATAGAATTGCACATCTTTATCTACGGCTGAGTCCGAATATATAGCAGCAGGAAGTTGTTGTGCTCAATTGTTATGGATAAAACAAATGTTAAGCGACTATGGGATTAAAGAAGATCAATTACAATTGTATTGTGACAATAAAAGCGCCATTAACATATCTAAAAACCCGGTTCAACACTCGCGAACTAAGCATATTAAAATAAGACATCACTTTATACGCGAACTTGTTGAAACTAAGGAGTTAGAAATTCATTACCTGCCTACTGATCTGTAACTTCCAGACATGTTCACTAAACCTCTAGACTATAACGGATTTCTGTATTTGTGTAATTCTATAGGTATGGTATGTGCTGAATAAACTCTGTAGACCTTAATTTTTTCCCTTTGTCCATTTGAGACAAAATGGGGGAGAAATTTAAGTCTTACGGGTTCAATGTTTTGTTCACATTTCATCTAAACTGCTTGATCTTAGTGTGCATATTTGCAGGAATCTCTTCTACTGATTGTCTACCTTTTCTAGTGTACAAATTTGTAAATAGTTGAGTTATGTAATTTTTGACTTTCTAGAATATGGGTAGACAGTATCTTTTGTATAGGACTAGGTTTTATTGTTTTTGGTTCCCTACGAGTTTTAAGCTAACTCAAAGGAGATTTTGTCTCATATTTCCAAAGGGGGAGATTGAAGCACCTTATACCTTTGACTTGCTTAAGTCTATACTGTATAAGTGTTCATCTAGTTTGGAAATAGTGACAAAATTGGTTGTCTAAACCTAGAATCCAAAGAGCCTCAGAATTAATCTCTCTAATCTTCTTCAATAATCCAAGAAGGTATAAATTGAATCACACTACACACATTAGAAGTGCATACATGTGTATATATTGCTTAAAATTGATTGTGTGATTAATTCCCCTTAAAATGGTGCTTTAATAATTTTTTGGGAATTTTTAAACATTTTTTTTAAATAAATGTTTTCATTAATAAAATGTGTTTATAAAATTTGTGGGGTTAATTTGCTATTTTGAAAAACTTATTTTTCATTAGAATGTTTGATTGGGTAGAATGTAAATGCGCTAGAGACTTCAGGGTGCTACCTGTAATTAAGTTTGACGCGCGTTTGTGAGCCACTCATATGTCAACACTTGTCATCCTCCTGTTGTATCTGTTTGTGTTTGTTATGTGAGAGGGTTGGATGGTGCACTGCTGATCGTTGCATCAAAACTTATCGATGGTCTGCAAGTGTTTTAAACCTATCCTTGTGCCATCCTATGAACCAATCACATTCGACTTAACCACCGCTGTTTTATAACCCTTAGATCAAGTCAAAGTTAGAAAGACTTAATCTCAGCCCTTGATTCCCTTCGCATCTCCAGAACCTTCCTCCACTCCTATATAAACCCTCCACTTCTCAGCCTTTCAAGACTTTTGGGCATTCGTCATTTCCGAGAAAAAAATATAGAAAGAAAAGAGAAGTGAGAGAGAAGAGAGAAAAGAAAAGAGAGAAGAGAGAGAAAGTAACTGTGTTAGCCAAACCCTAACCCTAACCCTAAACACTTCAAACTCTGAATCAAACCTTCGTATATTCACAACCCCAAACACAACCTTGAGTGTTTGAGAGAGAGTGGTTTGTTCATATTGAAGCTGTAACCTCTTTGTCTATGATCTTGTTTACAACTTAAACATTCGTGTGAAGATCTGTATTTCTTTTTCATAGAAACTATAGATCTACACTCTGCATGTTACATTTCACTAGATCCGCATATTTCTTTCTTGATTTAAGAAAATCTTTACTGATTTAGTTTTGAAAATGTTTTATGGTTTCTATTCTAACGAAACTTAACCTTGACCTAGTTGGATTCACACTTGGAGATTTTCAATCTCAAAAATATTTTTAAAACAGAGATTGATTAAGGTCTTGACCGATTTTGAAGCAAGAATTCCGTGGAATCTGGGATAGATTAAAGGTCAAAAAGGTTTTTAGTTCTGTAAGAAAGAAAGAAAACAAAATCACAGCATATAGCCTTTATATGTAATTTTTCTAGGACTGTCTGTAAAACTAAGTGTGTGTGAGTTCATGCATGTTGATAGGAATCACTTCACCAACACTTAACACACAACTACACTGGAAGTGTTGTGAATAAGATCAAAGATTATTGAGTCGACGTAAGGAAGCTAAAGCAAAGGAAGTTATCAAACTGGAAGAACATCATCAACAATCAGATCTATGAGAAGTTAGAAGGACACCAATTGGGGTATATTCCTAAACTTAGAATAGGTTGATTTGTGTGCATGTATGTTGTATTGTTTGTAACTATTATTTGTTGTTAGTGGATTTTTACTTTTGTGACTTAGAAGTCACCGTGGATGTTTCCTCTATTGGGAGAGGTTTTACCACGTTAAAAACTGTGTGTTCTGATTATCTTCATCTACTCATCTCATTCTATAGTGTGCTGAATTTTTGAAACTGTCTTAGTTTTAAAAACTGATTACAAAGTCTTGATTACTCTCGTACATAAGTTTTTGTAAACACTTCTTGTTGTTTATAATTTTTATTTTCAAAAGAAAAGGGTTTCTTCAACAAACATCTCGGAGTTGCTTATACAGTTTAATCTTGTATTAAACGGCATTAGCAACGTTTTTCAAAGTGGGCTACTTGACATGCATGTTTATTGTTTTGAAGAACGAATGAGGGTTTGTTTCCCAAGGTTTGAAGAACGTCTTCTCTATCTCTCTCAAATACATAAATAGGGTAAAAAGAGTCTTCAATGGGAAATTATCCTCGACAATCAAAACTGCCACCAGTCACACAACTATGATTTTCAATATTTTGTTTTGTAGGTATTTTCTTTTAAATCAATCCATTCGTTTTCTCTATATTTCTGTATCTCTCTGCCCTCTGTTTTTCTTTTTTCACCGCATGAGTTTTTTTGGATTTGGGTTAAGATATTTGGGGAAACCTTTTCTTCCTTTAAGGAGAAGTTTATTTTCACTTTTTTGTAGCAAAATAGGGATACGTAATTTATCAGGGTCACTAAATTTGGCACCCTGCTTTATATCTACTCTCCTGTTGGGACATCTCATTTATCATTTTATTTTGATTTGTTTGTCTAGATCCTACAAGATACATTAAGATTCCATTGTTGAATACTGATTTTATTTGCAACCAACCAATTCCAAAACTCCATTGACAGGTCTTCAACAAAAACACATGGTGAGTAGTACATAATCTTATCATTTCATCCTTTGTTTTTATTCTATGAAATGATATCTTAGATTAGAAAGATTAACTTTTTATTATCTAATACTTACCAGTCACGGAAATACCTTTTCCCTGTGGAAAGAATATAACATTCAAATTTATCTTTTGGTTTGTTTATCAGTGTATTATGTATGTTAATCGGACATTTTCTTTGGCGCATCATTACATCTATATTATGACTTTGAGTTGGTACCAAATCCTCATCCCATTTTTTTTCAATATGATTGTGTTATTTATAACGATGTATAACTAACTTCAAGTTGTAATGCTAATAGATTGTGCAATTTTTTTAATAGTTTTGTTCTTTAGTAGCACATCAGGTGTTGGTGCTATTGTATATAAGACTATATGTCAATTTATCATACAAAATATATTATCTCCAATGTTGATTTCTTTAGTATGCACAATAGACTCATGTTATTGTATATAAGACTATATATGAAATAGTTATTTTATGTTGGATTCTTTCACCACAACCCATTTTATTCCATTTGAATTGTCAATCTTCTAGAACAGAGAAAACACATTAAAATATAGCATTAAAATGTCGATCCACGCTTTTTATACAGAGATTGTTTTGAGATTTTACTTTTATATATTTATTTGCATTGTGCTTCAAATTAATGAGTTGAATTTGATATATTAGTTGCAATAACAAAACCTTTTAATTATCATAGAATTTATATACCCCCACCACCATGCCACACCCATATATATCCATCCCTATCTGATATCCGCAACTAAATGTTATATCATCCAGCAACTTGAATATTTCTTTAAAAGATTTTATGTTAGATTATTTTATAAAATTCACTGATAGTGAAAATAAATTAAAAAATTAATTACTCCACCTATATTGAACATTAATGACTCTCTTACTATAATTTCTTACAGCAATGATGATGACACCATATGCTCACTTGATGGAAAATTTTATGTAAAATGCAAAACAAGGCATTAATTGTGGTTGATTGTGAGATTGTCCGCGTGGCAGCCTCCATCATACCCATTCCCCCCCCCCCCCCCCCCCCACACGCCTGTCTCTTTAATTTTCCCAAATTGTTTTCATTTCCCACCGAGCTCTCTAAAATGTGGAAAGATGCACAACAACAAAAGAGTTAAAAAGTGATAAAAGGAAAAGTCGCACAGAAAACCCTACCGTCTTGAACACTCCCCGGTGTTGCCTCCATCGTTGTCTTCTATTATTGGATCCGGCGGTTCCTTCTTCTCTTAAATCTGGATCGTGTAAGTTGAAGTTGTATATTTCTCTCTCTATATGAGTATTCTATTTTAGGGATTTACTATTTATACTTCATTGGTTTTAATGTTTATATAATATGGTTTTTTTTATTTTTGAACATATAAGGGTTTAGAGTTCTCTCATATTCTTAAGTGGGGTATCTATGGTTGTATAATCTGTGTAGTTTTTTTAGCTCGACATTCATGGGTTTAATTGATTTTGGTTTGATGGTATGACTTTTCCCTTTTGCTGATTTTGTAATAGCCACGACCAATTTCACAAATTTCTCTTAATGGGTTATATTAATTTTGATTGTATTATTAGAGGTGACATTTCACCTTCAGCTACCAAGACTCTTCCATTACATCCATAGTCAATCTGACACAATAAAGATTTTCCTAATATTATCTCCACAACCAAGACTCTTCCATTAGCTATTTATTCGTGATGCGTCGGTAAAGTCTGGGAGACAGACATCTGAATTCACCATCAGGTATTGTCCTTTTTTCTTTATTCCCTTTCGTTCATAATCAGTTTTCCCACATCATTTCTCAAGCAATTATACTTCGTTGATAAAATTTGGTATTTGGAAAAAAAAATCCACTCCAAACATTTCCCAGAATTTTATTTATGTTTGAGGCTTTAATACCTGAGTAGTTACGTTTTATATCTCTATAAATGCTTATGTTCTCATTCTTTGATACAATTTCCAAGTTATTTTTGTTCGAAAGCATATCCCCGTCGATTTGGCCATTTTATGGGAAGTAAAAGCTCACGCATGGTGTTTAAGTCAAATCCCAACCAGTTGTTGTTTACCATTCAGTGGTAGTTTTATTTGACTGATTTGACGTTTATTGGAATATATAGCAGTTTCTGTATTTACATTATATATATATATATATATATATATATATATATATATATATATATATATATATATATATATATATATATATATATATATATATATATCTTTGATGCAGATGTTAGTGTGACGGGGTTCTTCAACTCCACCATCTCATTTTATCAGTTCGTTTGTAGTAAAAGATCGAGTCTCTCTCCTTCTAATCCTTCAGATTCATAATTACATTTTGGTTATCGAATCAATGATACCATGGACTTCTAAAAGGCTGGTCTAGGTTCGGATTCAAGCGTATCCGATTCAACTCGGTTCTTCGGAAGCTTTCGTTATAAGCTTTGCTTATTATTTGTAATAGGTGGAAAAATTAGTTGGGTTATATGGGATGTGGTATTGGATGAGGTGACTTCTACATAGCTGAGAACTTTGATGTTCATGTTGTGGGCATTGGTCTCTCTGTAAATATGATTTCTTTAGCCCTTGAACGTGCAATTGGGCTCATGTGTGTAGTTGAATTTGAGGTTGCTGATTGCACCAAGAAAACTTATCATGACTGCACATTTGATATCATTTATAGCCGTGACACATTTCTCCACATTAAATATTCCTCTCTATACTTCAATAAGAGTTGAATTGGAACTGTTTATTGATATGTTTTGCTTCATCAAATGTATCAACATTTATTGTAGGTTTAGACCCATCTTCAGTTTTATTTGATGACTTACAGATGTATTAAATAACATTATTCTTTAACCTTAATTTTTCATGAACTTTTATTTGGTTGGTTTGTTCATGTTTCACGTGATAGAAATTTGAAGTACCATGTACTTGATAGTTATATTGCATGTATGCCCAATTTCTATCATAAATGTACCTCAGAAGATAGAATTAGATTTTTATGTACATAGTTATTATGTTCTTAGCCAAAAAATCTCTTTTAAATTCTCATGAGGATATTTTATTTCCATGAATAATTTAATATATTTGTTAAAGCTATGCCTCGAGTTCTAATTATATGTTGCATTTTTTCTCTTGGGGTTATAGTTGTCCACATTGCTTGCAATCGTTTTTAAAGAGTTGAATTTGAACACTACTTCATTTACCACAAATACTCATTAAACAAAGTAATTTATTTAACTCGCGCATCGCGGGGATTACACCTAATCTATATAAAAATTATAGATCAAATTTCTCTGAGAATGACACGTGGCAAACTTTAAATGCCATACATATGACTGTGATTTGTAATCTCTCTCCTCAACATAAACTATAATTAAGACTTCTCTGTCTAAGATATCCACGTGGAAAACTCTCAGTAATAAATCACTACTCTCTCTCCTCTAAACCCACGCGATGGTTATCTTTTCCATTGTTCATTTTCCCATACGTCTACTAAACCCACACGATTCTCCATCTTTTCATTCTCCATTTTCCTATACGAACGGCGCTGTAAATAAAGAAAGAGAAAATAAAGATTTGCCCTTTTCTTCATCATTTATTATTTCTCACGCTATTTATATATCTTTGGTTCTTGCCTCTTTAGCTTTTCATTTATGTTTTTTGGGAGTCTAAAGGTCAGTCCTCTCTTCTCCTCCCCCAACGATTTCTCTTACTTCTAAATATTTTCTCCTTAATCTCCCCTATATCAAAATCCTATTCGTCGTCTTCGTCTCTGCAAAGAAATTCAAGACTTTACAGTCATTGCAGATGGGATTATGGTGGGTTTTGCTATCTGGGTTTCTCTTGATTGCAACTCCTTTACATCTTTACGGTTTATGTATGTGTGTACGTGTTTGTGTTTATGTGTGTGCGTTTGTTGTTCTTTAATTATTTAAGTTTGATTTACTCTACAGACATTGCAAAATGGGTTTTGACATTTACAGACATTACGATTTCTCTTGATTGCAAAACAGAGACGCTTTTGACATCCATTTCCGTGGCCTCCAAAGTGAGCCTGAATTTATGGAAGTGGGGGCTCTTGATTAGAAGAATTTGGATTTGGGAATGGATAAGGGTTTGAAGTTACTGAAAGCATCGTTGAGCGGTAAGATAGTTCTAACAAATGTCTTTTTGGGAGAACCGGGGATCAAAGATGTTATTTAACATCAACAATGAGAATGTTGAAGTTTGGTATACATGGCGCATTTTTTGATGGGCATATTTGGGGGTCAAACATTGCTTTATCATCTTTTGTTCATTTTGATTTTGTATGTGTTATTGGTTTGGCTGGATGATTATGAAATCGATGCTTATGGAAAAAAAATTATCTTTTACATCTTTACATTAAATCTATGTATATGTGTGTGGGTGTGTTGTTCTTTAATCATATAGATGTGATTTACTTTACATGCATTGCAAGTTGGGTTATGATTGGTTGGCTATGTGGGTTTTTATTGATTGCAATCTCCCTCCATGCTACAACTCAGATGTTGCCTACTTACCCTATTGATCAGATGAAGAAGGCCATGTTCTTTTACCATGGTTTCACTGATAGTGATTAATTGTGTTTCTTTTGTTTTAAATAGGGGTACAAAATGTTACAGCTGATTCATAATAGGATTTGGTCATGGTAATGGGGACAATGGATGCAAAAGCACTAATATCCTATTTGAACAAAAAAACTGAAGCGAATTGTGGTAGGGGTTGGGTCGATGATTCCAGCTTCTCATGTGACATTGTTTTTTGTAGAATTCTATTTTTTCTAGTATTTTTATGTTTTTTTGCAGGATTTTTTTTTTATCAAAGTTGGAATTTTTTTTCCTGCAAAACTGTTTTTGTGTATTTTTCATATTTTTTAAAAGTTTTATTCAATATTAGTCAAACTTTTAATTTTTTTTTATATTTTGTTCCAGATTTTTAATTTTTTTAATATTATTCAAACTTTTAAATGTTTTTTCTATTATTTCACATTTTTAAATAGTTTTTCAGTATTTTTCATATTTCTAGAAATTTTTTAGTTTTATTCAACCTTTTTAATTGTATTTATATTATTTTCAATTTTTTTTGAATCGCCTCTTAGTTTACTTCCCTTTTACTCGGTGGCTTCAAAATCACCGCTGGGACGTGACCAACTTGGAATCCAGCAACTTTAATAATCCATCACAGAACGTGGATAACTCAGCCTGTATTTTAGATCTATAGATGCAAATGGTGGAGATTATTCACAGATCGTATATTATCATCGTTAAGTTCTGTGTCCATTTACTTCTCTGGTATATATCTTAACGGTTTTATTCTAATTTTATTTTAAGTTGTTGAATCATTTGGAGTTTTTTGCAAGTTGTTTTGTTTTATTTTACAGGCTGTCGAGAGAAAATACTAAATAGGGATGGGAAAAGGTATTTCTGTATTTTTAAAAAATATTTTTTAAGAGAAATAAAATTAGTTATTTTATTAAATTTGATTGAAGTAGAGCACTAGCCCTTATACTTGCATCGTTTTTGTTAAAATGACTCAAAGAGTTGAATATTTTGTTGGCTTAGTTTTTATTTTCTAGGGTTTTTGTTTCAAAATTTAGTTTCAAAATTGTTTCATTTTTGGTTTGAACTTAGATTTTTTAAATTCTCAGTAGGTTTTTCAATGTTTTCACCTTTTGTCGATTTATTTTCTCATCTTGAATACAGTGTTCTTGGAAACTAAAATAACAAAACCAAAAGACCTCAAGCCAAGAATGATGTAAATCAAGGGTCATTTAAAAGTACACTACATCATACATTTCTGTCAATTCATTTCCAATTTAATTTGAACCCGTTCCATTTACCAATACACGATTCTCTCTCCTAGGCTACAACCCTTCCTCTCACAACCTTCCTGTTTTCACTCTCCTTTCTTCACAAATCAACAACCACTTCCAGTGCCACCACACCTCTATCCCGGTGACAAGGTAGACATGCAATGACTTTTTTTACATCTCTTTTTATTATATGTCTGTATGTTTTATGTTTACCATTTTTTCTTATTTCATTTTCACCTATGGCGGGTTTGTTTAAATTTGAATGTGTTTCCACAATGTTGAAGTGGTATTACATTTTGGGTTGTTTTCATGCTCAGGTATGTAATACAACTATTTTTTCATCATCGTCTTTAAAGACCTTTCTCTAGTTAGAGTCTTGATCCTATTAATTATTTTTTTGGGTATGGCATTGTTGTTTAAACTGTAGGTGTAGATGAAAATCCATTCATTGTGTCCTACATAAAGATGAGACCTATGTCATCTCTCTTTTGGCTTTATTCTTAACTCCATTGTAACTCTTCCTTCAAACCCAAAAGCACTCCTTTGTTTCCTCTTCGTCTTCCTCTTCTTCTTCCACAATCCATTTATTTTTCCTCTTTTAAACTCACACTCATGCATACAAATGGTTCAAAATATCATATCATCTTCTACGACATTGTTGAGTTGTTGACGGGAACACCACGTCATTCGTTTGCTCTAATACCAAATTGAGTTAAAAAGAATGGAGAACAGAGAGAAATGAACACACAAAACTTGATCTCTTTTTTGTCTACAACGGGAAAATGTTGTCGAAACCTAAAGAAATCAAAGGCCGAGATTGTGCCGGCGGATTTAACCACACCCTCACCCTTCGTCAGATTGTATTTGAGATATGATACACACCTCTTACCAACAAAATCCCTTCTCTCTCCAAATAACTCTAAAGCTTGGCCTTCTCTCATTTGTAAAAACTTACACTCCTCCTTTCATAACCTCTCCTTGTTTTGAGAGCCTTAGAGTTTCTGGACCAGAATTTGTTGCCACTTCCCAGAGTTCTGCAGATGTCCTCTTTGATCGACACAATGCTGAGTTCAGGTAAATATACTATTTGTTTAAGACTGTCATCACCTTTGGTGGTGTTTGGGATCATGAAAACATTTTTTATTTGTTTTTCTAGAGAGTTTTTTTCTTTTTTTAAAAAAAATTATAACTCTTTAATATTAAGTAAGTTGTTTAAGGATGTGATTACCTTAAGTGATGTTTAGTTCATGAACACATTTTTTTTAATTTCCTTTCTCGGTGAATTTTATTTTTCAGACAACAATTATATAGTTTGCAGACCCCAGGTTTCGGTTGAGGTTATGTTGGAGCATGCGCAAATGGAGGAGAAAATTGTTTTTCCATTTTGTAAAGGGTCGATCTTTATTAACTCATACACATTCTGTTGCTTTGTTTTCATTTGAATGTGATACATAGTAGCAATTATATTTATAAATTATCTTTTTTTAATCTTTGTCTTTATATTTGTATGTGCCCTCTAAACAATATTTTTTTTGTGGAAATGTGTTTATATAATAATTCATGGCCCCACGCTAACACAGATAAGAATGCTATGTTTAGCCTTATTCCTGCCTTGGCAGTTTGATATAAGACATCTCCTTTAGTTCAAACTTATATTAAATAAATATATTTTTTTAATGTATACAATATTTTTTACAAATATGTATTTTATAAATAAAATTACCCATTTCTAAAATTATCCGTTGAAAAACACATACTTATTTTCACTAATAATTTTTCTGAATAAAAAAAAGTTTCTTTAAAAAAAATTATAATATGCCCGCGCAACGTGCGGGGCTTAAACCTAATCTCTATATACTCTAAAATGCAAAACAAGGCATTTATTATGCCTTGCAATTAGCCTATCCACGTGGCACGTCACTTATAACTGAATCTTGCCATTAATGCTACTCTCAAACCCAATACTATCCACGTGTCCGTCTACACTAGAAAACACACAGGCGACCCTCTTTCTCATCTCAAACACCAATCGATAATAATCACATCCATTCCTCTGCACTTCTCCAAGCGGTTCATTCATATTCCCAAATTTCCCAATGCTATTTAAACACGTAAAACCCTAATTAAACTCAAATACCAAGGCTCCGCCGGTGACAGAGATCTGAAGGTATTTTCATTCTCATCTTTTATCTCTTAAGATCTTATCAACAAATTGCTCAACGAGCCCTGTCGTGATTGGCGGACCCCGTTCAGTTTGAAAGCCTCTAGGTATTGTCGCTTTTAAGTGGAATAATTTGTTTTGCAAAAACAGAGATGGGTTTTGTCTAGAGGGGAGTTTCACCCTTTGGCAGATTTTCATGGAAGACCTAAGTCTCATAAGGCTTTTATGGTTGATTTGGCTTATTTGATTTGGAATGCTTATCAGGTACTTTTCAAGCCCTCTTTGGGAATTCTTTGATTGTTCAGATTATACATGTACATGGGTCTGACGGGAGTGGTAAGGACAGTGTTGGGTTGGATTGGAAGTCCACGGAGAGGACGTTTACGGATGATCAAAGATCAACGATCGACATCTGTGACATGGTGAAGAGAGAAGAAGAATGTGGTAGTTGCGATGCTATTGATCGATGTGATTTCGAAGGAGAGAACATATGGGTTAATATAGTGATCAGTTAGAGAGGAAAACAAGAATCATAACATTAGAATTTTGAGCCCCGAAAGCATCTTCTCCAGTCTAATACTTTCAGAACATAGGTACATCACTCATCACTCATAATATATGTTAAACGACATACAATGTTTTATATGAGGGTTATTACTTCCTTTTCGTTTTTCCAAATATCTGACAAAAAGTTTCCCTGAATTTTTACTTCAGTTTTAATGAAAAGAGATTCGTAATGTGCTTAATTCATTTTGTTTAGCTTCTACTGTGATAATTAAAGTTATCATTATTTTTCCTCTCTCTTTGTATACAGACGCAAATATACTAGATATGGGTATTTTGTATTTTCGTTCATTGATATTTTTCTCTGTTTTGATTGTTGCCACCCGTTGATATGCTATTTGTAAATTTACATCCCATTACTTAAATCTATCTTTTGCATACCGACACAAATTTTTATGTTTTTCTGTTAGTGTCGTGTTTGATTTTCACTTGCATTTTTTTGCTTTGCCGATACTTTGTTTATTAATGGGTGAAAGTAAGTTATGGATTAAAAAATCTATTTTTCCTTCAGATTTCTAACAAAGAAACTAAGAAACTATTTTTTTGGTAATCATGTCATTATTCAGACCTTCAAGCTGTAAATCGTGATTGCAAGTTGATGCAACTAATGGAAGGCATTTAAGTATACTCAATGTAAGGTGACCAACTTTCCATCACTATATTAGTTAAGTTTTTATATATGATGACCTTCCAACATTTTATCTTGATAATATGATCACTTTGTACGTAATACATAACCTGATATTTAATTGTGTTTTATGTTGGATAGAGGGTGTGCTCGATCTAATTGTTTGTCAAAATGCACAAATAATTGCATTTCTGGTGCATTAAAATAGGATTTTGACAATCTCATTGAGTTTGATCAAAGGTTGCAAATTCACAAAATTATACTTTTTGAAGCATCATGTATTATAATTAAAAGATTTTTAATCTATACATTTGTTACTATTGTCTCTAGAAGAATTATTAACCGAAAATAGCGAATGGACCGTGAAATTTCACTTTGTGTTTATGTAAATGTTATTAATTTTTTGATAACTAACAAAAAATTATGACTATTATTTTATTATTATACATTTTAACACTCACTTACCTTTACATGCAAATATGAGCTTCATATAAAATTATATTATGAATGTAATACAGTTGATTTTTTTTTTTATCTTGATGAGCGTTTCTGAATGTACAAATATGGTTACTATATATTTGTCAATTTCTAAGCAATACGTTGTACATAAAAACTATAGACCGAAATCTTCAGAGAATGACACGGGGCATTGACATAAATGCAAATTTATGCTCCAAATCATGTGAGGCTGACACGTGGTATGTATTAAACACGTGGCAGTAATAAATACTTGCAATTCTCTATAATACTATAAAATGCTAAACAAAGTATTTAAGACTTCTCTTCATCAAGGTTATCCACGTAGGATTTATCATTGAAGTTATTTTCTCACTCCTCTTTCTTTATTGGCTTTAGAGTATTATAGAGATTGCCGTTTTACTGTTGAGAATCTCAAAGGTTTTCTTCGTTGTCTTATTCCAAAACCCTTAGAAAATATGTGTCCTCCATTAATGCTCATTTATTGAAAGAGTCCCCTTTATCTCCATCCCGTCATCTTCTCTATTCTACATAAGAAGGCTAAGAACCAACTCTTCTATTTCCCCAGCTCCTTTCCCAATTTTATTAATTCGCTTCCTCAACTCCCCTTTTAATTTATTTTTAATTGATTGATTAAAGCTTCTCTATTTTCATCTAATCTGATTCACCTATCCAATGTTCAAGTTACAGGAATTGGGTGGATTTTAAACAACTTAATATTTAAAGGATCCGAATTAACCGAGTTCGTCGAAGTGTTATTTCTGTTTTTTATACGTAACTGCGTATACATGGTTTGGTGATTTCATCATCCCATAAGTGGTTATGAAAATTATTTAGTTCATCTTCACATCGAAAGGTAAAATAAATTAAAGAAAGATGAAACGGTATGGGTCAATTTTATATATTTCTGTTTCATATATACATAGTTTGGTGATTTCATTATCCAAGCAGATCTGATTTCTCATGATCAGTTTGTTTTGTGTTTTGCGGCTTCATTTATGGATTAGGTCGGTGATTCTGTATTGGATCAGCCATGCTTAGATCCAGATGGTTTTTATTCAACGATTTATGTACATCAAATCTTCTTCGTTGGGTTATTTTCCAACGCATGTGTGTTAACATGGTGTTTCTATGGCGGTGGAATTTTTTACCAGTGGCTTCATTAATATATTATGTTTCATTAGTTAGACATGGTCAGAAGGTGAATTGAGATTTACACATTCATAGGTTTCGTGTTTTGTCAACGATGTGATCATCTCATTCGTTCATGCTTTGGGTCTTGGTGATCAGACGGATCGTATTTATCTGGGTTTCACAAGCGATTGCGGCACAAGGATGATCTGATGGTCCTATTAAACTTATTTTTTTAGTGGTAAAATTTGATGGTTTCCTTCCCTTCATGATTTAATCTTCTCTTTGGGAGACTTTGTTTCCTACGAATGTGTTAGTATTGTTATCGCAATTTTCTCCAGGATTCACGAGTTTTATTTCTTAGAATGAAAGTTATATTTGAAATGGTCTAATATACTTTCAGCACTAAGAGATTATGAATTTTAAATTGTTATCAGGTTCATGGACGTGTTCTCAAATTATTTTAATTTTTGATTAGGTTGCGTTGTAAGATGAGTGATGCTATAGCTTTCATCATTATAAATTTTAATTTTTCTTTGCATTTTATCTATTGTTAGTCTTGGTGGTCAGCACTATGTGAATTTAACTTATATAACGTGTACAAAGAGTGGTCACGCGAAAAGTAAGTTGTATGGATTACCCTCTATTTTTGGATGAAATATAGGCCAAAGGCCACATCGTACAAACGAAAGCAATTTCCAGTGCCTAGCATCCATAATTTTGGAGAAAGCCTAACTAGATGCCTTATTAACTGTCTGAATTCTGCATAGGAATGTATTCTATGTTTTTCAAGTTATTTTGTAATGTCTCTAATTCATCTTCAATATGTTAGTCCGAGCATCGCGCGGATTTACACCTAGTAATACTATAAAACTCGATCCCGAAATCAATTTTCTAATCCATCTGAAGTGTCCACGTGTCACCCTCTCCCTCTTTTATTTTAAACCTTTTTATTTTAGCTCATTAACTCATTACTCAACCCTGAAATAAAATTTTCAATCCATCCAAGGTGTTCTGTCACCCACTCCGTCTTTAATTTACAAACCTTTTTATTTTAGCTCATTCTCACCAGCTCTCTATTTTACGAGACTGTTCATTCTCAGGTAGCTCTACAGTTAATTTCTTTGTCTCTACAAACTTTCATTTCTCCTTCCCCAAAACAGTCACTTTCTCTACCCCTAAATACCCACTTTGGTAGTTAAGAACCAACCTCAAACAATAAGATCTCACACTGGCCATTTCTTTTCCATCTTCTTATAGGGTTCCCATTACATTTGGGATTTCTTTGAATTGGACTTTCATCTGGGACCACCATTGTCAAACTTGCTGTTTCAAGAAATTGGTCATGCAAAATTAGCTAGTTGCCCTATGAAATCATGGGTATCGTATAGTTTTTGTTTTGTTTAAAGAGATGTCCATTTGATGCAAGTTTCGTTATTTAGGTTAATTTTGTGGGGGGTTAATTGCATTATAAATATTTATTACTTTGTGTATATTTATTTTAGTTTCGCGTTAGACGAAAGGGGTTTAGTTCTATTGTGATATTTTACATATTGTTTTGGCCTTCATGTTATTAGAATCTGTAAGAGCGGGATTGATAAGTATTTTTATTGCCTTAAATTACAATAGAATATGAAGAAGTTTGCATGCCTTTAATGAGGGTGGTCTGGCAAATTTCTAACGAAAGATAGCATACTGTGCATTACTGGGCTCCTCTTTTATTTTATTTTTCAAATTAATTATTTTTCCTTTTTCTTTGTAAAAATATATTTCTTCTCCTTTTTTTTTCATTCAAAGCACCATCGTCACAGATTGTTTACTTATGGTCTTAAAATACAAACAATATGTGCTCCTCACTCTTACACACAAAATATTGCATATTTGATTCTTAGCTTTTTATCAAAAATCATGAATACCCCTCATTTAATATTTGATATGTAAATTACACATTAACATTTCTTATCTCCTTATCAACTATACTTATGCTCCTGTTTGTATCCAAATTTTATTTGGAATGATTTGATTTAATTAGTATCTGCACAAAATATTAATGATCTTATATTAATGTTGAAAATCAAATATAATTTTATTAATGACAAATAAGATACATGACAATGTTTTTTAATATTAATTAAAATTTATGAATATATTGACCATGTTCACCATTTAGTAATCATTATTTGATTTTACTCCTCATTATAAATTTAGACTTTAAACTACATTTTGACATTCAACAATGCCATTTTTCACGTTTTATGACGCTTTTGTCATAACCAAATGTTAATGGTGGGTAAATCTACCGAGAAATAAAATTATGGGCAATGTCAATATCCCTAAAAATACTACTCAATTTTTTACTCAGTTTTTGATATAAATTGTTTGTAATACTCGTAAGTATTATACATTATATTATAATCTATAAAATAATATAAAACATAGTATCGTTTTCAATTTTGGGTAGTTTCTTTTTTGATGTAATTAAAACTCATATCATTACTCAATTGAATAATACGAATCATATATATGAGTTACTAAAGGATTATTTATCTTTTTTTCCTTTTCTTTGTTTACGGAACTGATGTGAATGAAGAATTATGAGTTATTTTTAGTATTGTTAGGGTTTTATTGTATTTTTATTATTTTTTAGTCTTTCTTTTATTTTTAGTATTTCATTGTATTTTCCTTTTTTGTTAGTATTTAAAAGAAGGAAGGTTAATTGGCTCTTAGGGACATAAATGTAATTAGATTGTTAGCTCAAAGGTCAAACAACCTCCTTCCTATACATACTCCTATGTAGCCTCATTCGGGGAATTCTTCCATATTTTGAGACATTGATTAGAGAAAGTTTGAGAGAGAATTATATTTTCTTGCTCGCATTTGACGTCACATACGTTAATTATTAATGATGTGAATGAACAATTAGGGGTTATTTTTGGTATTTTTAGGGTTTTATTGTATTTTTGTAAATTTTTAGTCTTTATTTTATTTTTAATATTTCATTGTATTTTCCTTTTTTGTTAGTATTTAAAAGAAGGAGGGTTAATTGGCTCTTAGGGACATAAATGTAATTAGATTCTTAACTTAGAGGCCAAGAAACTTCCTTCCTATAAATACCCCTATGTAGCCTCATTTGGGGCATTTTTTCATATTTTGAGATATTGATTAGAGAGAGTTTGAGACAGAAATATATTTTCTTGCTCCCATTTGACATCATTTACGTCAATTGGTATCAGAGCCAAGTCGCTCTACCGGTTGTTGTTGTTTATTATAAAAAAAAATAAAGACTCGTAAACAACGTCAATGTGGGACCAAGAAAATCTGAACACATCCGCGATAAATCCTTTCGATCGAATCATGGAAGCCTTCTTACAATTGAAGGACCCAAATGGATGAGCTCAATGCACGAAACCCACCACCACCTAAATTGCCACCCACCTTCATTAACCCTAAACCTAACCCTAGCCCCCAAGACTCCTCTAACTATGCATTCACAACCATTTTCACCCCTCTATCCCAGAAAATTTGACTCCACCAAACCCTGATGACCAAAGCACCGCACCGGTGGTGGCAACAGGCGGCCACCTGCGATCAGCCTCTTTGGACCTGTTCCGATATCAACCAACCCCGTCTAAGTGGAAGAAGCCCTTAGATCCCATTCCCCGCCCTTATTCCATTGTCAGACCACTATTATGGTGGCCGACGAAGCCCCTTCTGTCGCCGATCTCCTCACCCAAGTCAGCCAACCACTTTCCACCCCTCTTGGACCGTTTTTGGCACCGGACATACTCAACCCATGTCAAAAAAAGCTTGGTCAGGAACCCAACATCATATTCCCTTGATCGGACAACTCAAAGGGCGCCAACTGTTGGAACACGAGGCCCCCAATTTTTAAATTCTTACTACAAAGTAATTTCAATTTCCTTTTAGAGATGCAGAAGCGAGATGGTTCAATTAGACACACACAAATACCAAATTTTAATTTCTTTTACGAATTAAAATTAAACAAAGTTCAAAGTGAAATTAAATAGATTAACAAATGAATTTTTTACTTAAACCAATTTTACCAAAGTCCTAGAAATTTGCCGAAGTCATATTTTCAATATTACCAAATTAGGCCAAACCAATTATATTAAATTAAGTGATGACTTGAATTAAATTAACATAAACATTACCCAAATTAATTTAAGTACCAAATTATGTAAGTAGTGATTTAAACCAATTTTATCTTTTTACCTAAGCATGCGTTCTAGGTGAATTTATAAAAGATAAAATAAGCAAATAAATCACTATGCCGCGATGTATGAGGAAAAACTCACAACAGGAAAAAACCTCGGACGACCCTAGCCTTAAGTCCACTAAGTATGGTTTTATAATTACAAGACAGATGACTTACTTCCTCGACTCGACCCCTTTCAAGCCTTGACGCGTCTTCTTGTAAACACCTCCGCCTATACCTCGGAACTCCACCAGAACCTTGTACTTCACCAATGAGACATTAGGAATACCGTCAACCACACATGGTGCCTTTCACCATGTGAGAATGCCGCAGCAAAACAATGAGACTAGTTCTTTGAGGGATGTAGAAGTAAACCCAAACTTCTCTTCTTTAAGGTGTAGAGATAAACCGGTGCCAAACACTCCAAGCAATGATATATATATTGAAACTTGGAATAAACAATACAATTGGGTGTAAACAAAAGTGTTTTAAAAAAAATTCCTTAAAAATAAAAACTCAAACCTGAACTTTTTCTTTTGGAATTAAACTCTCTAAAAACTCTCTCGGAGATGGAGGATAGTGCAAAAGTTAGTTCAAAAGAGTTAGTTTCCGCACTAAGTAGTTCTGTAAAAAGATAGTGGGGAAAAGAAGTGGGAAAACAGTCAAAAACGCCCAAAATAACTGTTCTCGCAAAATTTCGTTCGAACGACTTTTCGTTCGATAGGTTTTACTAACGAGGTTCCAGAATGATAAAAGAAAAATCGTCAGAAATCTCGTTCGAACGACCTGACAATATCGTTCGAACGAGATTCTAGTGTGGTTCGAACGACGTGTCAAAAAAATGAAATATTAATTTTTAAGCCTAAAACTTTTTATGGAAAGTTCTAAAAAAATATTTTCTGAGTAAAAACAAAGTCGTTAAAATTAATTTATAAAAATTATAACTTACACCCAGTAAAACTTATTCCAAGCTCCTATATAAATATATAATGCATTCATATCTTAGGAGTAAACAGAACAAATGTTGTTGACGTAGAAACGAGGCACTATAAACACGGCATTTGATGAATCTTTATGAACTTGGCCGCTACGTCTTCAACTTTAGAATGTCATAGGCTTGAAGGATGATCAAAAACTCTATCCTATGACACAAATATTTTTGTCCGGAATTGAGCCAAAATAACAAAGGACTCAATTGGAAATATGTGTCCTTACAAATCTCCTCCTTTGGCTATTCTGGGACAAAAACCAACAAAAATTCTAAAGGGCCGTCTAGCTCTACTAGACTTATAAAAATGTCCCATCCAAAATAAAAATAGAGTAGCTTGACTCAAAACAACCCAAGGATCAATATCTTTGCCGACGATGAAAGTTGCCACTTAGAAGAATTCCTGCACACTTAAGCAAACTATTAAACGCATAGGTAATATAAAGAATATTAAATGCATAAAATAAATTACTCCCCCTAAATTAATTCTCCCCTTTATGAACTATGATCAACCTAAGAAGATAGCGCTCTCCCCCTAAGTTAAATCTCCTAAACTTAGATAAGATAACAATAGGATTAGATACCATTTCTCCCCTATCATTCTCCCCCTTTTTGTTCAGGAATAGACAAAGGCTAAAGAATCAAAACATAACTTATCTCCCCCATTTAAAAATATACTCCCCCAAAACTAAACAAGGGATGAAAAGAATGGGATAACAAGCTAAAGATGCAATAGCGCATAAAGTGATGAGAACATTAAAGCATATGGGCAACAAAATCATAACTAATCCAACAAATAATAACGGATACCATCTAAGATGCAAGAAACTAATACCAATATAATATATAAGAATTAAGCATGTGATATCAACAAGGAATGCAATAAGATAGACACCAATTATGAAGTAAAAGCATAGATGGACTAGAAAGCAAAGCAAAGACAAAAAAAAAATATCATATATATACATACTCTAGATTTACCAAAGATGCACACAGACGTATATACATAGATATAAACACACAAATGACACAAAATAAGATAAGTTTTTCACACTCGTATGGCAAAAATGTGTCATATGGAAACGGAAGTGTTGGGATGTGAACTAGCAACAATTAAATTTAGACCCCAATACTTAAAACATGATCACGGAGTTCTCAATTGATTGTAAACTTCATCACATTTGAATATAACCTCATGTGACAATATAGATTGAACTTTATGAACAAACATACACAATGCATACAAGCCTAGACTTTTGATGATTCTACAAACCAATAGAGTCATGACATTGAAAGTACAATTGGTATAAATGGACATTGTGAAAACCGTTAATATACCATCCAATCTCCCTCAATAAGCATATATATATTTGAATGAATATATCAAACAAAAATAAGCCTTGGCAATTATTTTTCTTTTTAATGCCATAATTATATTTTTAGGCCATTGGACCACGTATTTCTTTTAGGTCCAAACAAATGGTGGCTTACTATTCGCAAAGGATAATAATTCCTTTCGGAGCCCTTCCCCGTGTACATTTATATATAATATTTTTTATTTCTCACAAATCTCACATGTAACGGATTTTGACATGCACTAGTCCTCCTAAGTCACAAGTATGTAGATGACAAGATTGGTAGGAGAACACCTCACAAAGCTCAAATATAACATGTGACGATTAAATTTCAAAAGAGCTCGTGCATGTGTGAATAGAGACATATAAAAATAGAATCCATTATATCAAGACAAAATTCAACTACTCCATATAAGCATGATAAAGAACATAATAAGGATTGACAATCTAAGCCAAAAGTTCTATCCACATGGGATCGAAGAATAAGGAATTCTAACACAAGTATATGCCACATAGAGTGTGTCAAACTAAAATACACACAAAAATAAAAATATTTACTCCAAAAGACAAACAAAAATCATTTGTATTTTTCATTAAGCCTAAATTATAAAAAGATGAAACACAAATGATAAACAAAAATCTTTTTGTATTTTTCATTTAATGCAAACTAAAATGAAAGAAGTATAATACAAAAGATAAACAAAAATCATTATTCTAGCATGTGATTAAGCATGGAGCATAGACTAGAAGATGATTCAAACGAACATACATTTAGCATGATAATATAGCATGTAGTACAAAAGCCAAAGTATGCAAGTAAAACCAACGCATTCAACATTTAGTTTTTGGAAGGGAGGAAGCATGTGAAAGTAAATGAGAATCAAATACCCTATCTTGTAAAGCTACCAAGTCGGATCTCCTAACCCAAACCAATGATGAGTGACTATCTCAGGATGTAGAGATCTTGGCTACCTTGGTTGCCTTACGTTGGGTTTTTCTAGGACCTCGTTTAATAACAAAACAAAATTTTCTAAGATTACCTTTTTTACCACAATATGCACAAGTAAAAACACGTCGAAAATTGGTTCCTGAAGATTGATCTACAAAGACTTTACTAGAATTTTTTAATTTATTTTGTAATTCCAAAATGTTAGACTCTAATAAAATATTGCGCTCTTCAAATGCGAGAAGCTCATTTTTCAAGAATTCCATTAAACCCTTAAGGCTATCTCTCTCGTCTTATAAATATTCAATCTTCTTACGAAGAGCTCTCTTACGTGTCCTAAGGTCTTCAACCAACACACTATCATCAACGACCTTGACACGCTCTCTTAAACTTGCATCTAACTTCAAATTTTCTCTTTTTAATTTAATAAATTCTTCATAAAGTTCTTGAAAAGCATTTTGAAGTTCACTCACATCAACCTCATTTTTACTTTCACTCTCTCTTTCTTCTCCACTTTCACTACCATAAAAAATAAGGGAATCATAAACTTTGACCTTGGAAGTGTCATGTGTTAAAATTTCATCAATAGAATATTGCTCACTATCACTCACATGACTAGCCATAAAAGCCACAAAGCTGGACTCAGTGGGGGAATCGGGTCCCTCTTCATTATCACTATCACTAAGGGTTGCATTAAAAGAAATTGGTTGCTTACCCTCTCTCCTTAGTTTAGTGGGAGACTCTTTTTCCCTATGACCATACCCTTCACAACCAAAACACTTATTTGACTCGTCCCTATTTAAGTGTTCATTAATAGTTTTAGGGATATTCTCGATTTTGTCATGCGTAGATTTTTCAAATTTCTTAAAATCATTTTTAAATTTATCTTTGTTAAATTTAAGAAAGTTTTGAAACTTTCTTGCAAATATATCCATATTTTCGGAGTCACTATCAATTTCACTCTCTACTACTCGTTTTTCCTCCTTTGGGGCTTTCAAAGCAACGCCCTTATCTATTTTCTTTTTAGTTTTGGAGGGAAACATGTCTAGTTCATAGGTTTGTAAATCACCTACGAGCTATTCTAATTTCGTAGAGGCTAAAGTGGGTAAAGAGTTTAACACAGTCACTTTAGGAATGAACCTATCGGGTAGGGACCTTAAAATTTTCTTTACTACTCGGTTGTCGGGTATTTTCTCTCCCAAATTAAAAGATAAATTAACTATATCAAAAAGTCTAGCATAAAATTCATCAAAAGTTTCTTTTTCGTTCATTTTGATGGTTACAAATTGAGTGGTGAGGTTTTGGAGTTTCGAAGCTTTAACTACACTAGTACCTTCATGAGTGAGTTGTAAAATATCCCAAGCTTCTTTAGCGGTTTCACACGTCATAATACGATGGAATTCATCCGGTGTGATCGCGCTAAACAAGGCATTTAAACCACGGAAATTAAAATTTAAAAGTTTAAATTCATTCTCGCTCCATCTATCAGCGGGTTTGGGAACACACTCATTATCTACTAAATGTGTAGGTGGGGATCACACGTTAACGACAGATAACCAAACTCTCTCGTTGATAGATTTTAGTGCCAATTTCATTCGCGCTTTACAATACGCGTAATTAGAACCATCGAAAATAGGAAATTTTAAAAACTGGGAAAATTCCATTTTAGACAAAAATATTTAAAGGATCTTAAACGAAGTAATTTAGTGATCCCGCTCTGATACCACTTATTGGAACACGAGGCCCCCAATTTTTAAATTCTTACTACAAAGTAATTTCAATTTCCTTTTAAAGATGCGAAAGCGAGATGGTTCAATTAAACACACACAAATACCAAATTTTAATTTCTTTTACAAATTAAAATTAAACAAAGTTCAAAGTGAAATTAAATAGATTAACAAATGAATTTTTCACTTAAATCAATTTAACCCAAATCCTAAAAATTTGCCTAAGTCATATTTTCAATATTACCAAATTATGCCAAACCAATTTTATCAAATTAAGTGATAACTTGAATTAAATTAACATAAACATCACCCAAATTAATTTAAGTACCAAATTATGTAAGTAGTGATTTAAACCAATTTTATCTTTTTACCTAAGCATGCGTTCTAGGTGAATTTGTAAAAGATAAAATAAACAAATAAATCACTACGCCGCGATGTACGAGGAAAAACCCACAACGAGAAAAAACCTCGGACGGCCCTAGCCTTAAGTCCACTAGGTATGGTTTTACAATTACAAGACAGATGACTTAATTGCTCGACTAGATCATTTTCAAGCCTTGACGCGTCTTCTTGTAAACACCTCCGCCTAGTCGACAACCCCGGAACTCCACCGGAACCTTGGACTTCACTAATGAGACATTAGGAACACCGTTAACCACACATGGTTCCTTTCACCATGTGAGAATGCCGCAGCAAAACAGCGAGACTTCTTCTTTGAGGGATGTAGAAGTAAATTCAAACTTCTCTTCTTCAAGGTGTAGAGATAAACCGGTGCCAAACACTCCAAGCAATGATATATATATTGAAACTTGGAATAAACAATACAATTGGGTGTAAACAAAAGTGTTTTAAAGATTTTTCCTTAAAAATAAACACTCAAACTTGAACTTTTTCTTTTGGAATTGAACTCTCTAAAACCTCTCTCTAGG
The DNA here is from genome assembly GCA_949130495.1 of Sambucus nigra. Taxonomy (NCBI): domain Eukaryota; kingdom Viridiplantae; phylum Streptophyta; class Magnoliopsida; order Dipsacales; family Adoxaceae; genus Sambucus; species Sambucus nigra. The sequence continues at coordinate 304,949,436 of OX422220.1, forward strand.
AGATGGAGGATAGTGAAAAAGTTAGTCCAAAAGAGTTGGTTTTCGCACTAAGTAGTTCTGTAAAATGATATTAGGGAAAAGAAGTGGAAAAAATGAGAAAACTGTCAAAAATGCCCAAAATAACTGTTCTCGCGAATTTTCGTTCGAACGAATTTTCGTTCGAACGGTTTTACTAACGAGGTTCTAGAATGAAAAAATGAAAATCGTCAGAAATCTCGTTCGAACGAGATTCCAGTGTGGTTCGAACGACGTGTTAGAAAAATAAAAATATTAATTTTAAGCCCAAAACTTTTTATGGAAAGCTCTAAAAAATATTTTCTGAGTAAAAACAAAGTCGTTAAAATTAATTTATAAAAATTATAACTTAAACCCAATAAAACTTGTTCCAAGCTCCTATATAAATATATAATGCATTCATACCTTAGGAGTAAACGGAACAAATGTTGTTGACGAAGAAACAAGGCACTACAAATACGGAATTTGATGAAGCTTTATGAACTTGGCCGCTACATCTTCAACTTTAGAATGTCATAGGTTTGAAGGATGATCAAAAACTATATCCTATGACATAAACGTTTTTCTCCGGAATAGAGCCCAAACAACAAAGGACTCAATTGGAAATTTGTGTCCTTTCACCGACATTTTCCTTCGACCTCTTCCCCCAAGGCGATCGACCTCCGATCTTCTCTCAGAGCCTCCGTCCACCACCAAACAACCCACATGTTCACTTTCCTCCAACCTCCCTGCCCGAAAACCCCTATTAGGACAGATTCAGCCAACCCAACATCATCCACTGGTAAATAGCACATTGTATTACTGTGAAATCCTGGGTATTGTTCCCTTCCCCCATTCCGTTATCGGACCTCCCATGCGATGGGTGTCGGTAAAATTTGTGGCCAAGAACACATGCTTTTTATCCCCGATCCATATAAGATCCAACATGTGCAAGAACTAGGGTTTGACAACAAAACCATGGTTTTTGATTCAGGTGGTAGATAATAATGATGTTGGACATGAGTGGCATGAGAAAGAAGATGAATATTGATGTAAGAATTAAAGAATCTTCCTCAAAATTTTTAGTAAATTATGTTTTGTCCCCTCAAGTTTTGCCTTTTTCGCAATTTTGGGAATTTTTTGCATTCGACCTCAATCTTAAAGTTCAAGGACGAACTTTTTCGAAGGCGGAGAGAATGATGTGAATGAAGAATTAGGGGTTATTTTTAGTTTTTTTAGTTTTTTTTTTATATTTTTGTTATTTTTTAGTCTTTCTTTTATTTTTAGTATTTCATTTTATTTTCCTTTTTGTTAGTATTTAGAAGAAGGAAGGTTAATTGGCTCTTAGGGACATAAATGTAATTAGATTCTTAGCTTAGAGGCTAAGTAACCTCCTTCCTATAAATACCACTATGTAACATCATTTGGGGCATTCTTCTATATTTTGATATATTTATTAGAGAAAGTTTGACAGAGAATTATCTTTTCTTGCTCCCATTTGAAGCCATTTACGCCAGGAACCTTTTAATTAAGTCTTTTCATCAATTAAAGTGTCCACATATCAATCTAAGTATTATGTTTTCAACCCCCTTCATTTTCCCTATATTTGTTCTCCCAGATGTAATTGAATAAGAGATTTATCATCTCTTTAGTCGGTGCCCATAAAATATTTTGACTATTCATATCCTTTACTCTCTTATTAAAATTAAGTCTTTTAAAACACAAAAGTCCCAAAGTATTAACCCTCTATCCTCCCTACTACTCTTAATTGGTTCCTCTTCAGTTTTTCATCCCTTATGTACTGACTCTAGATGCCCAACCAACCGTCTTTTGCATAGAGGGAAGACACAAATTTAGTTTGGTTAAATGAATTTTTAACATAATGTATTAATGTTTCTATGCTTAACTTGTTATATTTGTTTATAAATTTATCTTTACAATTAGGTGGTTGGATTTGTAATTTACTTTGAACCAACAAATAACTTAGTATGCAAAGTTTTTCATACTGATTTTTGTTGTAAAATAAAATACATATAGATAATTGAGAGAGAGAGAGAGAGAGAGGGAGAGAGAGAGAGAGAGAGAGAGATTATTTTATTTATCAATAGTATTGGGTGTAGCACAGAATTATATGAGGACCCTCCTATTTATAGGACATAGTGAGGTATCCCAAAAGATAAGAATGTGACTGGAAATCCACCCCAAAGTAAAAAATCACATAATTTAACACTCCCCCTTGGATGTACACCATATCCACTATCCAATGATTGTTGCCTCATTAAAACCTTACTAAGGAAAACCCCGGTAAGAAAAAACCAAAGTGAAGGAAAAAGAATAAATTTTTTTTGCAATAATTGAATTGGTGTTGGACACGCTTAATGTTGCCTCGTTAAAACCTTTAATTGGAAAACCCAATGGGAAAAAAACTAATTAAAGGAAAAAGAGTACAACGCACGTATGTACAAAACATCATGTTCTTAGATTCTCCCTCTGATCAAATGCTCCCCCTGAATGGATACTCCCCCTAATTATGATATTTCTCTGATGATTGAGTTGATGCATATCAGTTTCATATACAACCTTCTGAAATGTTTATTTAACATGGTAAATAGATTTGGTCCACTGTTACTTCAATTTCATGTTTCTTCATAATATCAACTTCCATAAGATTTGGGTGAAGGGGGATTAACATGTCACTTTATCAGATCTATTTGACTTCAATGGCATAACTTTTTTGAAGTTTATGTATTGCATAACTCTTCTTGAATTCATGAATGTAGAAGAACTGAAATGTGTTAGTAGCCTCTTTGAGTGTGGGTTATAAAAGGAACCATCTCCTTCTTAAGTAGTAGTAGGAATATATGTTGTTTAAGTAAAGTCATAAGTTCTTTGATTATTAATTTTGAGGATCCCAGAGATAACCTCCATCTATATAACTAACTGGACATAGATGGTAAGATATAAATATCATATGATATGATTGATATTAGTCACATGCTATGCAAGTCAATAGTAATTATTTCTTGCCAAGATATTGACTGCAAATTATAATATTCAATATCATGAATTGTGTCATGTATATCATTTTACTAATAACGTACATTTATGGTGCTTTTGGACCAGATACTATAATAACATGCACGTATAGTACTTCAGGACCAAATTTATTTTTGTCATCCTCTTTAGGATGATATGGATAATTTAATATCCAAATACTGGAGACCATGGGTATACTAAAATTGTATGCTTAATATATGCTAAAGGGTTGCAAGACTTTTCAATCCATTTGACTAATGGATATGAGTTTAACTTAAACTGTGCTCGATCTGCAGGCCGAGACAATAATTAGTTATCCCAAGGTCATTCATTTTTGAATTTCTTATTCGGATATTTTACATTTTAGTTGAGCTCTTCAGGAGCACATCCATTTAAGGATTTCGTTTCAATTGAGCTCTTCAGGAGCACATCCATTTAAGGGATTTTCATTTCAATTGAACTCTTCAGGAGCACATCCATTTAAGGATTTTTCATTTCAATTTGACAATCAAAACTCCACTTTTGATTGTGATATGTTTTCTTTTGTCACTTTAGGCCCAAATAATTTATATACTCAACGTCCCAAAATTTGAACGGAGAAATTCAATTTTCATATTTGAATAATTATTAGAGAACTTTAAACAACCGGCCAATTATAGTCAAACTTCAAGTTTGATAAGGGGTAAAATTATTTGAAACTTCAGGTCCAAAAAATAAATAATCCTTAAGGAACATGTAATATGTTAAATTATGTGACTTTTGACTTTTGGGTGGATTTTCACTCACATTCTTGTCATTTAGGATACCTCACTATGTCCTATAAATAGGAGGGTCCTCATATAATTCTGTGCTACACCCAATACTATTGAAAAATAAAATAATCTCTCTCTCTCTCTCTCTCTCTCTCTCTCTCTCTCTCAATTCTCTATATGTATTTTATTTTACAACACGTTATCAGCACGAGTGCTCCCAAATTTGTTGTTTAATAAAATTACAAGGGACGTGAAGCACTTAATCTCATTTATACAACATGGCTTGAATGTTCATTTGGCTGATTCGATTATAACCTATTGTGGATATCAATGAGAAAGATGTGTTCTATGTGAATACCAATGATTAAGTTTCAACACTCAAAGGTAATTACATGTGCTTATACTTTTAATTATTTTTATATCGGTCCCATAATTTTAGTTTTTCATAAAGTTTTTACTTGTTCACATTTTGAATATTTAATCGTGAAAAATTACTATGTCATGCCTAAATTTTGTGTGTAAGAACAAAAGGTGAAGATTGGAACCTGACATTTCCTATAATAATTGAAACTTGAAGTTTCAGTGTTACCTTTGAATATAGAACTTGAAAGTTCCCTAACGATATAAATTATGGAACCAGAAGTTTTCTAATTTTTATTAGGACCCGAAGTTCCTAATTGTCATTCAAATTTTGGACCTGAAGTTCCCAATACTATGTAAAATTTAGGATCTCAAACACCCAATACTATTGAGAAATAAAATAACGGGCATTCACATATAGGTCCTATTAGACCATTTTTTATACATTCTAGTCCCACCAAGTTTTCCCCTCACATAAAGGTCCCACTCCTAATCATTTGGAACTTTTTTTTCACAATTTTACCCTTTTAAAACTAACTATTCGTAACTTCCTTGAGGAAGTTACATAAGTGGTTGAACTTTTTTTTAATCTTCAAATGAGCATAACTTTTAATTGGCATATCCGTTTCTCGCAAAATTTTAGTATTTTTGAAATCTACTCGACGAGATTTATCAAATAAGATCCATGAAGCCTATAAAATTTCAAAGAAAAAAATTACACAGGCAGTAAACTTTACTGTATGTACCAGAAAGAGAAATAGGTTTATATCTGTAACATTTTCACCAACAGTAACATTTACTGTGTTAATATTACACAGTATATATATATAAACACACACACGCACGGAGAGTAGATCCAAACCCTTTTTTCGAAATTATCTTATTTTTAAAGGTCCGCGCTATCCAACATCCATCATCAGAGCTACGATTTGGGGTGGGTAGGGTGGTATGGGGTGCCGCTGGCACGGACCCTAGAAAATAAGGGAATATTGGACAAATGGGGTTTGGATCCACCAGAGTTTCAGTTTGGGGTGAGTAGGGTTGGCATTGGGTTAGGTCTATATCTATAACATTTTCACAAATAGTAATATTTACTATGTTAATATAACATATATATATATACGGTGGATCCAAACCCCTTTTTTATATTACTTTATTTTTAACGGTCCGCGTTAGCGGCATCCAATCCCCACCACCTCCCACCCCCATTATCGGAGCTCCAATAACTTTCAACAGAGCTCTGATTTGGGGTGGCATGGGGTGCCGCTGGCACGGACCGTAGAAAATAAGAGAATATTAGAAAAATTGGGTTTGAATCCACCGGAGCTCCGACTTGGGGTGAGTAGGGGCAGCATTGGGTTAGATTTATATTTATAACATTTTCACAAATAGTAGAATTTACTATGGTGTGTGTATATATATATATATATATATATATATATATATATATATATGCTTTTCAAAGGTCCTCGCCAGCGGCACCCCATGCCACCTCTACTCACCCCAAATCGGAGCCCTGGTGGATCCGAACCCATTTATCTAATATTCTATTAATTTCAAAGGTCCACGCTAGCGGCACCCTATGCCAATCCTACCCACGTCAAATCCTAACTCTGATTAAGGTCGTTGAAGCTCCGACAATGGGGGTGGGTGGTGGTGGGGATTCAATGCTGCTAGCACGAACCTTTACAAATAGGGTAATTTAAAAAAAAGAGTTTTGGATCCACTGGATATATATATATATATATATATATATATATATATATATATATATATATATATATATATATATATATATATATATATATATATATATATATATATATAAAACACCACGTAAATTCGAGAGCTTTGAATTTAATTAAATTTGTTGCAAATTTAATCATTTTGGGAGAAATGAAACTTATTCATTTTTGGAGACATTTAAATTTATAATTTAGAGAAATTATTTAAATTGGTGGATTTATATAAATTAGCAAATTAAAATTTAAATTATACAGATTATTTTGTGTCGCATTTTTGGAAGTTAAAAATTTGAGAATGTTATAAAGTAATTCGAATGGCAATTCTGAGTGCATGGTTGACTCCGAATAGTTTGAAATAGTCGGAAAAGAGTACCCGTAGGTAGTAATCGGGTCTCAGAGTATTTTTAGGCATAACCGGGCCCACACAGAAGTGTTTAGGCCATTTTAATTAAGACCATTAGTTTAAAAACGAGATTAGCCTAATAAAAGCCAACTTAGGGAGTTGGGGGAAGCCATAACTCAATGAGAGAGAACCTAAATCTGCAGAAGAAGTTTGGGAGAGCAAATTGGGGATCTTTTGGGAGCGAAACTAAAGGAAGGGGAGTGTGTTCTTCATCAAACATTCGTCTACAACATAGGAAATCATACCCTACGAAATTATTCAGGCAAGTAGTTAAACTTGCTTTCATTTAAATTGCAGTATTGCGATTCATATCATGGTGGGTGTAAACCATATTCATTTTGGGATGAGTTATTATAGCAAAATTCGTTTTTGGAGGGTATCACATGTTAAATCTTGGTTTGGGGGATTTAATCATTAAGGGTGAAATTGATGTTTAATTGATGTGAAAATAATATCATATGAGGCTATAATATGATTTAGAACCGAAAGCCTGTAGAAATTGTTGCTGAATTCGGATTATTGAATCGAATTGATAATTGTGATTTAAGGGGTATTGAGAAAAATTCAATTTATGAACCCTAGAATTTTAATGAAAATCACGGATGATTAATATCATATATTAGTTTTTGAACATATTTATAGATGAAATAAATATTGGAGATAAAGTAATCAAGGTCTGGTTTGAAGTTGGAAAGCTTCGGAATTTAAAAATGGTGGAAAAAGCACTCGGGGAAGATGACTGGTATTTGATCGATCGATCGATCGACCCCTTCAGATATTATAAAACATGAGATTGTAGATTTTTTTTTGTCACGGTGGCGTGGGCGACGACCTCGTATTTTTTTTATTTTTTTTGGATTTGATATGATTTTTCTACGATAGGGTGCGCGAGACCAACATCTTTGGGAAGAAATAAATTCGGGTTATTTGGAGATGTCCGTAGATGAGTGAAGGACTTTGGAAAAATATAAAGGAACACTATTTTATCCTTGGATTAGATAGGGATGAATCCGGGGTATGGATTTAGGAGTATTTATAGTGAACGACACTCGATAATATATGTCAAAAATATACGAACGTATTCGAATGGGAATTTTGGATGAATTTAGCATATGGGCTGGTATCTTAAGGTAGAATATGATTGAAAATATTTTAAGGGGAACCTAATATTTAAAGTCTTATGGGATGAGTATTAAGGACTATTAAATTTAATAAGGGTGTTAAACTTATTAACCGAATTTGGTGAAATGAATTCTAAAAGGTTAACATACGGACCAACAAAGGGAGTTCGAGCATTTTGGTTGAGTGACACCACTTGGATAAAAATAATTGAGGTGATAGAAATTAAATTAAGGGTCGGGTTTTTGACTCTGATATTTCTCAGGCTAGTACTACAGGAGTTAAGCACAGAGTAGCCGGTTTAATTTATTATATAGATATATAATAAATTATCGAATAGTGAATTTAACGAGAGGTGTTAACCTTAATAGTGGATTTTTTTGTAAGGAATTCTAAAGGGTGAAGATACGGACCATATGAGTGAGTCGGAGTATTGTAGTTGGGTGAGACTACTTTAATGAATTAATTAATGTGAAATTGATTAGATTAATTGGTGTAATTTGAAATGTAACGGATTCGGGGGATGAGCAAACCTATGACTTAGATCAGTAGGAAATGAGTGAATTACCTACTCAAATATTTCAAAGGATAATTGACACACATCGATTAGTGAGGGGTACTCGGGAATACACGATAAGAAGTGTAATTGGAATTAATAATCCGTAGGATATTCGGGAGATATATATGCTATGTATGGAATATATGATATAGGTTGTGTGTATACCTATACTGATTTGTATGATTTATTATGTGTATGAAATACCTACCATACTTGCTATCACGGGAGGTTGATTTTCAGAAAAGGACCATCTTATCTTTGTGTGCCTTTGGGGGGATTTAGATTGGTACCTTAAGGACATAAGATTGTGAATGACTTATTTGTGAGTTGATAAGTCAGCTGACCACGGGAGCGTAGGTATGTGCGTGACCCATGGGTATGTGAACTATGTTCGCCTTCAATATGTGTGATTTGTATTAATACGATTCCAGAGTGATTCGGAATTCGTAGTCCTTTATACAGCTCGGGATGTAGCATGACTTGATAGCAGAGTATCAATTCACCGCAGGTCCCAGCCTAGGGGTACTGTATTGTATATATATAATTAGTGTGATAAATATATATACTTGTGATTTATTCTACTGCGTGTGTTTGGTAGATGATATACCAGGACATTATAGCATAATATACTCGCACCGTAACTCAGCTTAGGGGTGTCGTGTTAGTATATATATAACAAAGTTATATATGTATACGTGTGATTTTATTCTACTGTGTGGGTCTAGTATAAGAGAAAGATAGTGACATTAAAAATAACTATATTATGGGGAGAAATAAACATATACTGAGAAATTTATAATGGGATAAACGACATGGAAATTCGATAACATATTGTATGGGTAATACGGATGGGTACAATGAGTTAATATGTAGAAGGAGACTTGTTATGGCTAGTTAGGTGGGGTAGCTTAACTAAGAAAGGTGGAAGGCAAGCGCTAAGTGTGCACATTAGATGAGGAGTGAGTTATGTCTCAATAGAGTGCGACACTAGCTTAAATATGAAAAGTGTGCATGCATATTTAATTATTGCAATATAACTGCTTGCTAAATATTTTGAAAATATTTTACTTGGGCCCTGACCCGTGTCAAAACCTCTTTCCAAAATATTTTAGGTGCCCAACCATAAGGACGCCCAGTTTGAGGATTCTATACAGGGATGCGTAGCTACAACTCATGTGGAAGTTGCAGGACTTTGTTATAGACGCTTCGTTCATTTGTTTATAGTATAGGGACTTTTCTTCAATATTCATTTGGGCATATCGCCCCCCAGATTTTGTATTCGGTTTATTTATTGGACTTTGTCTATCCAGGTTATTGTTCCCGTTACTGTTGTATTTTATTATTTAACTGATAGTGGATTCGATTATCTTCATTTATAGTATTCATCTGTGTTTGATTTAATTATCATGGTGTGTTGATGGCTTAATTTATTATTTATTTTCACATGTTGTTAATTAATGAAAGATAAAATTTGGCACCGGTCTAATTAAATTACTAGGTAGTTAGTAACTTTAAAAAAAAAATCGACAGTGATGCTAAGAATGAGCCATATGAGACCAACGTTTTATTTTAATTATGGGCTGGCCACCTTGTATTTTAATAGGCGGGGTGTCACAGATGGTATCAGAACATCAGGTTCTAGAGTCCTTAGGATCTTTGCGGTTTATTACGTTTCAACGTAGCGTTCTTTAATATAGAGCCTTATTATAGGATTGTTGTATTCCTTCATGTATGCGACTCACGTTCTCCTGCTATTAAGTATAGTGGATGCGATTCATATGCAAGTTCTTTTGGGCTTCGTACACCGAACAACTTTGGGACAAACAACGAGGTTCATTAGAAGGACTACAGGAGGGGAGGCTCAACAAAAGGCGTGGAATATTCTGGAAACAGTGATCGCGATCGAAGTCACCATAATTATTGTTTACAATAAATGGAGTTAGGATAAACACCAAGGTAAATTAGTTTCTTTAAACACTTTTGTAGAAAGCGATGGTGCATACTCAGACTCACCCAGTGTATTCGGTAAAAGGTTGGAGTCAGGGGGAACTCCTTTGAAAATCCGGATTAGGGAAAGAGGGGCAGTGTAACGGGTTAATAAAAAGAGATAACCCAAAGGCAATTGAGTATGGTGGATTGCAATGGTACCCATCATTAAATTTTGGGTGCGAAGTTTTAACTCATAGGAGCGACGTTGTAGTAGTGGGAGTCGGTCACCATAACCATGGAGGGATACCATGAATAATAAGGAATTAGGGGGTGTGGTTTGACCGAAAATCCTCTCATCAACTGTTTAAATGAGAGAGGCAAAGGAGATTTCAAAAGGGTTGTACAGTGGCCGGTCATGAAGAGAGTTGATAATTTTAGCGAACTTCCTACCTAATGAGGTGGATACATCCGTAAGTTGATATTGGACTCGTGGGTAAAATGCACAAGCTAGGATGGGAAAATCCGAATAGGATGACTGGTGTTGTTGTCATCAAGGTCGTATGTTTAAAAATTGATATCAATAATTCCTTGAGAAAGGAACCAAGAGTGTTGGAGAACCTAACTGAAAAAAAAAACTAGATTTAACGGTGCTAGTGAGGCACCATATGAGGGTGTACCGGTAGAGAACCCATTTTAATGATTAATACCAAAGGAATCCTTATCAAGTGACGGTGAATTAAGTCAGGTTTGTCAAGTCCAACAACGAGTTCCATAGGGTCAACGGAGCCAAAGGGGTAACTGGGGTAGCAATCAGGGTCAAGTTTTTTAAGTCAGTGAGAAGGAAAACCCTGACATGGATAGTGGGTCCAAGAAAAGGGGGATCAAACAGAGAGGTGTATTGGATGTAAAGAGCAGGAACACATGTGTGTATTTTGTCCAGAGAGAATTGGGGAACAAGTAAGGGATGACCAGTAGGGGAAACAATTATAAGAAGTTTAATCAGGACGAGGGTGTTATGTCCAGGAACCATTTGAACCGCAAGTGGTATTGGCAATTTAAGGCATGAGCTTTATACCGGAGTGATTGGGATCTCTTTTATGTGACACGAGAGAGTCGTTGTAGGTTATTAATACTAGATTCACACGTGAAACGGGTTTAGTAGAGGTATCATTAATACTACCATAGTGTGTGTTTATTCACCGTTGAGCGGAGAGTTTTTAGCTCATTAATGTTTACGTGCTGAGAACTTAGTGATAGTGAGAGCATCGTATCATGTGATGCCTTGAGATACTTGGGCATAGACGATTTGATTTATTGTTGGGAGACAAAATTTGTGATATCTTGGTTATGTGCTTGGGATGCACAAGTTTTGATGACCGACAATGCTAGGGGATAGTGCATTGGGGAAAGTTCTTTTGAACTTCGTTACGAGAGGTTACACACATGGATCGTAATAAACGTTGGGAGTAGCGAGACGTTGTTGGATGCTAGTGCATCAGTTTTAAATGTTAAATTATTAAACGAGTAGAGGAAACACTTTAAGCTGAGAGATAATACCATATATGGCCAGTGGAGCCAGGTAGTGCTACGAAGGATGCACTGAGAAAAAATTTTGCACCACAAGTTAATGGGTGGGGCAGGGTCGAGAATGACTTAATTTGTAAATTGGGGTAATCGAGAATACCTGTATGACATAGCCACACCGAGAGTGCAGAGCTGAGCTTGAGATAAATATATTACGTACGAGACGTTACTGATAATTGTACTGAAATGTTTGGGCTATAGTGTATAGAACAATGGGACTTTGTGTTTGCTATTCCGAGATATAATTTATTTGTGCTAGTTATATCCTGAAAGAGGGTCTAGTCTATATATATTCGTGTATATATGTTATCGTGTGTTGCATAATAAACTTATGAGAAAGTGTTTGTATTATTATATTTGATCCTAGTGAATAGGGATATTTACTGATGAGATTCAGAGTGGATATGTTTAGTGACGGGCGAGGATATATATCTTGTGATTGACTCGCACTAAGATAATAGTGATAGTAAGGGGCGCTATATTGTGTAATATCTTTAGTAACATGAAAATGGTCGAGTATACTTTTATGCCAGGAGACGGGATTTGGGGGTATGTGCTGTGGACTGAAGGCCAAACAGATCTCATCGACCGACAATGTTAGGTAGTAGTGTATCGGGGGGGTTCCTTGTTTGGATTTCGCTTTGCGAGACATCCCATGCTTGAAACTTAGCGCAATGTTAGAAGTGGAGAGATGTTTGGTCAGTAGCACATAGTTTTGGTACCTTGGCTATTATGCATTCAGGTAGTTATGACTGTAAGTTGAAAATTGTATTACAATGTAAGGCTAGTGGAGCCGGGTAACCTTTATGCAGTTATGCACGCGTAAAGGGTGTATGGACGCCCTGGACAATTAATTTAATTTTAATATAATTCGCGATTAGAAGAGGTAGGAATATGTGTATCGATCTTAGAGACATATCAGTAAGGAAGTATTCGAGGCTTTGAGTACTAGGCTCATCTGAATTTCGAGGACGAAATTCCTTTGTAAGGGGAGAAGTATGTAACACCCCGTAAATTCGAGAGCTTTGAATTTAATTAATTTTGTTGCAAATTTAATCATTTTGGGAGAAATGGAACTTATTCATTTTTTGAGACATTTAAATTTATAATTTGGAGAAATTATTTAAATTGGTGGATTTATTTAAATTGGCAAATTAAAATTTAAATTATACAGATTATTTTGTGTCGCATTTTAGGAAGTCAAAAATTTAAGAATGTTATAAAGTAATTCGTATGGCAATTGTGAGTGCACGGTTGACTCCGGATAGTTCGAAATAGTCGGAAAAGAGTATCCGGGAGTAATAAACGAGTCTCGAGGCATTTTTAGGCATAATCGGGCCCACACGGGAGTGTTTAGGCCATTTTAATTAAGCCCATTAGTCTAAAAACGGGATTAGCCTAATAAAATCCAACTTAGGGAGTTGGGGGAAGCCATAACTCAATGAGAAAGAACCTAAATATGCAGAGGAAGTTTGGGAGAGCAAATTGGGGATCTTTTGGGAGCGAAACTAAAGGAAGAGGAGTGTGTTCTTCGTCAAACATTCGTCTACAACAAAGGAAATCAGACCCTACGAAATTATCCAGGCAAGTAGTTAAAATTGCTTTCATTTAAATTGCAGTATTGCGATTCATATCATGGTGGGTGTAAACCATATTCATTTTGGGATGAGTTATTATAGCAAAATTCATTTTTGGAGGGTATCACATGTTAAATCTGGGTTTGGGGGATTTAATAATTAAGGGTGAAATTGATGTTTAATTGATGTGAAAATAATATTATATGAGGCTATAATATGATTTAGAATCAAAAACCTGTAGAAATTGTTGTTGAATTCGGATTATTGAATCGAATTGAGAATTGTAATTTAAGGGATATTGAGAAAAACCCAATTTATGAACCCTGGAATTTTAATGAAAATCACTGAGGATTAATGTCATATATTAGTTTTTGAACATATTTATAGATGAAATAAATATTGGAGATGAAGTAATCGAGGTTTGGTTTGAAGTTGGAAAGCTTCGGAGTTTAAAAATGGTGGAAAAAGCATTCGGGGAAGATGACCGGTATCTGGTCGATCGATCGATCGATCCAATTCGTCGATCGATCGACCCCTTCAGATATTGTAAAACATGAGATTGTAGATTTTTTTCGTCATGGCCGCGTGGGAGCCGACCTTGTATTTTTTTGATTTTGTTTGGATTTTATATGATTTTTCTACGATAGGGTGCGCGAGACCGATATCTTTGGGAAGAAATAAATTCGGATTATTTGGAGATGTCCGTAGATGAGTGAAGGACTTTGGAAAAATATAAAGGAACATTATTTTATCCTTGGATTAGATAGGGATGAATCTGGGGTATGGATTTAGGAGTTTTTATAATGAACGACACTCGATAATATATGTCGAAAAAATGCGAACGTATTCAAATGGGAATTTTGGATGAATTTAGCATACGGGCTGGTATCCTAAGGTGGAATATAATTGAAAATAATTTAAGGGGAACCTAATACTTAGAGTCTTATTGTAGACACACCATTATATTACCCCCTAAACTCTCCTTAGGTCCCTAGCACCTCCCTTCATCACTGAAAACCTAGGTCATACCACGAGTACCGACCTAGAGGCCATCGGACGCTCCCAGGCTCCATTTTACCAAAAGTTAAACTCTTCATATCCACCGAGACTGTATGAATCTTCAAAGGGAACTGAAACCCTTTTCCAACAGTATGTCCTGTGCACAATTCTAACTTACCATGCGGACAAATGACCCGTTTTCCCTCGAAACCTGATCTAGAGGCCACTGGGCGCTCCCGGGCTCCATTTGACCTAAGTCAACTCTTCATCTCGACCAAGACTGAATGAATCTTCAAAGGCACTGAAACCCCTTTCCAATGGTCCGCGTTGTGCACGATTCCGACTTACGGTACGGACGAACAATCCGTTTTACTCCGAAAGGTCACCGAATGCTTCCAGTCCCCGGTTGATCAAATTCAACTCCCCAAACTGAGTCAAACTTTTTGGAATGTCGAAGTACATCTCTTAACCTTTCCAACGGTCTGCCCCCGTGCACGATTCTAACTTACCATGCGGACGAACGATCTGTTTGCATCCGAAGTTTTCCCGTCCAAAGGACCAACGAACGCTTCTGAGCCACATTTGACCGGAAGTCAACTTCTGAACCCGGGAGAAATCCAAAGGACTTTAGAAGGTATTTGAATTACCTTTCAACGGTTTGCCTCGTGCACGATTTGGATCAACGGTTTGCAAGACACTGCCAAACGGCAAGTCCCAAACCCTTCCTATCGGCAGTGTGCCAAAACGCACTTGTCGATTGGCAGGACCAGGGCTATGCCGAGCGGCAATGCCCTGGGCCTATAAAAAGGAGGCCTTGACCTCATTGCAAAGGGAGCCCAGATCATATAGACATCACTCCCAACAAACCCAGAAAACCTCTCTCGAAGTCAGCGTGATTTCCACATCCAATTCCCTTTCCAACTTCACTTTTCATCATCCTTTTCATCAAACTTGGTGAATTCATTACCCTCCATCATCATCCAGGTGCAAGGGCTTCTCTCCAACACTCAAGATCAAGCTCAAGATCTTCAAGAAGGTCCAATTTTCTCAATTCTCTCCTTAAATTCTCATAAATTTGCATTAATTTATTTTATTATTTAGCACTTTTATTCTCTCATCTCACATATCCTAATATACTTTTTACTTAGTATTATTGCACATCTCTTATTTTCATACAAATAAAAAACCCCAAAAAAACAAGAAAAATGGGGTTTGCTCAAAAATTTCAGATAGGAATTCTCACACTTTCTTACACTTCTCACAACTAAAACACGTTTATACACACACAACATACAAATAATAGAAGTCCCCGGTTGGATTTATGGGATAAACCCCACCCCTCGTTTTGCATGCGAACTACATGAACTTTGATGCCTCTATAGGCTACGTAGGCGTCTCAGGGTAAAACCCGAGACTCGAGTCCTATTCTCACTTTTTCTCTCACTTTCTATTTTCTCTAAACACAAATCTCCTAGATTATATATATATATATATATATATATATATATATATATATATATATATATATATATATATATATATTCTTAGTGGCGTATTATTCCACATACGTTATCGTTCCATTATAACGATCAACGCAAGAATAATCGTGTAAATCCTATTTTCTAATATTATTTATATGAACCTTCCTACGGATGACTCGCTTTATCTCTCCCATGATACAAGTCGAGTATTCCTATCGCCACTATATATACACATGCAAACATATCACGGGAAAAATAAAGGAAAATAGCAAAAACCCATAAGATACCGTAAGGGCGGAATGGGTGCCTAACACCTTTCCATTTCGTAACTTAGCCTCCGGACCCTTCTCGAATCATTTTGGTTTCGTATGTATCAGTATTTCCTTGGATGCTATTCCTCGGGATGGCTCCCTTTATTTTGTCTATTTTGAGTAAAATAGACTGGCGACTCCATCTCTCTACATTTTTCACCTCATCAATGACGTCGACCGAAGCGCCCCCAAGAGGGACGGACGGGACCTAGGATCCCCACTCTCCTGCCCACCGCGAGGATCGAGTATGGCCACAGTGGCGACTCCGCTGGGGCATATTATTTTGAGGGATAGACTCTATTTACATGGGTGTTGTGTTTGTTTTTATTTTCCCCCATTTTTGCATGTTCCCCTTTTCCATGTGTCCCCCATACTTATGCTTCTATTCACACACTTGTAGAAAATTCTCCATGTACACTTCGAACTATGTGCACCTAGGATCACATATATCCTCATGTTGCACGCATCACCCATGCTTGGTACACCATTTGTACTTGTACTTTGCTCCTTGTTTGGCATGATCAAGAAAGACATTCTCATAAGATACTAATAAGAGAATTATGCATGATTCACACGACATCACCAAAGAGCATTGTGATTGACCAAATTTTGTCCGGTAACTGGAGGGTCACTTCGTAATGGGCACTGGTCCAGTAGGGCGCAGTTAGCCTAAGCGATATGACTCTCACCTTCTATTGGCCAAGTACCTTCAACGTATATCGAACGGTTCCCCCGTATCGTACCGCTTAACCGAAGTCATGATGGGAGGTATATCGTAGGGAACTCGTTCACGTATGCTGAGTATATCGAATTCGCTCTCATACGTACCGTCCCCATGAGGTATATAGTGAGGCAATTCACGTACACTCCGGTATATCAAATGTCTTGTCCACACATACCGATTGCCCGCGAGAGCAAGACATATATCGTGGAAGTCACGCCAAAGGGGGGAACCCTTTCCGATTCACCCAACCAACTGCATACCCGCATATAGGTGTCAAGCCTAGGACACACATATTAGATTGTCGGTTTCAATCTGTCAAATTTTGAATCGGCCTGCCGCCTAAATTTTCGTGCATTTTTAAAATGGGACCTTGTCCATGAGCCTGGTTATAAGTCCATCTATACCCTTGCATATGTTACAAACCCAATTTTTCCAGGCTCGGGTCCCGTCCGACATTTCATTTTGCATTTAGGAGAATTTAATACAAGTGATAACATAATTATAATAATCATGTTGAGTTTCATCTCCATAAACATTTCTCCTTTCTTTATCAAAAATCCAAAAAGATTTCTCCTTTCTTTATAAAAAATCCAAAAACATTTCTCCTTCCTTTATTAAAAATCCAAAAACATTTCTCCTTTCCTTATCAAAAAATCCAAAAAAAATTCTCCTCTCTTTATCAAAAAGCCAAAAATATTTTGTCTTCCAATCTAAAAATAAACTCAAAAATATTTTCATCCTTTTTCCCAAAAAAAAATCCCATTTTGAGCCTTCTCAGGTTGATCGCATGCCCTCAGCCTGGCTCCTTATTGGCGTCGGTCTTCAGTCAAATCACCCTGGAGTTCTGTCCGTTACCATGTTACTTCTTTCAAGTCCAGTATCCATTCGCTTTCGATGGAGAACATAGATCAAGTACCCATTGTGCAGCCTGATCTGACGGTAGTTCTAGCTCAGCTCGTGTCCAAGATTGACAACCTCCAAACTAAGGTCTGAGAGATGCAATGAAACCAGGTTCCCATTCCTCAAGAACTCGAGGCCCTATTCCCTCACACTATGGGTCCACCTGAGCCTATCTGGGTTCCCGAGGATATCAGCACGCTCCATGTTCCCCTCCTGTTAATGGGTCGCTGCCTGCCTAGCTTTCGATGCCAAACTATGACCAGCATGGGGACAACTTGCATATGATCATTGATCCGAAAGAGGAGGAGTTGAACAAGGTCAAAGAAGAACTCAAGATGATCATTAAGAAGTTTGACCAAGTCAGAATCTCTGGGAATTGCATGGACTACACCCACATATCTCCTTATCTTAAAGTGAGGTTACCTGAGAAGTTCAAGATGCCAAATATCGAGAAATTCGATGGAAGTGGACCCCCAATTTTTCATCTTCGCAGTTATCACCATTCCATGACTCTCCTAGGGGCTTCTGAAGAAGTGATGGCCTAATTGTTTCAGAAAACTTTGAAGGATAGCGCCTTCCGATGGTTTTTGTCTCTCGAAGAGTCCAGAATCCGTAGTTGGGAGGATGTGGCCCGAGAATTCATGTCGCAGTATAAATACAACGAATATCTTGAGGTCACCCGTCGTGATTTAGAGATGCTCAAATAAAACTCTGGGGAATCAGTCAGTAACTTCATAGATCGATGGAGGGAAAAATCAGCTACCTGGACCAATCGGCCTTTCGAGGAAGAACAAGTCAGCATAGTAAAGAAGAATTTCTTACCCCATGTTCGATCAACTATGGGAGGACAATACTATCCTCATTTATGATCTCTCAGAGAAACAGGAGTAGAAATCGAGGAGGGTATGGCTAAAATAGAAATTGAATCAAAGAAGGTGTCCAGACAGTTCACCCCCAAAAAATATGATAAACCTGTCGGTGGTGCAGTCTCAACCATCAATAACATCTCTCAACCCACGACATCATGGGCACCAGAAATCCTCCCTGTCCCAGTTTGAAAGGAATACACCGAGATCCATGATCCCCTCTCCAAAGTTTACCAGGCCCTGTTAAGCCGAAACCTTATCAAACCCTTGGATCCCCGTCCTTTGCCAAATTCACTCCCAACAAACTTCAAGGAAGATGCTCATTGCGCCTTTCACCAAACTGCTGGGTATACCACTGACCAATGCTTTCACCTTCGAAATGTAATCCAAGGTCTAATTGACCGGGATACCATCGCCCCACCAGCTAATCCTAAGCTAAACACTACTTACAACCCACTCCCAAATCATGCCAATGCCATCTTCTTAGGAAAAAAACCCAGAATTTAATCCCTTAACGCAAATCACACCCATATGCTCTCCTAAACCTCTCCAAACTTGCCCATATTTCCTCCTACACCCTACTAGCCTCGTTGATCAGGCACTTTCACTCCTTAACAGAGCATGCATCGTTGTCCGTACCCGTTCTGAATATGGAGGTATGGAATTATCAGAAGTCTTAAACCAACTCCTAGAGTTCGGGCTGAAATTGTCCTCACAGATGATCGTTGATTGCTAGAGGTTCAGTACGCTGTTCTTGGAAGCAAGAAAATAGGCTCGAGAATCAGATCGTTGGGTAGTCCTGACCGATGAATTAGACCTAGATGATGTCATCCAAATTATGGCATAATTATTCAGGCAAACCAACGATATCTGCAGTATAACCGAGTTAGTTAATACTCTAAAATTACAAGGGCGCCTGGTCCCTTCATCCTCACATATCCCCACAGAATGGGAAGGCTTGTATGAAGAACTTGTCGAAGTTGTGGAATGAATTGACTTTGCGTGGAAAAATAGAATTATTGCCACTGGATGGGGGGGAAGAGTTTGAAGATTCGAATGAAGAGCAAGCTTTAGAGAAAACTGGCCCATTAGCCGACATGTGTGGGATGATATCATTTGAAGAACTCCTCGGAGAAATAAATAAGGTGGAAGAACAACCCAAGATTGACGAGAAAATGGTATTCATGTTCTTTCCTTCTTCAGTAAATTACATGACCAGATCAGGGAGGCATTACCAGATCCCAAGCTCACTACCAGCCAATGACAAAGGGAAGGGAGTTAGAAACCTTCCTATGCCAGAAATGACCATCGAGGAAAGTAAGATCCTCGATCAACTAAAGAAAACTCAAGCTAACATCACTCTATGGGGGGTTTTCATGTCTTCTCAGCTACATAGAAATGCTTTGATCAAGTTGTTCACTGGACCCACAGTTACTCCCTCTACCACACCGAAAGAAGCAGTAAATTTGGTCGGATCCTTGACCTCTACTCGAATGCTGTCCTTTTCCGAAGAAGAAATCCCCCGAATTGGGCCAAACCACAATCATGCACTCAACATCTCCGTCGAAGTTATGAGGAAGGTCGTACCACTCTCTCTTGTCGATAATGGATCCTCCTATTCCGAATCTCTCAAGAATTGTTTCAATAGGCAACAATCACAAATAATAGAGGCGAACATAGTTCACATACCCATGGGTCACGCACATACCTACGCTCCCACAGTCAGCTGACTTATTAACTCAGCAATAAGTCATTCTCTGACCTATGTCCTTGAGGTACCAATCTATATCCCCCCGTAGGCACACAAAGATTAGATGGCCCTGATCGAAAGCCGACCTCCCGTGATAGCAAGTATGGTAGGTATGTTATACACATATAAATCCATATACTAAGCATTCACCCATCTTAGATATCTTATAATATTAATAGAGGTATATTTTACATTCCTATACCGTCATTAAATGTTATACATTTACAAGTCCCCGGATAATATACAATATAGATCGTCAACACTTCTCACGTCGCAAATTTAAGTACTTACAACCTAACCCATAGAAGTCACCAGGACTTTATATAATTCCAAGTTTTAATCCTCAATGTACCCCAATCTCACAAATATACTCACTAATCAATAAGAGAAGAATAACACTCAATTAAATAAGCCCACAGAAAGTTCGACACTAAAATCGGGCCAAAAAGGACCATTGTAACCTTGTTAGAAGTCACTGAAATCTCGTTCAAACGAGGTCGTTCGAGCGAGTGTCGTTCAAACGAATGGCTTTGAATGAACTATGAACTCGTTAGAAGCGATACTGGAATCTCGTTAGAAGCTCGTTCGAACGATGTCGTTTGAAGGACCTGGGTTGGTCTTCTAACGAGATGGCAGAGATCGCCCAAAAATTTACCAACTTCAATTTTCTTCAATTCCTCTTCTCTAAATTCATCCTAAGGTCATTCCAATTAAGTTTTAATGGTTTTAAACTACTCTAAGTCCTCCTAGGTCACTCCTTAACATATTCTTGGGGTCAAATCCTCCTAATCAACATGCAATTATCATAAATACCCAAATCTTGCCCCAACCCTATGAACATGAATCCATAATTTAATTGACTACAAAGACTCCTTATTGATATGTTTTCAAATCATCAAAGTTATATTTTTGCGTATTGAATTCGTCCATAACCATTCTACATGCAATCCCTATCCAAAATTATGAGTTTCACAACCATCCCATTGGGTTTTTCATCAAAACTTTCAAGGCAAATACAGTTTCTACACTAAACATGGAGGAAATATTTATTGAACTTAATAACATCAAATCACTTGCCTTAGGTTTGTTCTTCAGATTTGTTGTCGGTGATTATAGGCTGATTCTCTCCTCTTTCCTGTCACAAATCCTTCCAGAATGGTGGTGATGGGTGATGGCTTTGGTTTGGCTCTCTTGTAACCTCTCTCCAACTTCTCTCAAAACCCCCGTAGCCTACTCTCTTGTCTTTTACTGATAATGGCCTTAGTGGCCTCTCTAATAATATATAATTAAGCTATAAAATTCGTGGGTTTTAATTCCTCAATTTTTAAAATTACCAAAATACCCTTCTGGGTTGTCGGTATGGCCTAAAAGTGCCCCGGGACCCAAACTAAACTCCCGGCTAGTGTTTTCTGACTATTTCGACCCTTCCGGACACGTTAGCGCACTCAAAATAACCATTCGATTGATAAAAATATAAATTTATTTTTAATACAATTAAATTTATTCCTAACGCGACTGATGTTTACCCACTAAGAACCTTCAGATGTTTAGGCCTGAAAGAAAGTGACCTCGCTCCAACCTCCGCTGCTATACGTGCATACGATAATACCCGCCGGGAGGTGATGGGATCCTTAAAGCTTATAATAGGGGTTGTCCCTAAACCCTGTCATCGAATTCAAAGTTATTGACATCCCAGCTTGTTTCAACTTGTTGCTAGGACGACCTTGGCTCCACAATATCAAGGGCGTGTCTTCCTCGCTCCATCAGAAATTAAAGTTCTTCACCAACGGACGAGTCATCACTATTTTGGGCGACGACGATAATACCGAGTGAGCAAGTACCAGCAGTTCGATCCTTGAGATACAGCACGTGTCAAATGATATGCTCCTATCAGGATTCTGAGTTGAGCCACTTCTACTCTCGGCAGCTAACGACTTTAAAGAAAGGGTTTGTCCAGAATACGACCCTCATGGTAACGTCAATGTGATTCAGATGTTCAGAAACATGCACTTCATGCTCAGACTGGGGCTAGGACAAAGACAACAAGGGATACTTTAGCCTATTGAACTGAAGAAAGTTTTCCCTCCTTGTGATTTGGGGTATCAACCATCAGAACAAGAGCTCAGAATGATCCACCAGTCTTGACCAAAGAGAGGACTAGACTGCATCCAGGCTATCCCAGGTGACTCCTTGAATGGATGATTCATCAAAGAGGGTGAAGACTTCCATGGTATGACCATACAGATAAGAAGATGAAGCCTAGAATGGAGATTTTTTTCCAAGACAGCTACCCATGGGTGAAAGTTCCCAACACTGTGTACAACCGCTCATTAAAGATACCCAAGATTCTGAGGAAGGTGACTCGAGGACTCGTTCAATTTACAGACATTGGGGCTGACACTCTACATGGTTCACTCAGGCACTATATCACTGGATCCATCCCATATGATTAAAGATGTTGATACACCTTTCCTTAATTGGCACGCTGCACCGGTTCTACCTGTTCAAATCCCACCTAACCCCAATATTTACCCCATTTCTTCTTCTATTATCTATCCTTGCTCAAATGTAATCGATACCTCCTTTGATGAGGTTCTCAATGTTATTTTTCCTATCAATTAAATAAACGAAGATTTTGAGTATCTTGTTGTGCCTTACATTAACTGTTTGGATTATAATCAAACTTTTGATGATGATGATTTTGCAAATGAACAATTCTTAATTGATCTAAATAAGGTTAATAATAAACAACATAACCCCGTTAAAGTTAATAAAGAAGAGACTATTGTTATTAACCTCGGTTCTAGTAGCCAACAGCGCAAGATTAGGATAAGGGCTACCCTTGACGAGCATGAGCGCGCACAACTAGAAGAATTATTGAAGGAATTTGTGGATGTCTTCGTATGGTCCTATAACGATATGCCCGACATTGATCCTAAAATTGCTCAACATGAGATCCCCGCTCTTCCAGATTACAAGTCGGTCAAACAAAAGTTGAGAAAACTCAGCACTGAATGATCCCTAAAGGTCAAAGAAGAGGTGGTAAAACAGTTGAACGTAGGCTTCATTCGTGTGATCGAATATCCCACATGGCTAGCTAACATAGTGCCTGTGCCGAAATTAGGAGGGAAGGTTTGGATGTGTGTAGACTATCGGTACTTGAACAAAGCCTCTCCAAAGGATGATTATTTGTTACCTAATATCGACATGATCGTGGATAATATAGCCAGTCATGCTGTTAAGTCATTCGTCAATAAGTTTGCCATATACAATCAAATTAAAATGCACCCAGATCACCAAGAAAAGACCGTGTTCATCACCCCATGGAGAACCTTTTTCTACACTGTCATGCCATTTGGTCTCAAGAATGCTGGGGCTACCTACCAGAGGTATGCCACAATAAAGAAGTTGAGGTCTATGTGGATGATATGATTATCAAATCCAAAACTAGAGAAGGTCGTGTTCCCGCTTTCTAAAAGTTCTTCGAATGACTACGACAGTATCAGATGAGACTCAATCCACAGAAATGTGTCTTCGACATTACAAAAGAAAAACTCTTGGGATTCATGGTCAGTGAGAAAGGGATAGAAGCAGGTCCCGCCAAGCTGAAAGCCATACTTGAGATGCCACCTCCGAGGGTTCCTTGGAAAATTTCAATACATCAGCCGGTTCATGAGCCAGTTAACTTCCATCTGCGAACCTATTTTCAAACTCCTCCGAAAGGATTCAACTAAGGTTTAGAATGAGGCTTGCCAAGAAGCTTCGACCGAATCAAACAATACCTGACTCAACCTCTGGTACTCATGCCACCACAGCCTGATCTCCCTTTGTTCCTATACCTAACCATAACCGACACTGCAGTTGGGGCTTTGCTAGCCCAATACCTTGAATATTCTCGCAAAGAAAAAGCCATCTATTATGCCAGTCACAAATTGGCAGGGTACGAGGTTAACTACACTGCTTTGGAAAAGGCATGTGTCGAGCTTGTCTGGGTCACCCAAAAGTTGAGACACTACATGCTCTCCTTCCCTATTAAACTTGTATCTCAAATGGACCCCATCAAATACCTTCTCAAGAAACCTGCCTTATCCAGTCGAATGGCTCGATGGTTGATGCTCCTAGCCGAGTTCGATATCATGTACATCACGCAGAAAGACATGAAAGGAAGAGTCATCTATGACTACCTCGCTGATTACCCTATGGATGAAGCCGATGTCTGGATCTCAAAATTTCTAGATGAAAACATCCTCTGTACTGCCCAGGACAATATTCAATGGCAAATGTTCTTTGACGGCGCTGCCAACAAAATGTGATATGGCATTGGGATACTTCTAATTTCCCCAGATGACTCCCACACTCCCATCGCCAATAAGCTGGATTTCCCTTGTACCAATAACATGACTGAATACGAGGCATGCACGGTAGGCCTCAAGGTTGCTCTCAAGAAAGGTATTCAATACCTAGATGTTTACGGGGATTCCTCCCTCATCATCGGGCAATTGCTCAGAAAGTGGAAAGTCAAGGACGAGAAGCTCCAACCCTTCCATGCCCACTTAGAAGAGCTAGCCTCCCAATTCCAAGATATCACCTTCCATTTCCTACCTTGATCAAAGAATAACCTAGCCGATGCCCTTTCTACCTTAGCCTCCATGGTCGACATGCCCGGAGGAATAATAATGACCCCCTTCCAGATTCAAAAGTAAAACAAACCAACCCATTGCTACCACATTGAGCTCATCACCAAAGAAGAGCCCGAGCCAGTCAACTACTGGTATTATGATATCAGGAACCTCCTCAAGCATGGTAAGTATCCCGAGGGTTCTAACAAGAAAGGCCGGGAAACCCTCCGAAGGTTGGCCACCCAATACATCATCTGTCACAAAGCACTACTCAAAAGTAACTTCGATGGAACTCACCTACACTGCATTGCATGAGCTGATATTGAAAAGATAATACAGAAGATCCACAGCGGGAAATGCGAACCCCACATGAACAGTCGCATGCTTGCCAAGAAGATCACTCGATAAGTCTAGTATTGGTCCACCATGACCCAAGATTGCACCGCCTACGTCCGGAGATGCCTCAAATGCAAATAGTTCTCCACCTTCAACACCTGCCTCCGCGTGAATTATACAACATGACTTCTCCCTGGACGTTCTCCACCTAGGGCATCGACATCATAGGTAAGGTTACACCAAAGGCTTCCAATGGGCATGAGTTCATCCTAGTTTCCATTGATTACTTCACTAAGTGGGTCGAAGCTGAGTCATATGCAGTCCCGAACACCAAGAAAGTGGCTAAATTCATTAAGAAAAACATCATCTGTCGATATGGGATCCCGCACGAGTTAGTATCAGATAACGGGTTGCATTTCGAGGCAGAAGTCATAGAAGTGGTCAATGAATATGGGATTCAGAGACACAAATCCTCTCCCTATCGACCTCAGACAAATGGTGCAGTTGAAGCCGCCAACAAGAACCTTAAAGTCATTATCAGCAAGATGATCGAAAGTTATCGAGATTGGGCCGATCGGATCCCATACGCCCTCTGGGGCTACCGAAACTCAATTCAAACCTATACTGGGGCTACCCCTTACTCTCTAGTCTACAACATGGAAGCAGTCCTACCCGTGGAGCTAGAAATACCCTCGCTACGCGTCATGCTTGAAAGCAAAATCAGTGAAGAAGACTGGTGCTAAAGCCGTCTTGACGAGCTGACCCTCCTATATGAAAAGAGATTGAAATATCTATACCACATACAAGGGTACCATAGCCAAAAATCGCGTTCATTAAACAAGAGAGTCAAGGACCGCGGTGTACGAGAGGGGGATTTAGCCCTCAAAGAAATAGTAGAGCCCATCTGGGAGCCCAGAGGGAAATTCAAGCCCAATTGGAGCGGCCCCTACATTGTGAAGAAGATCTTGTCCGATGGTGCCACCATGCTCACCGACTTAGATGGGGAGGAGATGTCTCGTCCAGTCAACCTGAACCGTCTCAAGAAGTTCTACCCCTAATCCTAAATCTTGGTGCGCTACGACTCTTCTCATCTCCATTCTATTAAAAAAAATCTCTTCATTTCCCTCTACCCAGAACTACGTGGGCCTGATCCTCTACAAAAAAAATCATTTTCAAACAAATTTAAAATTTTCAAAACCCCAGAGGTACGTAGGCAACTCATACATCTTACATGAGCACAACCCTTTCTTTTTCATAAAAAACTTTCTTTTCTTATCTCCGAGAACGTCAGTTCATTCTAACATATACTTGAACAAAAGGATTATGTATGCCTTAGCGATCGGTATAGATAATTCAAAAATATGAAACTCATAAAAAAGCACAGCTGGATGATCAAAAACTTATTTATTTTACTAATAAGAAATTACGATACATATTACATGAGAAAAGGAACAGATAACTCCCTTCCCCTACTTTCCTAAAAAGGCCAAATAAAATTCCCAAACTTGTTCTTTAAAATAAACTCTCCAAGATTCCTATCCTCTGCTACCAGAAGAGCCCGCTCTTTCATCATCATCTGTATCCTGGGGTCCCCAAGCTTCCCCTACCTGAATAGAGTGCCGCAGACGCTCCATGGGCCGATAGGCTCGAACCAACTTTGAAAAAACCACAACGCCTCCTTCCATGGTATTAAATAAGACAAGCCATCTTTGTCCAGTCTTCACTACCAAAATCTTGCTGAATACTCTCCTCCAAAACCACTTCATATAATCCCTGGGGACGTGCCAAACTCTCCCAACAGACTGAGAAGGACGGGTCAACGAACGCCGACTCTCCCATAAAGAGCCAAACTGCATGCACAGACTCTTAGTCAAATATTCTACCGAAAAGAAATCTAGTGTCCGAGGTGGAACGACCTGCTCCCAGCCAAATTGGCACAAAAGACGCCAAGGAAAATAAAAATAGGTCTGTCTGAGGCCAACTAGTCGAACACACGAGTATTCTCCCAGTTCCAGCATAGGCAGTAATTTTCCCCACCAAGGCACTGACCAATATATATTCAGAGCCCTATGCTTCAGAAACCAATTCTCCTAGCTCTCAATATCGAAGCTAACATTGATGAAATAGCGTGAAAAAAAGTTGGGTACAACCGACAAAGGATAATCTGGAGGAGTCATCAGGCGGAGTCTTTCAGACAACCACATGAACAGCATCACGGGGCTACCCCTCAGAAAGTCAGAACGACCTTCTCACCAAGAATCTAGGACGTTTCAAGTCTTCGCCAGTATCACCACCGCAGGATTACGATGGTATGACATCCATGAAGTAATGGCTGCAAGTTGTGGGTTCGTCAGCAGTTCCGCAGTCACCAGCAGCAATTTTGAAACCAAGCCCAGAACAATGGCTCCGGCGTATCCAGCATCGCCAACCTCCTGAAATTCACGGATTGTAACACCGCCGAAAGAGAGATTATTCCTCCAGCTCCAGCAACTAGTGGTCTAGCCTCCGAAGGCGAAATACGAAGAAGCCCGGCCAAAAAATCCCTAGGATAATGGAAAAATTTAGGCAGAGCCGCGGTAACACTGGGATTTATCCCCAGCATGGTAGAAAATTCCTCGTAGGTAGGACAAACCTCATCCAACCCAAAGCAGAATACATGGTCTTCAGGTTACCAAAATTGTATCGCCGCCATTAACATGTTCCACTTAAGGGGCCGGTTGCGCCACAAAGAGACTCGACGCATGTTGAAAGCATCGTAGTTAACATTATAAAAGCACATCGCTTTCGGGGCTTCGAGGTAGGTAGCAAACTCAATGCTACCAGGGAGAGCCATATTGCAAGACTAAAAGATAGTAGACAAGTAAGTAAGAATGTGAAGGTGTGATGAAAACACTCCACCCTTACCCCTATTTATACTTGAAAACCCTCACAAAAGACATAATCCCTGCAGGAATCAGAGGGAATCCTACCCCACAAAGTACAAAAGTCTAAAGAGGGTACTAAATCAAAACTTTGAATTGATGGGACTGGACTGACCTGTCGATAGGCAGGACAAGGGTCTTGCCGATCGACAACCCCCTATTTTTGGAAATTTTCCATTTTCCTCTTTTGTCAAAATCAGAAACTCAATAAAAAAATAAATTGATATTTCAAAAATCCCCTTCCACCGTTATATAATCTCTCTTTTTTTAAAACATTCCTTCAAAATTCCAAAAATATCTCTTTTTACGATCTCAGCAGCAAAGTAAAAAGCGCATGTGCATGCATTCATTCACCTTTAATAGAAGATAATAAAAAACTCCATTACATATATATTTTTTTCTGTGTTACATCAATATTGCAGGAAATAAAAGAAAAGCAAAAAAAAATAACGGAACTCAGCCCGAACCCACATTCTCTCTCTCTCTCTCTCACCTACGCTTCACCCCTCTCTCTAAGAGCTTCCACCCCTGCGACGCGCTCTCTTTCCCCTACGGCGAGATGACACACCACCACTACTCGAGCCAGAGTCCTCCCCGGACGAAGAAGACAACACCAAGTAAGAAGGAACATGAACCGCATCCCAAATATGGGCAGTCGCCGAAGATATCCAGTCTTTGATGACCTTCAGCCAAGTGGTCGACATCCGAACTTACTGCGAGAAAAAGGAAAAATCAGTATCAAGCAGAAAAGATCAAAATAGAAAAGAAACCAAAAAGAGGAAAAACACAGAAAGGTATACCATAGGATGAAGGACCTCCTCTGTTAAACCCATCTCCTCCAGATCCATCGCATGAGGATGGTGCAATATAGGCACCATCCCCCCCATCAGCTCGCCCAATGTTGTATGAATGGTTATGCAACCGCACAAAAGGAACCTCCAAAGTCACCGTCACCACCTCCGCAGACATCGATGGACCACCGCCGCTGTGGGAGGACACCACTGCCCAAATCGAGCCCGCAGGAGGGAAAGAAAAGTCATCATATAAGCTGGGTACCATCAGCCAGCTCATCACAAAGTCCATGTTATCATATGGTACAACCGTATCAGTGTATAATAGGTAGGACTTTCCGATCATCGCCACAATCCTCGCGTCCTCCGGCAACAGTCGCTCCCGCCTCATAGACATAGGAGGCCTCGTAGGTGGAACCACCACTTCCTCAGCAATCTGTCGGACCACCCTCTCCTCGAGATACCAAGAGTGACCAAACTCATGCCCCCCAGTCACTCCCATGTCCTGAATAGCAATCCTCCAAGGGTAAAAGGTCACCTGAAAATCCCCAATCAGGTGTAAGTCAATACAGAATCAGAACATGCAAAAGGCCAAGACTGAAAAGGAAAAAGTCTTACCCTACCACTGGTCAGGCCACCTTGAGAGGTGAATTAGAGGCCTTAAAAAATATTAAGTCCGTCCCTTCTTCCCGAGCTAGAAATAGGGCTAGCCGAGGAACTACAGAGGAGTTTAGGACCCCACAGACCCTTGCTAACCAAGCTGTACAGTTAAAAGTGAAGGACCGAGATATTGTCGAGATGTCTCAAAAGATGTAGACTTTATATGAGCAATTATCTACTCAATCTTCTCAATTGGAAGCTAAGGAGGGGGTGCTGAAGAAACTGCAATCGCAAGTTGATAGATTAACCTTCCAATTCAATAAGCAACCCAGAGAATTTTGGATGGGTCGTTATAATGAAGCTTTGAGACATTATGATGACAGACTTCAACAGGCCCAAAATGAGTCCTACAAATGGGGTTGGATCAACGCTTTAACTGTGCTGAAGGTGGATGGAAATGATACTATTTGGGATTGGTATGATCCAGGCTTACTGCAGCTTGACAATACTCTATTTAAGTTGGATGTCAATTGGGTACCAGTTCACCGTGTTCCCCAATGTTTGATTTCCAAATACTTAGGGGATTACGAACTGCATGATGAGCTTGAGATCGTTCGTCCTCCTCATTTTCTAGTAGCAGCAATACCAGGATGCTTCAGGATCTTAATTTCATCAACTCTCCTTTTACTTTGGATGATCCTCCAGCGGGTATGGATCCTGTTTCTAAATCTGAAGGAAAGCGTCCTGTAGAATAATTTTTTGTATTTTGTTTCTCCATTTTTGAGCAACAATATGTAATTATTTAAGTTTAATGAAAAGCTTATTTTGTGAATAGATCGATTTTTAGTTAATCTTTGAATGTCTGTGAATGTTTGACTATGAATGGATCAACTATTTTAGTTAATCTCTATTTTTTCACCAATTCTATTGATATTCTTAGGATTATCCTAAGTTTTATACTAATTATCGATATTTCACCATGGTTCTACTAGTGTACCTAAATCTTATGGTAATTGAACTAGTTACCTTGGTTCCTAGGCATAAGTGGAACATTTGTCCATCTTTTAGCCCAGTTTAGATAAATATTTATCATCCGTGTCTTCATTAACCAAGCATTTGGGACTTAAGATTTTGCCTTGCCTGATTTTATTGATGCCGACCAACTTTGTTGGAGGCCTTGTTGACGCCGACCAACTTTATTGGTGCCAACCAACTTTATTAGTAGCTCTAGTAGATACCGATCAACTTTGTTGGTGGGATTGGTGGATACTGACCAACTTTATTGGTAGTATTTGTTGATGTAGACCAACTTTGTTGATGTTGTTGTCTTAATAATTCAACTACTATCATAGTGTTACTAGTGCATAGCACTACTACTCCGAAAAAATAACAAATAATAATCTTTTAGAAAGTCACGTCCTCATTAATATTGAAATGAACTGAGTACAACACAACTATGTTTACTGATAGTACTTCTTCAAGTGCTTTGCATTCCATGGGTTCTTGAACTCTTCTCCTTCCAAAGTCTCAATCCTATATGTGCCTGGTCGGACGACTGTGGTAACACGATAAGGCCCATGCCAATTGGCTTCCAGCTTGTTACTCTTATGAATAACCTTCTTCAAAACATAATCTCCCTCCTTTAGGTTGCTTGGCATGACCCTCTTGTTATAGAAACGTGAAGTCCTTTGTTGATAGGCGACATTTCTTAAAGCTACATCTTCACGGACTTCTTCCAGCATGTGTAAATCCAACCTTCTCATCAAATTGCTAACTGGGGTATTGA
Organism: Sambucus nigra; assembly: GCA_949130495.1. Classification (NCBI taxonomy): domain Eukaryota; kingdom Viridiplantae; phylum Streptophyta; class Magnoliopsida; order Dipsacales; family Adoxaceae; genus Sambucus; species Sambucus nigra. The sequence continues at coordinate 304,980,578 of OX422220.1, forward strand.
AGTTAAGGACTCTATGTGTGGGTAAACCTATCTCAATAGGGATTACAGCTTCAGTACCAAATGCCAATAGATAGGGGGTTTCTCCGGTAGCTGTTCTGGAAGTTGTTTGGTAAGCCCATAATACTAAATGCAGTTCATTAATCCAATTTCCTTTTGCATCTTCCAACCTTTTCTTCAACCCATTCAGCAAAGTACTATTAGTTACCTCTGTTTGGCCATTGCTTTGAGGATGGCCAAGAGCAGAATGGATTTTTTAGACATTGGATTAGGCGCAATAAGCAACAAATTCTTCATTGTCAAATTGTGTACCATGATCAGTTATAAAGGCATAAGGTAACCCATACCTGCATATAATGCTTTTCCAAATGAACTGGTAAACCTTTTCGTAAGACATGTCAATCAATGGTTCAACTTCCACCCATTTTGTAAAATAATCAACAACTACAATAAGGTACTGACTCCTTCATATTGCTTGACTAGAGTCCCTTGTTATTCGGGGACCTCTGGATAAGTGAATTATACGATAAAATCAGCCACAACTTGGCCTTTTAAAACAATTCTTGGTTCATACACAAGGTCGTACCCTCCTAACGCCACAACCCAATACATCAGCCTTCCAGATTTCTCTGGTTTGTGCAAAGCCTGTCCTAATGGCATATCAGTGTAGATCACTATGGTGTGGGCTTAGAAATATGGCTTCATTCATCTTCTAGCTTCAATTAAAGCCAATGCTAATTTCTCCAATTTGGGATATCTTACCTCTGCTCCTCGAAAAACTTTGCTGCTGTAATAAACTGGATTTTAAACTCCATTTTCTTCCCTGATCAAAGTAGAGCTAACTGCAGACTCAAATACTTCCAGATATAGATACAGCTTTTCTCTCGTCATTGGGCGAGAAAGTAGTGGTGGGGCTCTCAGGTACTTCTTTAACTCCAGGAATGCCTTTTCACATTCATTATTCCATTCAAAGGTTTTTCTGAGTACCTTGAAGAATGGCAAGCATTTTTCTGTTGCTCTTGATACAAACTTGTTGAGTGCTGCTACACGTCCAATTAGCCTTTGAACCTCTTTTTTACAGGTCGGGGATTTCGTTTCGATCAGAGATTTAATCTTATCTGGATTGGCATCAATTCCCTTTTGATTCACTATATACCCAAGGAACATTCCCTCCTGCACTCCGAAGACACATTTGGTGGGGTTTAACTTCATTTGGTTCTTTTTCAGTTGATCAAACGTCTGATTGAGGTCGGCAATATGATCAACAACTTTTTTACTTTTAGTCAGCATATCATCAACATATATTTCCATATTCTTACCTATATGCTCCTTAAATACTTTGTTCACCAGCCTCTGATAAGTAGCACCTACATTTTTCAGACCAAACAGCATAATATTATAGCAATAAGTTCCCCGGGGAGTGATAAATGAAGTACTTTTTTATCTTTTGGCTTCATTTTGATCTGGTTATAACCATAATATGCATCCATGAAACTCAGCAATTCATACCTTGAAGTAGCATCTACTAGTTGGTCAATTCGTGGAAAAGGAAAATGATCCTTCGGGCCTGCTTTGTTTAAATCAGTAAAATCCACACACATCCTCCATTTGTTGTTCTTCTTCTTGACCATAACTACATTGGCCATCCAATCAGGGTACTTCACATCTTCAATAAATGATGCTTTTTAAAGCTTCTCCACTTCTTCCTGTATAGCGTGGTTCTTCTCTGGGCTGAAAACTCTTCTTCGTTGCTTCATGGGTTTAACTTCCCTATTGACATTAAGTTCATGACACAAAAAGTTTGGATCTATGCCTGACATCTCTTCATGACTCCAAGCGAACACCTTTTTTCTTTACCTTAAGAAAGTTGTCAACTCCTGCTTAAGAACTGGTTCCAATAATGCTCCTATTTGAGTTGTTCGCTCCAGCTTATCATCATCTAGAACAATGATTTTTGTTACCTCCACCACTTGTCCTTTTACAAGCTCAGATTCATCTCTTGGATCTAAAGTTTCAACCTCAGATTCGTTGTTCGGCTCAGTTGTATCCACTTGATAAGTGGTTGTTTTTTGTTTGGCCTCCAACACGTCTTATTCCTTGGTAGAGGAATAGTAGCACTCATTGATAGTTCCCAATGGAAACACCTTTTCTTCTGAGAATCCAATGAGTGGCTTGTGATAAGGCTCCAGTTGATTGAGTTTTAAACCCAAACTATCAAAACAAGGATAGAACATGATGTCGGCCTAACTGTCATTGTTCACCAATGTTCTTGCTACCAATATTTCTTTCATCCTGACTCTGATCACTAAAGGATCATCATGAGGATACAAAACTCCTGATAAATATTTTTTGGAAAAGCCAATTACGAGCTTATCCTTATTGACTTTTCTTGGTCTGTCCTCTTCGACGAGTTGATACGCTTGATATATGAATAAGCTTGAGCCTCGTTGAGGTAAGTGTTCCTTTCAGCTGTGTGATCTCATCTTCTGGCATATCTACCTATAATCATGTAACAATCGAAAGATCTAAAACTGAGTGTGAATACCTCACGTTTCGATTGTCTAAGTTTCTTAGGGAGGTCGGGATCATCATCGTGGTTCATCTTCTTGTCTTCCCTAGGCTTGACTGATGATTTAGATCTTTGTCGACCTCTTCCTCTATTTCTTCTGTCATTCTGCCGATTAATAAATCTACCCAGTTTTCCTCTTCGGATGAGTGCTTCTATCTCATTCTGGAGGGCAATGCATCCGTTGGTAGTATGACCATGGTCTTTGTAAAACTTACAATACTTGAACTTATCCTTTTTATCAGCAGGTGACCACAACTTTTCAGGCCAACTCAAATCATTATTGTGCTTGATGTCCTCTAACACGTGATGTATATCAACTGTCAAAGGAGTGTAATTAGTGAATTTCCTGAGTCGATCTAGGTCGTCCTTTCCCTTCGAACTCCTGCGCTCATTATAATTCTTATGCTCTCTCTTATTTGACTTCACTTCTGCTTTTTCTTCCACCTTTGTATTTCAATTCTTTTTAGCAGCCATAGCTTCCTCGACGTTCATAATCTTTCCTGCTTTGGCCATCAATTCTGTCATCGTCTTTGGTGGATCCTTCACCAAAGTATAGTATAACTTATCAAGGAGCAAACCACTTATGAGAGCAGTGATTGTTATCTTTTCTTCATAATCGATTACTTCCAGTTTTACATTGTTGAAACGAGTGATGTAATCTCTGGTACTTTCTCCCTCATTCTGTCTCACGCTGAGTAAATGAGCTATTCGTTTCACTGGTTTTGCTCTAAAGTAAAAATTATCAATGAATAGCTCGGCTAGTTGTTGAAAGTAAGAAATCTACCCCCGAGGAAGGCTATTGTACCAGATTTAAGCAGATCTAGTGATTGTTCCTGAGAATGCCCTACATCTCATCTCATCTCATCTCATCTCATCAGGAACATCATAGATATCATCAACTGCTTGATAATGCTCTATATGGAGAGCTGGATCAGTTTTTCCATCATATTTATGAGTGACTACTGGAGCTTTAAACTTGGTCGGCGTAGGGAAATCCATGATGGTTTGTACAAAGGGGATCCTTTAATAAAACTTCTTTGAAGAGGGTTATTGGATTTGTCCATTTCACCTAATCTATCTTCCAAACGTTGAATGGATCCCTTCCACGCATCACTGTTAGCGCCATGGATGGCAACGCTTTTATACCGACCTTTAGATCTGGCTAAATTTTCTTCCTGTGAACCCTCTCTCTGACTAGACCTTTCAATTCGTCAGGTATTTAATATGGATCGAGCTGAACCTTCCCTTAGATCACTTGGTCATCGAGTATTTCTCGATGCAACTCGTGGGCATTTCCTTGTGGTCCTAAACGATCGAAAGGAGAGGCCCTACTTAGCCTTTTTAAGGCACTCAATCTTTCTGGGATGAAAGATTGTCCATCATTAGAATTAGTGACCCTAATAGAAGAAGTTGCTCCAGGTAGGTATGAAGGATCCCTAGCAATTCTAGAACGACTGTGCCCAATACTCCTGGTTGGCGACTGTGGCATATTCCATGATTAGATTGCGCTGGTACTCCAACTTGCAGAGTTTGGGCCAACTGTCGTATAGTGTCTTGCATAGCCTCCTGACCCTTAGCCAGGCTAGCCAAAATTCCTATCAAACCGTTATTGTTAATAGGCGCAGAGGGATTAGACGGAATACCCTCATTTCTAGTGATTGATTCTGGAATGTCAGCCATAGATGATGAAAAGTGAAAACGTTTAGCAATACCTTCCCACAGACGACGTTAATCTGTTGATGCAAAAAACTAGACTAAGCCTAATTAATTGATAACAGATAAATTAAGTAAAACAAACAAGACACATGAAAACTTTTTAAAGTGGATCGGCTCAATGGAATAGCCTACGTCCACTGTCAGTACAAGCTGTGAGACTACTGGCGCTTGGTTGGTTGTACAGAATGACTTTTCGACTGTTGGTTGGCCTTCCCAGTAGGCCAGGTAACAAAGTTGATCGGGTTTCCTTGTTGGTCGGGCTATTCTATCACGCTGACTTGGAGTTGTGCCACGTAGGATGATACATGTTGGTTTGTAATTAGTCCATGTAGGATGGTAAATTTTGGTATCAACAGAGAATATCAGATAAATGAGTATTTGAGCGACTAAATGGGTTACAGTAAAAATAAATGTCTTTTTTCAATATATATATATATATATATCAACACAGTAAATATCACTGCTTGTGAAAATGTCACAGATATAAAATGATTTCAACACAAAAAATATCATTATTCGTGAAAATATAGTAGATGTAAAATGATTTCATTTTTGGTGCATACAGTAAAGTTTACTGTCGGTGTAATTTTTTTTCTTTAAAATTTTATAGGGTTCATGGATCTTGTTTGATAGATCTTGGCGATGAGATTTCAAAAATATTAACTTTACGAAAAACGGATTTGTCAATTTAAAGTTATGATCATTTGAAAATTAAAAATAAAGTTCAACCACTTATGTAACTTTTCCAAGGAAGTTACGGATTGTTGGTCTTAAAAAAGGTATAATTGTGAAAAAAAATCCCAAAAGATTAGGAATATGACCTATTTAATGTTGAAAAGTCAGCGAAACTTATTTTATCAAACTTTAATCATATATGACTTATTGTGACAACCCGGTATCCGAAATTAGGGGTGGCCAGCCTGATACTCCGATAATACAGGAATCATGGATAAATATCATCCTCAGCATCGTGACAACATAAAGAGTATACGGGATAACCACACAATATTCCAAAAAACGGGTTATCAAAAATTTTAGTTTTGTAATTTAAAGAAAGCATTTTCAATAACCCATAATAGAAAAGAAAGGTGGAAACTCCCACAAGCATATATATATATATATACCAACCATAATAAGGGAAGTACCGAATGAAATGTCGGTCAATAGAATTTATACAATATACAATAAGTTCCATGTGTTACATAATACATCCATTATACAATTACAACCATTTGGGCCACACACCCGAATAAGGACTGATCATAACTAGAAAACAACAAGGGAGGAGTCTACACAAAATGTCCCGTGATACCCGCAAAATGTCACGGCTCCTCAAAAGACATCGGAATAGGAAGGTCATTACGAGCGACCTTGCGGTGGATCACCTGAACGGATATAATATATATATGCACAACAAGAAAGAAGAACCGGTAAGAGCCCGATTTTATGTGGTCACCAGATAAATGACAAGTAGGACAATGATGAACAGTTAAACATGGATGATAGAGATGAAAAGCTAGCATGGTAACATTATGAAATAAACTAAGGCAATTTAAATGATCATAATGTAAGAGTCAATCATGTGTGCAAATGATAATAGTCATTAACCTTTTTTATCTTTCATCCTTTTCATTTCATCTTCTTTTCATACCTTATCAGGAATACAAAATTATCCTGTGCTCTTTATGGCACGTATTTCAATTATATGCTCTTTGTGGCATATACTTTGCTCTTTATGGCATTCATGTTCCATCGAGTCTAACTCGATAATTAGAATAGTTATAAGTATATATATATATAACTATTCTAAGACCGCCCGTCCGGGTTTCCCCACTGTGCGCGCCCCTAAATAACCATCATCTTCCAGGGCCTATCATAAGACAACCTGGGATCCTATCGAAATGTCGGGAAGCGGCCATATGCCTGCGGGGTAGTCAAGACCAGACCCGGAATCTCCTACCCATTGCAAAAAATATAAAATAAGAGATCATATGGCCTATGACTATATCCACCCTACATTCATTAGCCAGGGGGCTTCACCTCACGCACGGACTTCCCTTAAGATGGTATTTAGAGAGGTGTGTATCATCCATTTTATTAATTTTCATTACATGATTTAGTAAATTATCATTTACTTTATCCATTTTATATTTTATCAAATGCATTAAGATTATCCGAAACTATACGTATTTCGTATCAGCATAACAACCTCGATAAATAGTTAGACTCCCCAAATTATTTTCCAAAGCCTCCTTTTTGGCTTTATAATAGACCATCAAGTCAAACCTAGCTCACAATAACTCCTAAAGTCTCCAAATTTGACTCTAAGATCTCCTAGATTATTATAAAACTATACGAGAGAAGTAATGCCTAAACATTACTTTAAACCCCCCTGAAATGAACCCTAGATGAACCCCTTCGAGTCTAAGGTGTCGACCAAACTCAACTAATACTCTAAGACCCTATATTTACTTCATTTAAGAAGGTCCTTAAGTCCCTATGAAAAGAAAATATTTGAAAAATGAAAATAAAATTTTAGGGATGAAAACAGGGGACTGGTCGATCGGTCCCAAGACCGCGGTCGACCGCGTCTCAAGATTTTGCCTAGGAAGAAAAGCAGAAAGTTCACTTCGGCAGGGCCGATCGACCGGTCAGGGGGCCGCGGTCGACCGCGCCATAAATTTTATGCCTTTGAAAGCAAGCAGTGTGCCCTCTCCCGAAGGCCCGGTCGATCGGTCTGAGAACCGCGGTCGATCGGTCTTTACAGACCTAGACCAAACCAAATCTTCCTATTTCAAGCTAATCCCAAAGCCAACTCATTTATTGCCACCAACATAACATAAATACTACTAACAACTACCATAAACCTCATCAAACATCCAAATCATTCTTGAATGGATCAAAACCCACAAATACACAAAGAAAACCCTAAAATAGCTAAACCATGATCAATACATCATTATCACTCAAATCATTTTTCTTAAACCACAAATAGCAAGTAGAAAACTTGCCTCAATTGAGAAAATGCAGATTTTCCTTGTGTAGAAGCAAGAATCCTCTCTCAATCTTCAATCTCTTCTCTTTTCTCTACACTTTCTCTTCCTCTCTCAAGCTCTCTCTCTAGGTTTAGGAAATGAAACTTGGGAAAATAGAAGACTTAGTAAGACTAAGTCGTGGCATTAGTCAAAATCCCAACTTAATTGACTAATATTGCGATAAAATAACATGCAACTGTATTTTTTTAAGGTATAACCAGTCAAAAGTGCCAAAAACCTCAAAATACAATATGGCACAATATTTGACTATCTCGCACGTTCCGGAATCAACTACGGTCTCCAAATTATCATTTGGACAATTAATAATTCATTTTAAGTTCCCATCTCATTATTAAGCCAAATATCACTTTAATTCATATGATATTATAAAACATGACATGGCAATATTCACCTATAGTTACGATAAATATGAAATTTTATAGTGAACATTTACTTTTCTTCATTAAATTCATACTCAATCCATATCCCAACATTTTATATCTAATTACCGTACCTAGTAAATAAATATAAAATATGTTCTCATGAGCGAGGGTTATTACATACTCCCCCCCTTATGAGGGAATTTTGTCCCCAAAATTCAAACGTACCTTATAGGAAGAGATGTGGATACCTCTCCCGCATGTCGTCCTCACGTTCCCACGTTGATTCTTTCGCATTGTGATGACTCCATTGGACTTTCACTAAGGGCACCACCCGAGACCTCAACTTACGCTCCCCATACTCAAGAATAGCAACCTGTTGTTCTTCATATAAAACGTCGGGTTGCAAGTCAATATCCTCGAAAGGAATGTGCCAAAGGGCACCTTCGCATCTCTTATACTTCTTCAAAGAGGAGACATGGAATACATCGTGGATTTGTTGTAAAGGCTCCGGCAAGGCAAGTTGGTACGCCACGCGACCGACTTTTGCAATAACTGGGAAAGGTCCAACAAAACGCGGCGCAAGCTTCCCTTTCTTCCCAAAACGCTTAATGCCTTTCATTGGTGATACTCGCACCAAGACTTGGTCTTCAATCTCCAACTCCACGTGTCTTCTACCCGCATTGGCATAGCTCTTCTGACGGTCTTGGGCTATCCGAATGCGATTTTGAATGAGTTCAATCTTTGAAGAAATGTCTTGGATCATGTCAGGTCCAAGAAATTTGTTATCTCCCACTTCCAACCAACAAGCGGGCGACCTACAGGGACGACCATAAAAGGCTTCATAGGGAGCCATTCTGATAGTAAATTGGTATGAGTTGTTATAAGCAAACTCAACCAATGGAAGGTATTGTTCCCAACCACACTTGAAATCAAGCATGCACATACGGAGCATATCCTCCAACATCTGGTTTACCTTTTCAGTTTGGCCATCTGTTTGAGGATGATAGGAAGAGCTTAACTTCAATTCGGTCCCCATCGCCTCTTGGAAACTTTGCCAAAAGTGGGACACAAATATTTTATCTCGGTCAGAAATAATATCTAAAGGCACCCCGTGAAGTCTAACGATCTCCTCGATGAACAATTGGGCATATCGAGCTGTATCAAAATCCGTACGCACGGGCAAGAAGTGTGCCGACTTAGTCAAATGATCGACAATCACCCAAATCGAATTATGACCCCTTTGTGATCTAGGTAAGCCTGTAATAAAGTCCATCGAAATGCTTTCCCATTTCCACACTGGAATCTCCAACGGTTGTAACAAACCTGTCGGTCGCTAATGGTCGATCTTAACCAACTGATAAGTAGTGCATTGGGATACAAACTCTGAGATATCCCTCTTCATACCGGGCCATCAATACTGACGGCGCATGTCTTGGTACATCTTGTCCCCACCCGTATGTACCGTAAATTTTGACCCGTGAGATTTCGCCATCACCGCTCGTCTCAAGTCCCATTCTTCCAGAACAATAAGTCCTCCATGGAAGCGTAGTCCACCCTCAGAACTAATCGAGTAGGACTCCGCTCCCTCGGACAATAATCGGTGTATATGGTCTTGGCAACTCTTATCTCTTCCCTGGGCTTCCACAATTCTTACCACAATTGTAGGAGTAACGGTCATTACTGACATGAATGCTCTCACCACCGCATACTCCTAACTGAGCTCTTTCCACTTAGCTTTCCATACATCAGCTAAGCCTCCCCCGGGTTTCCTACTCAAGGCATCCGCTACTACGTTCGCCTTTCCCGGATGGTAATGGATATCAAATTGATAATCTTTCACGAACTCCAACCAACGACGCTGACGCATATTCAAATATTTCTTTGAAAATAAATATTGCAGCGATTTATGGTCCGTGAAAAGACTAAACTTCTCCCCCAAGAGATAGTGCCTCCATATCTTCAAGGCAAAGACAACTGCGGCGAACTCTAAGTCATGCACCGAATAATTTCTTTCATGAGGCTTTAGCTTACGGGAGGCATAAGAAATAGCCCGTCTTTCTTGCTGAAGAACACCTCCTAACCCTTGAAGAGATGCATCGGTGAAGACTTGATATTCCAATCCCGATTTTGGCAATGCAAGGACTGTAGCCGAAGTTAACCTATCTTTGAGCTCATCAAATGCAGCCTGACAAGAATTTTCCCAAACAAATCTCACTCCCTTTCGGGTCAAATTCTTCAAAGGGCTACCGATTTTAGAAAAGCCCTTAATGAACCGACGGTAATAACCCGCTAAGCCCAAAAAACTACAAACCTCGGTAGGTGTCGTGGGCTGACCCCACTCCCTCACCGTAATCACTTTGCTAGGATCCACCGATATACCCTGGGATGACACCACATGACCCAGAAACTGAACTTTCTTCAACCAAAAGCCACATTTCTCAAACTTCGCATACAATTGGTGATCCCTCAATCTCTGCAGGACCAACCGTAAGTGGGTAGCATGGTCAGATTCTGTCTGAGAATAGACTAAGATGTCATCGATGAATACAATAACAAATTGGTCAAGGAAATCCCAAAATACCCTATTCAAGAGATCCATAAATATAGCAAGGGCATTGGTTAGTCCAAAGGGCATAACCAAGAATTCATAGGATCCGTATCGGGTCAGAAATGCGGTCTTGGATACATCTTGCTCCCGTATCCTCAATTGATGATACCCCATCCTCAAATCGATTTTGGAGAAGTATGACGCTCCCCTAAGTTGGTCAAACAAATCATCAATGCGAGGCAAAGGGTATTTATTCCGGATGGTGACTTTATTCAACTCCCTATAGTCCACACATAACCGGAGAGAACCGTCTCTTTTCTTCATAAACAATACAGGGGCACCCCATGGCGACGTACTGCGCCTAATAAATCCCTGTTCCAAAAGCTGCTGAATTTGATCTCTCAACTCCCTCATCTCCACAGGAGCCATACGGTATGGAGCTTTAGCAATCGGTCGAGTCCTCGGCATTAAATCAATCACAAACTCAATCTCCCAACTTGGAGGTAATCCCGGTATTTCCCGAAAAACATCTTCAAAATCTCTAACAATCGAAAGAGAATTTAGGGGAATAACTACATCCCTAGATGCATCCTCCGCAATACAATATAAATAATCACTTGTACCTCCTTCCATACAAGGCATAACAACAAAGAACATTTCTTGTCCCGAAATCGCGAAAACTATGCTCCTCCCGTAACAATTTACTATCGCGCGGTATTTCACTAGCCAATCCATACCCAATATTACATCATAACCGACCAGGTCAAGGACGAGTAGATCGACCTCAAAGCACAAGTTACCAAGATTAATCCCTATGTTTTTACAAACAAAGAAAATCAATGAACCATTACCCATAGAGGATTCAACGCTTGTGAAAGTACTCTCAGCAGTCTTTATCAAATCTGTAGTTTGAGCAAAACTCCTAGAAATGAAAGAGTGTGTAGCGCCCGTATCAAATAGTACCCGAGCCATATGCCCTTGGATGAGAAACTTACCCTCGATCGCTGGCGGTGCCGGAGGGGCTGGAGGGAGCATAGCCTCCTGAATATGATAGACCCGTCCATACTGCAATTGCCCCTGTTATGGAGGAGCAACCGGATTCGGTTCCTGTGGCGAAAATTGAACATACGGTTGCTGTGGAGACCTAAGAAGATGCCCTCCAATCAATTGAGGACACGACCTCTTATAATGGCCCAACTCTCCGCCCTGAAAACATTTGTTCACCACATTCTCCTGGTTCCTTCCTTGATTGTTTCTGAACTGCCCCGCACCTCGGCCCTGCTGGCCTCTGCCTCCATTCCCACCTTTACCTCCTAGTTATTGTGGCGGTGCACCCTGACATGGCCTGTTGTTATTACCACCTGCATTAGACCCACCAAAGCGTTGGCGTTTAGACAAATCCCCTTGCTGGGGGTCCCTTTCTCTCTACTTACTCCCCGAAGATTGGGACGAAGAAGATATCCCCCCTCCAATCCCATTACCTCCAGGTTTTCCCACTTTCCCCATCGCTGTAGCCTTCTTATTATTTTGCACAAATAATCTATGCTCTTAACAATGAAGTAGAGCAGCATTCATCACATCCCCAAAGGTTAATAAAGACGGATTTCCAAGCAAATGTTATTTTATTCGCCAATGTAAACCTCCCACAAATTTGGAGATTCTCTTCGCTTCTGGAGTCACTTCATCCGGCACAAAACTTGCCAGCCGGGTGAACTCCTCTTTATACTCTGCCACGGATCTCTCCCCCTGAACTACATCTTGAAGCTTCCTTTGCATCTCCCTTTGAACTGCGGGAGGGAAGTACTTTCCATCAAACAAGGCCCAAAAATCAGTGATTGACATCGTATCCCTTTGCTCGGGTGTAGTCATTGACTCCCACCAATGTAAAGCTGATCCGACAAGCTTGAAAGTAACAAGGATTTTCTTTTTCTCCTCACTACATTCTACCATTCTAAGATGGCGTTGCATGTCTTTCTTCCACTGATTTGCCTTTATAACATCTGATCCTCCATCGAATTCCGGGGGATGGCCTTTTAGGAAAGACTCTCTAACTCTTTCCCACGGAGAAGGTCCCGTAGGAACTTGTGCCTCTTGCCCCCGTGGTTGAGCTTGTGGCATTTGTTGTACCACTGCAGTCATCACTGCATTAACAGCTTGGGCCATTATGTTTGCCACATCTGCGGCACTGATACTCCCCGGTGGCGACGGTGGAGAACCAACCTCATCCTCTACAACTCTATTTCGTCGAGCGGGACGTCCTCTCTTAGGCGACATCTGAGATAGAGAAACGATAGAGTTAGAAAATAATATAAAACAATCTATCTAGCAGAAGATCGCAACCATACGTAACAAAACAGTCTTAACATTATGCTTTATTTCAAAGAACGCTACGGTAGAACGTGACAAGTTTGCATAGATCCTAAAGACTCTAGAACTTGATGCTCTGATACCATCTGTGACAACCCGGTATCCGAAATAAGGGGTGGCCATCCCGATACTCCGATAATACAGGAATCATGGATAAATATCATCCTCAGCATCGTGACAACATAAAGAGTATACGGGATAACCACACAATATTCCAGAAAACGGGTTATCAAAAATTTTAGTTTTGTAATTTAAAGAAAGCATTTTCAACAACCCATAATAGAAAAGAAAGGTGGAAACTCCCACAAGCATATATATATACCAACCATAATAAGGGAAGGAGCGAATGAAATGTCGGTCAATAGAATTCATACAATATACAATAAGTTCCATGTGTTACATAATACATCCATTATACAATTACAACCATTTGGGCCACACACCCGAATAAGGACTGATCATAACTAGAAAACAACAAGGGAGGCGTCTACACAAAATGTCCCATGATACTCGCAAAATATCACGGCTCCTCAAAAGACACCGGAATAGGAAGGTCATTACGGGCGACCTTGCGGTGGAACACCTGAACGGATATAATATATATATGCACAACAAGAAAGAAGAACCGGTAAGAGCCCGATTTTTTGTGGTCACCAGATAAATGACAAGTAGGACAATGATGAACAGTTAAACATGGATGATAGAGATGAAAAGCTAGCACGGTAACATTATGAAATAAACTAAGGCAATTTAAATGATCATAAGGTAAGAGTCAATCATGTGTGCAAATGATAATAGTCATTAACCTTTTTCATCTTTCATCCTTTTCATTTCATCTTCTTTTCATTCCTTATCAGGAATACAAAATTATCATGTGCTCTTTATGGCACGTATTTCAATTATATGCTCTTTGTGGCATATACTTTGCTCTTTATGGCATTCATGTTCCATCGAGTCTAACTCGATAATTAGAATAGTTATAAGTATATATATATATAACTATTCTAAGACCGCCCGTCTGGGTTTCTCCACTGTGTGCCCCCCTAAATAACCATCATCTTCCAGGGCCTATCATAAGACAACTTGGGATCCTATCAAAACGTCGGGAAGCGGCCATATGCCTGCAGGGTAGTCAAGACCACACCCGGAATCTCCTACCCATCGCAGAAAATATAAAACAAGGGCTCATATGGCCTAGGACTATATCCACCCTGCATTCATTAGCTAGGGGGCTTCACCTCACGCACGGACTTCCCTTAAGATGGTATTTAGAGAGGTGTGTATCATCCATTTTATTCATTTCCATTACATGATTTAGTAAATTATCATTTACTTTATCCATTTTACATTTTATCAAATGCATTAAGATTATCCGGAACTATACGTATTTCGTATCAGCATAACAACCTCGATAAATAGTTAGACTCCCCAAATTATTTTCCAAAGCCTCCTTTTTGGCTTCATAACAGACCATCAAGTCAAACCTAGCTCACAATAACTCCTAAAGTCTCCAAATTTGACTCTAAGATCTCCTAGATTATTATAAAACTATACGAGAGAAGTAATGCCTGAACATTACTTTAAACCCCCCTGGAATGAACCCTAGATGAACCCCTTCGAGTCTAAGGTGTCGACCAAACTCAACTAATACTCTAAGACCCTATATTTACTTCATTTAAGAAGGTCCTTAAGTCCCTATGAAAAGAAAAGATTTGAAAAATGAAAATAAAATTTTAGGGACGAAAACAGGGGATCGGTCGACCGGTCCCAAGACCGCGGTCGACCGCGTCTCAAGATTTTGCCTAGGAAGAAAAGCAGAAATTTCACTTCGGCAGGGCCGGTCGACCGGTCAGGGGGCTGCGGTCGACCGCGCCATAAATTTTATGCCTTTGAAAGAAAGCAGTGTGCCCTCTCCCGAAGGTCCGGTCGACCGGTCTGAGAACCGCGGTCGACCTGTCTTTGTAGACCTAGACCAAACCAAATCTTCCTATTTCAAGCTAATCCCAAAGCCAACTCATTTATTGCCACCAACATAACATAAATACTACTAAGAACTACCATAAACCTCATCAAACATCCAAATCATTCTTGAATGGATCAAAACCCACAAATACACAAAGAAAACCCTAAAATAGCTAAACCATGATCAATACATCATTATCACTACAAATCATTTTTCTTAAACCACAAATAGCAAGTAGAAAACTTGCCTCAAATGAGAAAATGCAGATTTTCCTTGTGTAGAAGCAAGAATCCTCTCTCAATCTTCAATCTCTTCTCTTTTCTCTACACTTTCTCTTCCTCTCTCAAGCTCTCTCTCTAGGTTTAGGAAATGAAACTTGGGAAAATAGAAGACTTAGTAAGACTAAGTCGTGGCATTAGTCAAAATTCCAACTTAATTGACCAATATTGCGATAAAATAACACGCACCTGCATTTTTTTAAGGTATAACCAGTCAAAAGTGTCAAAAACCTCAAAATACAATATGGCACAATTTTTGACTATCTCGCACGTTCCGGAATCAACTACGGTCTCCAAATTATCATTTGGACAATTAATAATTCATTTTAAGTTCCCATCTCATTATTAAGCCAAATATCACTTTAATTCATATGATATTATAAAACATGACATGGCAATATTCACCTATAGTTACGGTAAATATGAAATTTCATAGTGAACATTTACTTTTCTTCATTAAATTCATACTCAATCCATATCCCAACATTTTATATCTAATTACCGTACCTAGTAAATAAATTTAAAATATGTTCTCATGAGCGAGGGTTATTACACTTATATATAATAAATCCATAAAATAATCTCTCTCTCTCTCTCTCTCTCTCTCAATTCTCTATATGTATTTTATTTTACAACAATTTTATATTTTTAAAGCTCTTTTTTAAAATTTTAATGAATATAATGATACACATGTGCACGATGCGAATTACACGCTACTTATAATTATAAAAAGGAATAAATAACAAAAAGTCCGTCAAACATTTTTTAATACACATTTAGTCTAAGTTTTTTATTTTGTACCAAAAAGTCTCTTATTCTCTTATCTTTAAAGGTCCGCGCCAGCAACATGGTAAAGTATTTTTGACCTAATGAAGGACTTTTTAGTACAAAATAAAAAGACTTATACTAAACATATAGTAAAAAAAATTCGAATGACTATTTAATATATACACTTAAAAAAAAAAAAAATCCACAACCCCACAAATTGTTATCACGACTTTGAATAGCATTTAAAAACGCCAAAAAAGTCTTGAGACGCCGGACTAAATTGGCCGATCTAGAATTTTATTAATTTCACGGGCTTGTTCATTTATGGTTGCCAAGTCAACCAAACCAGCTATTCAGATGATTTTAAAGTACAAACAGCTTGCTTAGCTCTTTATCCCACACCCCAACCCACTGGGCCAACTCATCATTATCCTACTTTCCCATAATTATTTCTATGACATCCCCATATTTTTCGGATAAACCCCCGCTCCAATTATAATAGTGCCTTGTGTTTGTGTGTGTGTGTGTGTGTGTGTGTGTGTCTATATAGTGTCCTACAACTCACCCAACTTATTCACAACTCTTAGGATTTCTGCAAAACTGGAGAAGATGTCCAAAATATCTCTTTTATTCTCTTTATTCATTCTCAGTCTGGGAGTTTTTGTTAATGGGTTAGTAGTAAACAAACAAGAGGTTGGAGTTTATGAGCTCAAGAAAGGAGATTTTTCTGTCAAATTCACTAACTGGGGTGCAACCATCATTTCTGTTTTTGTTCCGGATAAAAACGGTATGTTCCCATTTGTTTCTCTCTTAATTATTGGGGTTAGATTTTCAGTTTTTTAAATGTTTTTTAGAGAATTAATTTTCCGTTTTTTGCGTTTTTTTCAGGAAAGTTGGCAGATGTTGCTCTTGGGTATGATTCAGTTCATGAATACATGGTGAAATTTCCATTTTATTTTTGTTATTTTCGACTTTCTTGATTTTTGATGGTCACAAGCTGCAACTGGCTCCTTTTTTTTCTGTTCTTCTCTCTCACACACATTTCTGATCTTAGGCGATAAAAAAGAAGACAAAAAATAATGGATGATGGATCTTCCCTGAGATTTATTAAAAAAAATCAATCATTTATCATCACTAGTTTCAAGAATATGTGTAGAATTTTGCTTTAAGTTTTTTTTCAATAAATCATATTTATATTTTTACAAATAGAATGTATTTCAGAAAAATCTATTTTTATTTTGTGGGACCGGTTGGACCAAAAGAATGATAGTAGAACATATTTAAACATGAATAATTGATTAAAAAAACTTTAAAATACCTCATTTATTTAATCATAAAAAAATCATTTTTATATGTTTTCTTGTAAGTACAATGTACAGAAACCGTAATATATATGACGATATATATTTAGATTGCTGAATGGGCACTGGGGACCAAGGCGTTGATTACTTCGAGTCACTTGCATATTAAACCGTATGGATAATAAGATGTTTCGTCATATGCGACAAATACAATGCTAATGGAACAAGTTGAAATTTAAAAGATGCTTTGTCGGATGCGGATTTTTTCATTTTTGGATGAAACTTAAAAGTCTTCTGTATTGACTGGAAAAGTCTATTTTCTCTTAAATTGATATATGAGTACAGCTATGCCGACATAGTGCCCAGCGATGCAGCGAGGTGTTAAAAGTATTTATGTTTAGATGCTTATTACTTCTGTTAAATAATATTATTAAAAAATACCTCTAAATTTTATTGTATAAATTATTTTAAAATAACTCCCCCAAAATAAATTTAACATTATTTATAGTAATAATTTAATTATACATACTTATCATTGAGAAACTTATTATCATTCTTGATAAGTTATATTGCATTTATATCTACAAATATATCATAAGGTTATTATAGAAATATATTGATTTCAATACTGAACTATAAATCAAATTAAAATTTATTTGCATGGAAAAAAATTGTTTAGAGTATGTTTGCAATTTGATAAATATTTAAAAGGCTGTTAGAGGCACCCACAACAATTACTTTCTAGCACCATAACATGATTCGAACAAAATTCGTAATATATAGCAGCTACTTCATATATGAGGGTAAGGCCAGCTCATATTCGAAGACCGCTCGGAAGCCTTGTGTACTAAGTACGCCTTTTTTATTTATTTATAATATTGTCAACCGAAGGAGCCGCATCTATGCTTAAATGATATTACATGTTATGTATAACTTTCGTTCCCTCAGCAACATCTAAATTTATATCCTTTCATTAATGCATATACCAAATAAGAGAGTTGGTATGAGCATCTTGTTATGTCTACTATTTATAAATAACAATTGTACAGAATTATGAATTTAATATAATTACAGAATTAAAACAGAATTACAGAAATGAAACACTTACTTGAATTTGCAGAAATAATAAAAGAATTAAAGATAAATCCAAGCCCTGTTTAGAACAGTTTCCTTAAGACAATTTATTCCCTCCAAAGTGCTCCGAGGTTGATGAATATTGTCTTCCAAGATAGAACGGATTTTCCCAATTAATTATGTAGCACAACAATAATTAATTGCAACGAACTTAAATTCTGTGGTTTTTACTCAACAACACTACAACATATGTTATACAGGAGAAAGAGATTTCGGAACAGATATGCCAGGAATTTTCTGGGACAAAACTGACAGCAATTCTGGAGGAGGGAAATTTTCATTAAAAAATTCTGTAGGAGAGAAGTTTAATTTATAGCTTTTGTGTTGACTGTTGGAACAGTCAACCGAAATTAACTGTCAAAACAGTTAAACGTTTTTAACTGTTGACTGTTGGCAATAACTGCCAACAGTTTATTAATTAATTAATTTCGTAATTAATTAATAATTAAAGCCCAGAAAGTTAAATAAATTCGGTCAAAAAATGTAGGAGAGCTCGAGCTAGCCGGACGGACGGACGGACGGACGCGTGCGTGGACTTTTGACCGAAAGTCAACCCGTGCATAGCTTATGTCATCTCCCCTTCAAAGAGTTGGGATACCCCCAAGGCATCCAAGCCTTAGTCCATACTTGGGGTGTTATTAACTCATCAAAATTCCACTACTCTTCCAATGTGGGACAAGAGTTAAACATACCCAATTCATTAACTTTCATTGCTTTGTGAGTCACTTTGGGGACATATTTATCATTCATAACTTATTGAAATTGGACATATGAATATACTACGTTAATCTCCTTGCGGAGGTGAACGCGTTCGTATATGGTCCCACAATTTTCGTAGTGTGGGTCCCACCTAAATTTGAGCTCAAAGTTGCTCAAAATTATGTCCAGAAAAATCTGGACAGCTTTATAATACCCATTTAAGTCCAATTTTCCAACACATCTTACTTTGGTTTCATTCTATAACTCATTTAACAGCGCATTATTATACTACCTTATTAAGTTATTTGTGGTAACGCATTGTGGGTAGGGTATTCTATTGTTAAGTTCGTTGTTACATCAGTATATAAGTCCACAACTGGCTTCTAGTTTTTGATAAGATATATGAAGTGTTCATATTCATGGGTGACTTTGATTAAAATTTATAATTAGTTGCTATTTTAATAGTAGAACAGAGGTAGATGAGTTCTTGGGTTATAAACAACAATTCGAACCTTTCATAGAAGTTGACCAGAGCATTTGAAAAAGTTAATGGGCTGCCCATATGAATCCTAAATGCTCCTCTTAGATATGTTGTGGACGATGATCTATGACCATTTTCGTCTAAACCTTGTTTCAGATAGACTCGTTGTATTTGTTAAATTATGTACATAGTATACGATGAACATGGCCGGTCCTAAAATTGAGAGTGCCCGGTGCGAAAATTAATTTAGGGCCCTTCTAGAAAATATTGTACAAAGATATTAAATATCTAAAATGGGCCCCTAAATAAATTAAACTTATTTTTTAGGGGCCCATTTTGATTGGGTGAGATCTTTGGGTAGCTGAATCATCCTTTAAAATTGACATTTTTAATATTCATAAAATATTTTTGGACCACTATATTATACATACATAGAGGCATACTCTAAAATGGACCCTGTGCCATTGCCCATTTAGCACATGGCCAGGGCCGGCCATGACGATGAATATTCTGGATGATATTATAAAACTGAAAAGAAATTACTCTAATACACATAATTTTTATGCAGAATGACACGTCCTACTTGGGTGCCATTGTAGGCCGGGTTGGTAACCGGATTGGAGGAGCTAAATTTTCCATAAATGGAACCCTTTATAAGCTAGTTCCAAACGAGAAGAATAATATGCTTCATGGTTCGTATTCTTGTTCTATTGATTTATTTCTTCCACTTACTCTTGAGTTCAAGTTAAAAAATTCATGGTGTTTCTATGTTTATTTTGATGTTTTATTTTAGTTTAATCTGTTCTATTAATGTCATTGTATGGATACTAGGTGGGAAGATAGGATTCAGCGATGTTGTTTGGAACGTGAAAAAGCATGTGACAAAAGGTCAATCTCCCCGTATTACCTTCGCTTATCACAGTGCTGACGGTGAAGAAGGTATCTTCGAGTATTTTTAGCATCCATATTTCAATTCTCTTCATGCTAACATATTTTCAAATCTCAAACTTTCCATTTATAAGCAAATATATGAGTTGTCTTGTACTATAATCATCTTCACGCGGTTATATAACTATACATAAGCACGAGCAGGGACGTAGCCAGGAATTCTCCTTAGTGGGGGCTAATTTAGTGGTCATTTCCGGGGGTTCGGGGGCGGGAGTCCCCGAGCCGATTTTTTTGAGGTTATTTTTGAGTATTTGACAAAAATAACGTAATTTATTTAATCTAATGGAAAGAGAAATAAATATTTAAACGAACATTTCGACCCCAAATTTAAACCAACAATATCCCTAATTATCCCGTAAAATTAGTCCTAAAATAAAAACCAACAACAACATTAAAGCAAGGTCTAACAAACATACATTATAACCCTGAAATAGTCAAGTAAATCCTAAAATAGTTTGTAATATCAAAGTTTCATAACATCATTCAACCCCAAATAGTTTGATTTGTTAGGTTTAAGTGGTAAAAGATTTTCTTTATTTCAAGATATGCCCCAATTTAGTATAAAAATATTTTTTTACACCTAAATTTTGTATAAGCATATATATATAAGTATTTTTTTTTAAATCTCTGTGGGGGCTACAGCCCCCAATGGGCCTCAAGTGGCTCCGTCCCTGAGCACGAGAATATGTATGGTGCAACGGTGTTTACACTCGCACCAATTAGTGTAAGACATTTAGGATAGTAGCTGGTGGTTAAGACATTTTAATCCTATTTTTGTCTTGCATTAATTGGTGCGGTGCACCACGTAGACATGCCACATGGTGCACCGGGTGTACCATATATTTTCTCAAGAAGCACACTCAACTAGGTGTCCACAAAATTCTGTAGCACACCTTATTTTCCGAGTAAACTCTAGCTCGTAGAAATTTCATAAAATAAAAATAAAATAATCTCTCTTTGCATTTCTCGACTACGTGGTGTTTTGTACAGGATTTCCTGGGGATCTTCTTGTCACGGTGACCTATGCTCTCACCGGACCATACACACTACATGTAAAAATGAAGGCCAAAGCCCTGAACAAGGCCACCCCGGTGAATCTAGCCCAACACACCTATTGGAATCTCGGAGGCCACAATAGTGGCGATATACTCGCCGATGAGATCCAGATTTTGGGGTCCTACATTACTCCCACAGATAAAGATCTCATCCCCACGGGTCAAATAAAATCCGTTAAGGGTACGCCCTACGATTTCCTCAAACCCCACACCATCATAAGCAAGATCAAAGGTCTTCCTACGGGTTACGACATCAATTATGTCATCGATGGCCATGAGGCCCGCAAGATGAAACCCACTGCGAGGGTGCACAATAAGAAATCAGGAAGGGTGATGAAGCTGTCGACGGATGCACCGGGTGTGCAGTTTTATACCGGGAATTTTTTGAAAGACTTGAAGGGGAAAGGTGGTTTTGTTTATGAAGCTCATGCTGGGCTGTGTTTGGAGACTCAAGGGTTCCCTGATTCGGTGAATCATCCCAACTTTCCTTCCCAAATTGTTTATCCGGGGAAGACTTACAAGCATAACATGTTGTATACTTTTTCTATTGAGGGTCTGTAGGTGCTTTGGGGGATTCAAAATAGTATTGTTATGGGAGTGGTAAAAATTGAACTGGGGGATTGTTTTCTCTTGTACTAATTGGCTTTGACATGAGATAAAATTAACGAGTACAAATTATTGTCTGAGATACATATAGCTTCATATTTTTACTTCCTTCTTTGTTATTTTCATCTGTTGCTGCAGTAAGAATAAATGGAATAGAATTACTCTCAATTGAATAGAAAAACTAATTGCATGTTATTAAATTACGTGAAACCGTTGGGTTGAGTTGCAAACAACGTTGTTCGCTTTAATCTACTTGTGCAAGCAGTTTTGCAATTTGCCCAAATGTCCCTCGGATAGATTTGTTTCGGAATTTCATTTTATTGGAGAAAATTCAGAAATCTAACACACTTTGGGATTTTATTGCTTGGAATCAAAATATTTGCTACGGACAAAAAATAGGGAGAATTTTTTTGGAGTGACAAAAGAAATTCAGTACCCAAAACAGTGGCAAAATATTTGTATTTGTAGCAAATATTATGAATGTTGGAATAAAACATTGAAAGACTTAATTATTTTTTGGGTCATTTGTACTTCCGAGTACAATTGGTTATTGCAAGTGATGGCAGGGGTGGAGCTCTTCGGTAGCTAGGGGGTGGGGGTGGGGGGTCAAGT
The DNA here is from genome assembly GCA_949130495.1 of Sambucus nigra. Lineage (NCBI taxonomy): Eukaryota > Viridiplantae > Streptophyta > Magnoliopsida > Dipsacales > Adoxaceae > Sambucus > Sambucus nigra. The sequence goes on from OX422220.1 coordinate 305,003,038, forward strand.
GCCCACCCCAGGAATTTCGATTTTTTTGAATAGTATAAGGGTATAAAGGTAAAGTTTTAAAATTGAAGACACAAAAATTGTATTATTTCCTTAAAAAAAATATGACACAGTTCTATTCACTTGGCCACTTTGGTTACTTGGATTATTTTGTTGTTTAGAGTTTGAATCAATTTGTTGTTTTTTATTTTAGGTTATGGTTTGAATTAATTTGTTGCTATTTATTTTAAGACTTTGACATATTCAATGGTTTGAGTTAATTGAATTTTGTTGTTGTTTAAGATTTTGCTAATTTGGGCTAATTCCTTCCTACCCTAGTTTAAGACCTCCTATTTCGTATGATTTATTTTAGGGTTTTGTTATTAACATACTAGGTTCATGTACTATTGTATCCGATGTTGTTATATTTAAATTATAATTGTCTACAAATGCAAATTATTACTTGATTATTTGTAAAAAACATCAAAAAATAACCCTAAAAAAATTCGGCTTGCGGCCTCCCGCCCCCGAACGCCCCAAAAGGGTTGATAATTTGTAGAGTCCCCCACCCAAAAAAAAATCCTTGCTCCGCCACTGAGTGATGGTCCACTAATTCACATATTTAGGGGTTGAGGTCCATTTTTATATACTTAGTAGAACCAGTAACTTACTTCAATAATATGTATAAACTCATAAATTTCATGAACTAAGAAAAGCCCTTTTAGGGCTTATTATAAGAAAGACCATAAAATTACAATATAATTAAGATAATATTGTAAAATAAAAGAGGCAAAGAGAATTTAGAGGGATAATTTTTATTTTTTATTTTATTGGTATGTCAATACTCAAAATGTATCACCCTCACTTATATTAGAAAGTAAAGTGATTAAGCCTAAAAAGTAGCGTCGCGTCAAAAAACTAATCGTTGAATTCGTTTCACCGCGTTAATACAAAAAAAACTAAATTACCACTGCACTTGCGATACAAGTATAGCGGTAAGTCGGGTATCAAATCCACAGGGAGTGTCCGACAGATTTTAATCGATTTATTATTTCAAGAATAAAAATGTAAAAGGTGATGGGTGGTTGTAAATAAAAGGGAAAAAAATAAGAAGTTAAGTTTAAACAATAATTAATAAAACGAGGGTCGGGATCGCGTACCCGCCATGGGCTAAACACGCGGAATTAGAATTTTGATTCGAAAATATTTAATCGAGTATTTTTTAATTAATCGTAAACATCACACATGAAGGAATTTAAGCCAACGATGCGAGATTAAATATTTAATAAAATATGGCGACACGTGTCTTAAAATTGGATTATCGCTTTAAATACTAACGTTGCGTGACAATGAAAGTTAAACGCATAATAATCCCATTTTAATTCGCAAGGTTTCAAATAAATATAATTTTACGCGAAACCTAATTTTCGGCGCTCGACGCCCATCAATGGTGGACACACGACCCAAAACCTGTTTAACTACTCAAACACCGATGATTAAACTAATTAATAATTAAAGCAAGAATTAATCAAACTACACTAATTTACTAGGCAAGAAATTAACAAAGCAATAAATAAAAGGAACAAAGCATAAATAAGATTGGAACTTACATTAACGGAGGAGAAGGAATAGTGCTTTACAAACCAAAAAATGGGAAAAAAAGACATAAGAGAGAGAAGCTCTCAATTTCTAACCTAAAAAACTAATTAAAGATAAAGATCTTTACAAAAAATAAATAAAGGTTGATATTTATACTAAGTTATAATAAAGAAGAAAAGAAAAAGAAATAAGAAAATAAAAGTGGATAAGTTCTCTAATTAAACTAACAAAAGAAAAATAAAAAGAAAAAAAATAAATGGGAAAAGAAGTAGCAGCAAAGAAGTCGGTAAAGGCAGGGGAACGGTCGACCGGTTGGCAAGCCGCGGTCCACCGCCGAAAAAGGGAAGAGCACACTGGTTCGGACACACGGCTTAAATGAAAAACCCGATCGACCGGCGATAGGAGCGCGGTCGACCGGTCCGCTCAGGTCAGCCCCAGAATTTTTCACATTGCAGCAATCCAACAAAGCATCCAATTTCATGCTCCCCAAACCCATTTGCGAAATGGGACCAAAAACCAACGATCCAAGCAAGTGTGTGTGTGGCCCACTCTCGGACCATGAAAATTGTCAAAACCCACGCCTAAAACGAACTCCCAAATGGCTCAAACCAAAACCCACCAAAAATGGCCAAAACCAACAAAATACCAAAGTGGGTATTCCAAAAATTCGAGCCAAACGACCCATAGCTAGTTTCGTACGCGACCCCAGCTTCAATTTCGGACGAAAAGTATCAATTTTGGGCGAACCCAAAATCCGAGCACAACCCGAGCCAAAGCCAAAAATGGCCCATGGAGTCTCTTGCAAATTGAAAGAGAAAGGGACATGGAGGTAATTAAATGAATTGTTAAAATATTAATATAATAATAATAAATTAAATCCTTATAATTCTTTTTCGATTAAAGGTCCGTGTTTCCTTCATTCGGACTTCGATTTGAGCACCGTTTGCGTCCACGCGAATCTTGGCCCAAGGGCTACAACTTCCGTGAAGACTTCGGGAAAAAATCCCGAAGTGTAAAATTATCAAAATTCCCCCGAATGTGCGAATCGCGACGAAACTTAGTTGGAACATGCCCAAACTTCATACTAAGCACTTTAATACCTATAATAATTCAATTATACCTCAAATAATATTTTAGCATATAAAACGGAGGTTGTCTGATTAACGAGCATAATTATAGGCATTAAAGTACCCGATGGAGCTAAAAAGCCTAAGTTCGAGGGTAATTAAATGCCTAATTCGATACGAATCACACCCCCTAACTTACACATTGCTAGTCCCTAGTAATGAAATTCAACGCAAAAAGAACTATAAGAAAATCACAACATGTATATATGCATCGAAATATAAATGCCACTTTCGTAGGGAACACGATTGCATTTAGCATATGCAATAAGCTGTTAAACAGCTAGGTTACCCTATTGGACGAGTGTCGTCTCGTGAGGGTTTTTAGGGATGAAACCCACAAACATCAAATTGTTTCCTCAAAATATGTCCAAACAACCAATATGCCAACTTAGCAACAATTAGATATTTCGACATATTATTAACAAAGCAAAAGAGAATTTTGCTCAATAATCCGAAACTATCAACCTTAAAAGAATAACTACATGGAATTGAAAACTCAAATGTGAGTATGGTGTATGCACATGCGAAAAGCTTTGATTCAGTAAAAATGCCTATATCCCGAATAACAATTAAAGCATGCTTCCACTCAATCCTCTCCGGATATCACGCTTAACAAATAGAAGCACTCGGAATAGGGTGTAACACACGGGACATGCGGGCATAAAGAGTAATTGTAAAAGAAAATAAAGCCGCGCACATGTCATTGATGAAGAACGCAATATAAAAGTGAAAAATACAAACTCATGAAAGGATATCGCATATTAACCAATGTGAAATGCACTTAAACAGATTATCGCTAATGTTCGACCTTTGAATCATGTTACCCTAGGATCAAATAGGACTTTATTGGGTTGTAATGTAGGCTTGGGGTTAGGGGTATGAAATGAAAGGATGTATTTACAGATACAAAAGATGTTCGGAGATGAAAAACTTGGGATAATGGAAAATAGCGAGCAATTTCAAAATTGAAAAATGATTTCCAAAAAAGCATTAAATATATCAATCGAGAGAGTAACAAGGATTATTGAATCACTATAAACAATATATACGAATTTCTCTTTCTTTTTCTTTTCTTCTTTTTCTCACTTTTTCTTTTGTTCTCTTTTGTTTTCAACTTTCTCTTTTGTTTTCTTTTGTTTTCAACTTTCTCTTTTTCTTCTCTTTTTCACTACACTTTCTTCTTTTTTCACTCTTTTCATGATTAAATTGCAACCACACTACACAACATCATTCAATCCCAAATATCATTCCACACATAGGTAAGAAAGGTAAAATGTATGGTGTAAAAATCCAATGTGGAGTTGGTTAGGGGATTTGGGATGAAAAGAAAGGTCATAATAGGGCTCAACGGGGTTAACAAGGGATATGTATAAGGGTAAGGGTCAGGTCGTATAGGTTAACAACAAAGAGGGCCTATGATCATTTCCTAAAGTTTCATGTGATTCTCGGGAGTCAACACCATTGAAAATCATGCTCAAGTGATAATTCAATTAATATGCAATCAATGAAAAGAAAATGAGATCGTCAACAAGATACGTTTTTCAAGAAAGAGAGTAATGTATAAGCACTCAGAAACGAAGAAAAGAAAGAAGCTCGCTAGGTTTTTAGTGTACACAAAGTAACAAAAAGATACCAAGCTGTAATTATCCTATCGAATGATTTTAGAAAATATGATCAAGGTTTAATTCATGCATTTATTCCCAATATTGAATAATTTGAGGATTAAAGTTTAATAACATGAAAAAAAATAAAATACATCATTGAGTTAGCAATTGGATAGGGCAATTATTAACTTTATCATAAGAAATTAAGGCAAAAAACCCAAGAAAGGAGAAAAAAGAAAGAAAATCTTTTTGAATTTTTTTTTTAAATTTTTTACAAGAAAAGCATGCTTGAAAATAACATGTAATCAAAATCATGGACATGGACACTACCAATGAATGGATAGAATATCCCACACTCCCTGACTTAAAACATGACATTATCCTCAATGTTAATTAAGAACGAAGTTAAAGAAGGAAAAGAGTGATATTACCCAAAAAAGAGCGATCTCGCGAAAGAACAAGTCTAATGATTCTGCAAAACATGTTAGTACTAAGAATAACAAAAATAAGAAATAAAACTTAACTAATCACACTAGACAAAAAGTAAAAATGAAGAAAAATAAAATTAACTATTTACAACCTACAAATTAAAGTCCTAACTAGCTATACATTAGAAGTTAAATTTTTTGAGGGTCCACCCAAAATACAATTTGACTTTGGAGGATCAACGGTGGACCATCCCTTTCATTCATGCCTCCCGGAATATAGGAATTTCGTTTGAACAACGGAAGGCATGTGGGTGGTGAAAAAGGTGAACCATCCCCAATTAAAAATTTGGGAGGGAGGATGGGGGATTTGGATAGGACGGGTGACAAATACACATGGGACCCAAGAAAAAATGAATCATGTCCTAAGTATTTTAAAGTTGGAATGGGAGGTGGCGCACATGAGGGAAAAGATGTCTTCATGGAAGGCGACCCGAGTAAGTACTCCTCATCGGTGAAAAGGTTTGGAACTTTAAAGTTTTGAATCGATTCATCGGGTACTAGAATTGGTACGACAGTATAGAATAAAGAAGGGGATGAAAGAAATTCAATCTCAAGCGATGAGTGATCATCACCGGAAGATCGAATTTCGGAAGAAATAGTATCCTTTACAATGAAACTTTATTCTTTGAGAATCAAAGAAGAAACGAGTTCATTGCAAATAGATACTTTGACTCTTTTATCCTCATTTTCATTCTCTACTATACCATGGGTCAAGTCAAGAATGATTTATTCCAAAGTAGGAAAAAGTACCTCATTTGATTCAAAACGATCCTCGACTTCGGAAGTCAAGGAAGAAAAATCGTCGCCGGATTCAAATAATAAATCCAACTCGTGTTCCCAACAATGATTTTCTTCTCGATAACGGTTTTCAATCCTCTCATTCTCAAGCATGCGCAATCCCTCACCGAAAGTCATAGGGTGAGGAGCGGATTCTTGGTAATGAGAACTTTGAAAATTGTTCTCGGGACTACAATCAAAATCATTAACATAGGAATTTTGAAAATGATTGCAATTCATTTCAAAACTCTTATCATAAGGATATTGTGACCCAAAATCGAAATGATCAATCCCAAAATTTATGTAATCCAAACTTTGACTTTTGTAATACTCACCCAATGTCATTTTAGATGTTGTAATTTTTTAGGCATGTAAGTATTGACCAAAAGTCATAGGTTTACCAAAATTTTTAGAATTATCATTAGGATTACCAAAAAAATTAAAATAAGACATGCTGACCCTAAAATAAAACTCGAGAGGGCGAATTCCATAAAGCAATGTGCGACGGGAAAATTCAAGCGTTTCTAGGCGCTCAAATGTAGAAGTCCTGCAAAAAACGTTAAAACAAAGAATACAAATACAAAAGAAAAAATACTACGAAATAATAAGACAATTACAATCTATAACAAAACACTCTGTGGTAACGGCCCCATTTTGATTAAGCGTGAAAAGTAGCGTTGCGTCAAAACGCTAATCGTTGAATTCGTTTCACCGCATTAATACAAAAAACCTAAATTACGACTGCACTTGCGATACAAGTATAGCGGTAAGTCGGGTATCAAATCCACAGGGAGTGTTCGACAGATTTTAATCGATTTATTATTTCAAGAATAAAAATGTAAAAGGTTATGGGTGGTTGTAAATAAAAGGAAAAAAAAATAAGAAGTTAAGTCTGAACAATAATTAATAAACGAGGGTCGGGATCGCGTACTCGCCATGGGCTAAACACGCGGAATTAGAATTTCGATTCAAAAATATTTAATCGAGTATTTTTTAATTAATCATAAACATCACACATGAAGGAATTTAAGCCAACGATGCGAGATTAAATATTTAATAAAAAATGATGACACGCGTCTCAAAATTGGATTATCGCTTTAAATACCAACGTTGTGCGACAATGAAAGTTAAACGCTTTCAATTAAATATAATTTTACACGAAACCTAATTTTCGGAGCTCGACGCCCATCAATGGTGGACACACGACCCAAAACCTGTTTAACTACTCAACATACATGATTACACTAATTAATAATTAAAGCAAGAATAAATCAAACTACACTAATTTTCTAGGCAAGAAATTAACAAAGCAATAAATAAAAGGAACAAAGCATAAATAAGATTGGAACTTATATTAATGGTGGAGAAGGAATAGTGTTTTACAAACCCAAAAATGGAAAAAAAAAGACATAAGAGAGAGAAGCTCTCAATTTCTAACCTAAAAAACTAATTAAAGATGATCTTTACAAAAAATAAACATAGGTTGATATTTATACTAAGTTATAATAAAGAAGAAAAGAAAAAGAAATAAGAAAGTAAAAGTGGATAAGTTCTCTAATTAAACTAACAAAAGAAAAATAAAAATAAAAAAAATAAATGGGAAAAGAAGTAGCAGCAAAGACGTCGGCAAAGGCAGGGGAGCGGTCAACTGTCGAAAAAGGGAAGAGCACATTGGTTCGGACACACGGCTTAAATGAAAAACTCGATCAACCGGCGATAGGGGCGCAGTCGATCGGTCCTCTCAGGTCAGCCCCAGAATTCCCCACATCGCAGCAATCCAACAAAGCATCCAATTTCATGCTCCAAAAACCCATTTGCGAAATGGGACCAAAAAAACAACGATCCAAGCAAGTGTGTGTGTGGCCCACTCTCGGACTATGAAAATTGTCAAAACCCACGCCCAAAACGAAGTCCCAAATGGTTCAAACACAAACCCATCAAAAATAGCCAAAACCAACAAAATACCAAAGTGGGTATTCCAAAAATCCGGGCCAAACGACCCACAACTAATTCCATATGCGACCCCAACTTCAATTTCGGACGAAAAGTACCAATTTTGGGCGAACCCAAATGTAACACCCCGTATTTTTTACGATTTAAATAATTATGCGATTAATTATTATTATGGGAATAAGTATACAATTAATTATTGTTATTGGATTAATTAAATTAAAATGTGAGAAATTAATTTGTTATTAATCTAGATTAAAATAATTATTAACTAGCGTGCCATGGGTTAATACTTATTTTTGTGAACTATTGAATATTACTGTGTGATATGTAATATGGAATTATGATATTTGATAAATTGTCGGAAGTGAGTAATACGGCAGTTTGGTAATTTAAGTCTGTCACGCGTGTGAGTCGTGTCGGGACTAATTGAATGGAATAAAAAGAAAATTTATTTTTATTAACTCATATGGTCATTTTGAGTGCTCCATTGAGTTCGGGAGGATTGAGATAGTCAAAATAGTATACCCGGGTGTTTAGTTTGGGTCCCGAGGTGATTTTAAGCCTAACCGGCACCCCAAGAGGGCATTATGGTAAATTGTATTTTTGGGCTAAATTAATGGACGAAAATTGGGACTTATTATATCAGCCAAGGAAGTCCATTAGGGTTAAGAAGTGACAGAAAGTTAGAACGGCCATGGAGGGTGAGAGGGAGAACCAAATTCCAAGAGAGAAGACTCATTTGACATCACCTTGCACAACTGTGACCACCAACGCGAAGATCGAGAAGAGAGGAACATGTATGTACCAACATCACCAACGGATCAGACCGTCATATTCGAGGCAAGTGTTTATTACTTGCTTTCTTTTAGCAATAATCACGCTCATGTTAGTATAGGTGGATTCAATCGTGATTTATATGTTAATTGGGTGAAAATTAGAGATTTAAATTATGATTAAGGATTCGTTTAATTAGTGGTTGGAATTCCTTCATGTATGTAGAGAATTAATCACGAAATTTGATTATATATATTAATGAACGAATCTGGGTTGATTAGGTTCATTAATTGGAATTTTGGAAACTAGGGTTCATGTGAATTAATTTGGAAGTTTTATGTAATTATGATGATTAATGACGAATTAAGGATCCTAGGATGATACAAATGATCTATAACCTGTTAGGGGTTGATGGGTATTGATGATGAGTTGTGGGGAATTGAATCTTAGAGGTTTTTAGGTTCAAAAATGGTGAAAAACACTGAATTTTGGTGAAGAAGACGAACAGTGCAATCTTGCGCGAAGTGGTTTAAACGAGATGAGGATCTCGCGCGAAGTGGTTCAAACGACATTGGAAGTCATTCGAACGACATGTCATTCTGGTTCGAATGACATGTCATTCTGGTTCAAACCACAGGGTGAATTTCTGGGAATTTGCTTAGAGCCCAATTTGGAGTTTATTGGTTTATTGGAGTGAGAGAAACTACTAAATAGTAAATTCAAATAAGACGAAATTTTGGGAAAAGTATGTGGAAATTAATACTTTAATTATTTCGTTATAGAGAGAATGTAACTTGGAGATTACGAGAGAGATAGTAATCTAATTATTTATACTATACATAATAATGAGGTTAAAATACGAATGGGGAGTATATATGTAGGTTGGAGAAAATACCTATAAATTATAATAGGATGTGTGTATGCCTATTATGTGATATTATTGTTAAGAGCACTAATGGGTGATAACAACCTTATAGTTAAGAGCACTAATGAGTGATAACTCGGGGGTGCAGAAACTCTATTATTAAGTGTACTAATGGGTGATAACCCGGGGGTACAAAGATGATTATTATTTGGCGCGCTAATGGGTGATAACCCGGGGGTGCTGGATTAATATTGATAGGTGCATTAATGGGTGCTAACCCGGGGATGCAATATTCTATTGTTAGGTGCACTAATGGGTGATAACCCGGGGGTGCTGAATTATTATTGATAGGTGCATTAATGGGTGCTAACCCGGGGATGCATGATTTTATGGAGATATGCACTAATGGGGCTTAGCTGGAGGTTCAGGATTAGTATATATATATATATATATATATATATATATATATATATATATATATATATATATATATATATGGTGCTCAGCCACATGAGTATCAGATTTAGAGATTTGGATTACTTTACGTTCTGCAGCTGTTGTGGAAGCTGTAGGTCCTTGCAGTAGACACATCTATCCTTTTCATTTAGTCTCATCTAGACTTCTTGTTTAGGGCATACGTCGTCCACTTCTAGTTCTTTCATTAGAGATATTGTATTCAATTTATTGTATGGTTTGGAGTTTTAAACTAGGAAGTTTTATCCCGTCTTATTTATTTCAGTACTTGATTCATGTTCAGTATTTATTTACATTCCTATGTGTGGTGAATGGTTTATATTTTAAGATGGAAAGAAATGGATTTACTTGGTTTTATTAAATTGGAAATGTTTTGACACCTAGCTTAATTTTATAATAGGTGATTAATATGTTAAAAAGTTTTTCGACAGTGATGCTGAGAATGAACTAACTGAATATCCTGTTTTAAATTGGTAGAGGACTGATCACCCTATATTTAATTGGGTGGGGTGTCACAGGTCGTATCAGAGCATCAGGTTCTAGTGTCCTTAGGATCTTTGCGGCTTATTACGTTTCAGAGTATTGTTGTTTGATGTAGAGCCTTATGATATGATTGTTGTGTCCCCTTACGTATTCGACTTACGTTCTCCTGCTACGAATCATAATGAAGGTGACTCATTATACGAAATTCGATGTGATTTGAACCCCGAACATTTTAGAATGATCAGCGAGGGCCATAATAAGAACTGCGGGAGGAGAAGCTCAACAGAAGACATAGAGCAATCGGGTAAGAGTGATTGGGATAAAAATCACAATGAGAATTACTTAAGTTAGAGATAGTAAAATTGTCACTCGGGAACTGTGGGTTCCCAGGACATAGTCATAGATAGGGGTGGCCATGGGCCGGGCCTGGGCAGGCCCGGTCGGGCTCAGACCGGGCTCGGACCGGGCTTATAAATTTAATTGCTATCCCAAGCCCGCTCGGGCCCAGATCGGGCCTTATTATGTAATCCCAAGCCCGCCCAGATTTGAAAGCTCTTTACCCAGGCCCGCTCGATCGGGCCTTATTATATCGATTAAAATATATTTTTTTAAATTAAAATATCTATTTTTTTATTTAAAGACCTATTTTTTTAATTAAAAATCTGTTTTAAACTCCATATATTACAAAGTCCATATATAAAGTTTACCACTCTACATGAAAAGACTTGGTATACATTTTTATATTTGTAAAAGTCCCCCCCCCCCATATATATATATATATATATATATATATTATTCGAGCCTCGGGCCGGGCCGGGCCGGGCCTCATCGGGCTTAAGAACTCATGCCCAAGCCCGCCCGAAAAAAAATCGGGCCTATAAAATTTTGCCAAGCCCGCTTTGCGGGCCTATTCACCTTACCCAAGCCCTATTTTTTTATTGGGCGGGTTGGGCGGGCTTGGCGGGCCTCGGGCCTATGACCACCCCTAGTCATAGATAATGGTGGAGTGAATCTAGGGCAACCTAGCATAGTCGATAAAGGGAAAATTAGAGGAAATCCTTTGAAAACCCATCGGTGAAGATACGAAAAAGAAAATGAGAAAGGGTAACAATCCAGCGGAGGTAGAAAATTCGAAGGTAATTATGTAGAGTGGGGCGTGACGGCACTCAGAATTTAATTTGGAGTTAAAAGTTATAGCTCTTAGGAGCATCATGTAGTGATTAGAGGCAATCACCATATATAAAGAAGTGTGTCTAAAATTTAGAGAGAAACTTGAGTACGATTTGACTGTGAAGTCTTCCATTCAGTGTGGTAACAAAATGTGAGTGAAATTTTGATGTTTAGCACAATGGGTAAGATAGAAAACGATCGTGAGTGAAATGTTGAATAGCATAATGAATTCGTACCTGACAGAGGGGTATAAATTATCCAAAGCGTTTATAGTTGATAAAGGAACCATGAGTAGAATACCAGTATGAATGAGAAATCCAGCTAGGATGACTAGTGTTGATGTTATCAAAGTTATATGGTTGCTAGTGATTGCAGTCCTTCCAAGAGAAGGGAGTAAAGAGGGTTAACGAACCTGTTGAAGAGCAGAAACTGAATTTAACGGTGTTAGTGGAACACCACATGAGAGTATACCCAATAGGGAACTCGGTTAGATGATTTTAAGTGATTAACTTCAAGAGGATGATGAAGTCAATCAGGCTGTATAGGCCAACCATAGTTCCGAATTGCTAGCGTAGCCAAAGGGACAATGGAAGAAGAATAGTGAGTTGAGACTGTCGGTCCGAGAGAAGGACATTCCCAAAATGGTCCGTGGGACCAGTGACGGGGAAATAGTTCGTGAAGTTTTCCTTATGTGAAGGAAGTAGAACTACAAGTGTTGAATATGTCCACAATTGAGAAGTGAGACCAAAGAGAATAGAAACGGTAAACCGTGCCAGTTAGGCATAACGACTGGAGGAGCGAGACTTCCAGCAAAAGAATTTGGGGTCAAGAGAATTAGGCCTAGGAAATTTATAACCCGAGAGTGATGGGTTCAGGCTGGACCAGTGGAGTCCTCGTTAATAGTAGCATACAATATGTCAGGGTCTACGAGGCCAGGGATGTAAGCGGGAGTTCAATAAAGCTATAATTGAGGCCTGGAGAGTTTAGGCCAACGTTTTAATAATGGGCGCGAAATCCACATGATGGAATAAATTGTCCATGATGAAAAAGGAAAACTATAGGATGAAATCCTAGGATGTATGACGATTGCAGATGTTCATGGGTCGTGATGGCAGCCACGTGCTGAGACCCTGTGATTTGGCGAGACTGGTGAGGTTTTTCTTCTTCCTTGCGAGTAAAGGATAGATTCTAGTGACATGGGTGTGCCACAACTTTTATGTAAATTGGAAACCAAAACTTCGCGTGCGGGTCGAGTTTAGTGGGAACGTTAGTTTTAATAGTCTTGTTACAAACGTATTTCTCGTTGTTAGCAGGGCATTTTGATGATTGTTCGTGAGGGCACCGGGTGGGCCCTAAGAATGTGTTTTGTTGTTATAATTTACTACTACATTGAGTCAGCTTTAGTAGAGTTTATTATGGTAATGTGTAGTGATTAATTACCGTATGGTTAAACGATAGTAAATATGTAGTGTTATGACTGTCGTGCCAGATACTCCGGGAGGAGTGATCTTAGTTTTGTGCGGCGCCAACTGAAATAGGGTTGGGCCCAGATATGGGTATATATGAAACTTTCATGGTATTATAGACCTCAGCGAGTATAGTGTCTAATTATATGTGATTCCCGAGCATAGGAATTTATTTGTCTGTTAAGACTTAGAATACATTGTGTTCTTATCGAGCGGCGAAAAATAGGTCGTTATATATTTATAGTGCCAAGTACTTGGGATAGTGAGGGCGCCATGCTTCATGTTACATTTTTAAAGACATGAGAGTGGACGAGTAAACCTTTATGTCACAATACGTAGATTGTGGGAAAGTACATAGTAGTTACTGAAGGACTTACGGACCTCAACAACCGACTACGTTAGATAGTAGTGTATCGGTGGGGTTCCTTGTTTGGATTTCGCTTTGCGAGACATCCAATGCATGAAAATAGCGAACGTTGGGAGTTGGAGAGAAGTTTGGTCGATAGTACATAAGTTTTGTATGTGGAATTATTACGCCTATAAAGGAATATAATTGAGAGTTAATAATTCTTTTATAACTTAAGGCCAATAGAGTAGGCTAGCCTTAGTATTTTTCGGAATAGATGAATGATGCCATTGAAGGATTGATTAAGTTTTGACTAGTGGGGTGGTTGAGTGCACCCTTACCACATCAGCATAACGAGTGTGCAAGAATTGAGGTAATTTTTTTTTTATGTTTTTGTATAATGATGCGCGAGGCATAGGGTGTATGGGCGCCCTGGGTGATTGAATCAGGTAGTGGATTATGATTAGCATGTGAATTTGATAACATGTAGTCGGGTAAGCTGAAGCTTATTAACGAAGTTTTGTCAGAGACTTACGTTTCAAGATAAATTGAAATTTATTCAAGAAAGACAAGATGTGTCAGAATACAAACAACAGTGGTGATGGGTTTAATGTAGAGTAACCTTCAAAGTTAGTCTGTAGTGGGTTTGCTAACTGTTAGAAAAAGGGCGAACAATTCGAAACCGATAGGGGCTTCTTCCACTCAAGAATGATAGAGTATCCCCAAGGATCTTCTCATGTAGCTGAGATGGGGAGATTATAGGTACTAAGATGTGATTGAGTACGACCTATTACCCACAGAGGGATGGGCAGGGCAAGCGGTCTAATCGAATGCGGGAGAGAAAATTTAAGTGAACCGTGAGATCTTAGGGGAGGACGAGAGTAGTACCTTCCACTAGTGGAGTTTGTGTCCAAATAACTCCTATAAGTTCACGTTCGGGCAGAGTGCCAGTAGAAGTATGGCATGTTAAACTTGGTTGTTGTCCTACTTGATAGTTAAAGGTGGGAGACCAGTTATGATTACAAATGTCGGAGAAGAATCGATATTATCGTATATATTGTGTGTCAAATATATATTGCACAACCAATTTACTTGTATGAATGACACGAGATGAAGTCGTATGTAGATAAAAAGAGGATAAATCTACTAAGGTGCAAATAGTAGAAGGCTAGATAGAGAATATCTAAAATAATGTTGAAGTAGTGAAACTTAAGTAGAAAGGCTTGGGCAAGAGCCTATATGACAGGGTAACCTGGAGTTTAAAGCAAACACATGTGTAGTGTTCATTATTAAGGGTATTCGATAGCGTACTATGGGTGGTACGGAGTAGCTTACTTGTGAGCGTCGGGATGCGATGCACAATAATTTTACAACATTGCCTGTACCTGGTATACTTTTTCTGAATTTCGGGACGAAATTTCGTTGTAAGAGGGGAAGTATGTAACACCCCGTGTTTTTGACGATTTAAATAATTATGTGATTAATTATTATTATGGGAATAAGTATGCAATTAATTATTGTTGTTGGATTAATTAAATTAAAATTTGAGAAATTAATTTGTTATTAATCCGTATTAAAATAATTATTAACTAGCGTGCCAAGGGTTAATACTTATTGTTGTGAACTATTGAATATTACTGTCTGATATGTAATATGGAATTATGATATTTGATAAATTGTCGAAAGTGAGAAATACGGCAGTTTGGTAATTTAAGTCTGTCACGCGTGTGAGTCGTGTCGGGACTAATTGAATGGAATAAAAAGAGAATTTATTTTTATTAACTCATATGGTCATTTCGAGTGCTCCATTGAGTTAGGGAGGGTCGATATAGTCAAAATAGTATACCCGGGTGTTTAGTTTGGGTCCCGAGGCGATTTTAGGCCTAACCGGCACCACAAGAGGGCATTATGGTAAATTGTATTTTTGGGCTAAATTAATGGATGAAAATTGGGACTTATTATATCAGCCAAGGAAGTCCATTAGGGTTAAGAAGTGACAAAAAGTTAGAACGGCCATGGAGGGTGAGAGGGAGAACCAAATTTCAAGAGAGAAGACTCATTTGGCATCACCTTGCACAACCGTGACCACCAATGCGAAGGTCGAGAAGAGAGGAACATGTATGTACCAACATCACCAACGGATCAGACCGTCATATTCGAGGCAAGTGTTTATTACTTGCTTTCTTTTAGCAATAATCATGCTCATGTTAGTATAAGTGGATTTAATCGTGATTTATATGTTAATTGGGTGAAAATTGGAGATTTAAATTATGATTAAGGATTGGTTTAATTAGTGATTGGAATTCCTTCATGTATGTAGAGGATTAATCACGGAATTTGATTATATATATTGATGAACGAATCTGGGTTGATTAGGTTCTTTAATTGGAATTTTGGAAACTAGGGTTTATGTGAATTAATTTGGGAGTTTTATGTAATTATGATGATTAATGACGAATTAAGGATCCTAGGATGATAGAAATGATCTATAACCTGTTAGGGGTTGATGGGTATTGATGATGAGTTGTGAAGAATTGAATCTTAGAGGTTTTTAGGTTCAAAAATGGTGAAAAAAGCTGAATTTTGGTGAAGAAGACGTACAGTGCGATCGCGCGCGAAGTGGTTTAAACGAGATGGGGATCTCGCACGAAGTGGTTCGAACGACATTGGAAGTCATTCGAACGACATGTCATTCTGGTTCAACCCACAGGGTGAATTTATGGGAATTTACTTAGAGCCCAGTTTGGAGTTTATTGGTTTATTGGAGTGAGAGAAACTACCAAATAGTAAATTCAAATAAGAAGGAATTTTGGGAAAAGTATGTGGGAATTAATACTTTAATTATTTCGTTATAGAGAGAATGTAACTTGGAGATTACGAGAGAGATAGTAATCTAATTATTTATACTATACGTAATAATGAGGTTAAAATACGTATGGGGAGTATATATGTAGGTTGGAGAAAATACCTATAAATTATAATAAGATGTGTGTATGCCTATTATGTGATTTTATTGTTAAGAGCACTAATGGGTGATAACCCGGGGGTGCAAGAAAATTATAGTTAAGAGCACTAATGAGTGATAACTCGGGGGTGAAGAGACTCTATTATTAAGTGTACTAATGGGTGATAACCCGGGGGTACAAAGATGATTATTATTTGGCGCACTAATGGGTGATAACCCGGGGGTGCTGGATTAATATTGATAGGTGCATTAATGGGTGCTAACCCGGGGATGCAATATTCTATTGTTAGGCACACTAATGTGTGATAACCCGGGGGTGCTGAATTATTATTGATAGGTGCATTAATGGGTGATAACCCGAGGATGCATGATTTTCTGGAGATATGCACTAATGGGGCTTAGCCGGGGGTGCAGGATTAGTATATATATATATATATATAGGGATGATGGTACTGTATATATATATATATATATATATATATATATATATATATATATATGGACTTGTGAATATTGCTAGTGTGTGAAATTAGTAGACTTGGTAATAATAATAATTATTACATTGCACGAAGCGGTCTTAACCTAAGGGTGCATGATTAGTGTATATATATAGCAAGGTTCTAAAAAACGCGGGGCGTGATTGAGGCGTGGAGGCCAAGCCTTAAGCCTTAGAAGCCTAGGCGGGCCTATGCGTAAAAAGGCGTGAAAAGGCGTTTAGGCCTTCTTAATATATTTTAATATTTTTTTAACCATAACAAGGATATTAAAATACAAAAATTGCACATATCATAAAAATATGTCTGAATATATGCAAATTAAAATACTATTTGATTATTTTGGATGAGATAATGGTCCGATTTGTAAACAAATTCTTTAAAAGGCGACATCGTTTCACTAAAGCATTGTTGTTTTTAGAAAAAAAGTGCACCTTAAGGGTTTTACCAAGAATAAGGCGTGAAAAGCGTAAGGCGAGGCGTTTCTCCCAAGCCTTAAGCCTAGGCGGGTTTTTTAGAACACTGATATATAGGGATGATGAGACTATATATATGTATGAGTGTACTTGGGTAACTTTCTACTTTGTGAGACATGTAGATAAAATGAAAATGAGAAGTAAAATAATCTTAGTGAATAAAAGATTTAACCATTCAAACGGCGAATAATAATGAAATTTAGTATGTGATATAAACTATCTGAATATCGTATTGTATGGGCGATACGAGAATACTACTAGGGAGCATAGTTAGTATTACTATGGTTTCTGACTAGTTTGACTGGGAGGTATAACTACGGAGAGATTAGTTGTACGTTAGGCGTGCACAATAGACGAGAGGTGAGAAACTCATGTGAGAGTTCGATAACTAACATGCGTATAAGACTTGTTTTAAGAACTAGTTTTAAATACTTGCTAAATCATTTTTACACATCGGGCTCTGACCCGTTTCTTGTATCTCTTCTCTCTTTTGCTATATATATATATATATATGTATTACATTAGGTGCTCAGCCACATGAGTATCAGATTTAGAGATTTGGATTGCTTGACGTGCTGCAGCTGTTGTGGAAGCTGTAGGTCCTTGCAGTAGACACATCTATCCTTTCCATTCAGTCTCATCTAGACTTCTTGTTTAGGGCATATGTCGCCCACTTATAGTTCTTTTATTAGAGATATTGTATTCAGTTTATTGTATGGTTTGGAGTTTTGAATTGGGAAGTTTTATCCCGTCTTATTTATTTCAGTACTTGATTCATGTTTAGTATTTATTTACATTCCTATGTGTGGTGAATGGTTTATATTTTAAGATGGAAAGAAATGGATTTACTTGGTTTTATTAAATTGGAAATGTTTTAACACCTAGATTAATTTTATAATAGGTGATTAATATGTTAAAAAGTTTTTCGACAGTGATGCTGAGAATGAACCAACTGAATATCTTGTTTTAAATTGGTAGAGGACTGATCACCCTATATTTAATTGGGCAGGGTGTCACAGGTGGTATTAGAGCATCAGGTTCTAGTGTCCTTAGGATCTGTGCGGCTTATTATGTTTCAGCGTATTGTTGTTTGATGTAGAGCCTTATGATATGATCATTGTGTCCCCTTACGTATGCGACTTACGTTCTCCTGCTACGAATCATAATGAAGGTGACTCATTATACGAAATTCGGTGTGATTTGAACCCCGAACATTTTAGAACGACCAGCGAGGGCCGTAAGAAGAACTGCGGGAGGAGAAGCTCAACAGAATACATAGAGCAATCTCCCATGGAGTCTCCTGCAAATTGAAAGAGAAAGGGACATGGAGGTAATTAAATGAATTGTTAAAATATTAATATAATAATATTAAATTAAATCCTTATAATTCTTCCCCGATTAAAGGTCCGTGTTTCCTTCGTTCGGACTTCGATTTGAGCACCATTCACGGCCATGCGAATCTTGGCCCAAGGGATACAACTTCCGTGAAGAATTCGGGCAAAAATCCCGAAGTGTAAAATTACCAAAATGCCTCCGAACGTGCGAATCGCGACAAAACTTAGTCGGAACATGCCCAAACTTTATACTAAGCACTTTAATACCTATAATAGCTCAATTATACCTCAAATAATATTTTAGCATATAAAACGGAGGTTGTCTGATTAACGAGCATAATTATAGGCATTAAAGTATCCGAGGGGGCTAAAAAGCCTAAGTTCGAGGGTAATTAAATGCATAATTCGATACGAATCATAAAGCATCCCAAAAGACCATTATTCAATGTGGAATATAGGTAAACATCTACTATTTTATCCATTTTATTCAATGATTGTTGCCTCATTAAAACCCTACTAAAAAAATCACTGTGAAAAAACCAAATTAAAGGGAAAAAAGTATAACTTTTGTGACCATTTAATCGGTATTGGATGTACTTAGTGTTACCTCCTTAGAACCTTTAACAAGTAAACCTAATGGGAAAAACTAAGTTAAAGGAAAAAATAGTAAAATGTACATATGTTCATAAATATCATGTTCCTCTATTCTCCCCTAACAAGATGCTCTCCCTGATTGGAGACTCCCCCTCATTGTGACATTTCTGTGATGATTGAGTTGTCGCATACTAGTCTCATACACAAGGTTCTGGAATATTGCTTTCGATAACTACTTGATGAAGATATCAAATAAGTTGTTACTGCAATCTCATTTTTCTTCTGAAACTCGACTTTTGTGAAGAGGGATGAACATGTAACTTTATTGGATCCATTTAACTTCAATAGCATAACTCTTTTGGAGTTCATATGTTGCATAAATCTTTTGGAGTTGCTCTATCTAAAAAAATTGAAATATATTGGTTATATCTCACACGATATAGCCTATTTGAATTTGAGTTATACATGCATCTTTGTCTTCACAGGTAATGGTAGTAACACGTGTTAGTAGGGGTAAGTCATAGTACTTTGATGGTTCCTTGTGAGGATCACGGAGATAACCTGAACCTACATAAATAACTACATAATACGATGCAAATATTGCGTATTTATCCCTCGAACCTACGCATTTTAGCCCCCTCGGGTATCTTATTCCCTATATTTATGATCGTTAACCAGACAACCTCAAATTTCTACGTTAACATATTTTGCAGGGGTTAATTGAGCTTTTATAGGTAATTGGATGCTAAGTGTGAAGTTCGGACGCATTCCGCTCGATTTTCGTATGTGATCACACGTTCAAGGAAATTTTAGTCTTTTCATAGCTTGGGCACCTGGCCCAACATCCTCACGAATGTTGTATCCCTCCTCGCAAGCTTCGCGTGGCCGTGAACGGTGCACGATTCCGATTCAGAATGAAGAAGTTACAGGAGTTTCAGCGGAAGGAAAAATAAGGAAACGAAAAGAGAAGGAGAAAAGGAAGAAAAGGGAATGCAGTAGGCTGCTTGGCTGATACTTTCTTGATCAATCGATCGATCAAAAGGATCAATTGATTGATCCTTCTCGACAGTGTACTTTTTTGCTTACCATCGATCGATCGACGATTTTGGTCGATCGATCAATCCCCTGTTTCCAGGAGATGCTTTGGCCTTTCTTTTCTTTTTCCTTTTGTTTTCTAATTTAATTCCCACTTGGTATATAACACTTTTTGGTTGTAAATATTAGATATAATTCGTTTTAGGTAGGATAGGTTAGGGTTTGGGAGTTGAGAGCTCTTTTCTTCTTCCTCATATGGTGTGACAATATTTAGGTCTGTAAGATTGTACTTTCATCTTCCTCTCCATTAATATAATGTGTATTTCCTTATTTCTTGCTTTCTAGTTTAATTTCCATGCTTTGATTTGATTTAATTTCTTTCTAGTGTAGTTTTATCGCGTTTATTTACCACGTTTTAACATGCTTTCTAACTAATTTAAATTAGGTTATGGTTGAATGGAACTCACTCGAGTTGACGCGTTGCTTTACTTTGGTGATGGTGTTTACAGTTCTATTTT
Organism: Sambucus nigra; assembly: GCA_949130495.1. Lineage (NCBI taxonomy): Eukaryota > Viridiplantae > Streptophyta > Magnoliopsida > Dipsacales > Adoxaceae > Sambucus > Sambucus nigra. The sequence goes on from OX422220.1 coordinate 305,023,556, forward strand.
GGGTGTGTTGTCCTAGTTATTTCACCTACAATATTTTACGGGGCATATCATGTATGTCCTGTTCTTACGACCTTACGTGTGCAATTTTCAGGGCATTTATTGACGCCAAAATCTTATTAAGCTTTTATGCGGATTTAGGGGGTGACAACCCTTGCTTCAATTAACTATCGAAACGAGATGCATCCTAAATAACTCGTCGACCCATGTATCTATTTTATATAAATTAACTCGGGTGAAGGATATTCGATGCAACCTATAGTTTTACTCGCTTTGTTAGTCTAGTTTCAATACCCTCGCCTAGATTAATCTTTCCCCTTTATGCATCTTTTCCTTTTTAGTTTGTAATCACCTTTTACACTTTTATTTCGGAGCACTAAATCATATAATTCTAACATCTCGTCCCTGTGGATTTTCGATACCCGACTTACCGATGTGCTTGCCTCGCAAGTGTAGTAGTAATTTAGGTTTGTTTGTATTGAGTAGGCGAAACAAAAACAACGACTGTGAACCTTACACGCGCGCACCTTTCGCACTTAATTAAAATGGCACCGTTGCCGGGGATAAGTTTGTTTGAACTTTATTTGATTTAGTATTTCATAGTATTATCTTTCTATTTGTATTATTTGCTAATCTTTTTGCTGGACTTCCACATTTGAGCACTTAGAAATGCTCGAATCTTTCCCGCGCGAACCTACTTTGTGGAATTCGCCACTTGAGCCATTTTTGGGGTAAACATGTCTTATTCCAATTCTTTCGGTAATCATTGTTATAATTCTCAAAATTCCCGCAAGCCTATGACTTTCGGTGAATACTTAGAATCCCAAAGTATAACAAATTCAAATATGACTTTGGGCGAGTATAACGAAAGTCAAAATTTAGGTTACTGGAATTTTGATGATGATGATGATAATGATTTTGGGCCTTTACCTCCTTATAATAAAAATTTTGACACGAATTGCAATAGTTTTTAAAATTCCTATAATAATGAGTTTTCATTTAAGTCTGATGGAAATTTTCAAAGTTCTTATTTTCATGCATTCGCACCTCGACCTATGACTTTTGGTGAGGGCTTACGTATGTATGAAAATGAAAAAATTGAAAATCGTTATCGGGAAGAAAATCGTTGTTGGGAACATGAGTTGGATTTATTATTTGAGTCCGACGATGATTTTTCTTTCGAGACTTTCGAAGTAAAGGAATGTTTTGAACCAAATGAGGTACTTGTGCCTACTTTGGAATAAACCATTCTAGACTTTGCCCATTGCATAATAGATATTGAAAGTGAGGATGAAAATGACGTAATATCTATTTGCAATGAAATGATTTCTTTTTTTTCCCCCAAAGAAGAATATTTCATTGAAAATGATATTGTTTCCTTTGAAACTCAATCTTCATGCGATGATGATTCATCTCATGTGTTTGAATTGCTTTCATCCCCATTTTCATTTTCTATTATCACACCGTCACAAGTACCCGGTGATTCGGTTTCGCCGATGAGGAGTACTTGCTCGAATCGCCCTCCACAATCGCATCTTTGCTTTTGTGTGCGCCGCCTCCCATTACACTTGCTAAATCCTTGGGAGGATTTTCATCTTTTCTCGATCCCCACATGTTTTTGTCACCCGTTCAATCCAAACCCCCCATCGTCCCTCCAAAACTTTTAATTGGCGATGGTTCCTTTCTTCTGCCTTACACATGCCTTCCGTTGTTCAAATGGAATCCTTTTTTTTCGGAAGGCATGCTTGTATGTGAGGGTACACCGGTTATCCTCCAAAGTCAAATAGTTTTTGCGGTGGACCCTCAACTATTTAGACTTCTAGTGTATAGTTAGTGTGATGTCTAAATAGTAGGTTGTATATAGTTAGTTTTTTATTTTTTCTTTCTTTTTATTTTTCTTTCCTTTTTAATTTAGTCTAGTGTAATTAGTTAACTTTTTGTTATTTGTTTTTTCTATGCTCGGTACTAACTTGTTTTGTAGATTCTTTGGACTTGTTCTTATGGGGATCGCTCCACTTTTGGGTAATATCGCTCTTTTCCTCTCTTTGACTTGGTTCTTAATTTACATTGATGACAATGTCAAGTTTTAAGTTAGTGGGTGTGGGATATTCTATCCATTTCATTATTTAGTCCATGTTTTTGCTCACATTTTAGTTACTTAGTATGCTTTTCTTAGAAAAATTGAAAATTTCAAAAATATTTTCTTTCTTTTTTCTCCTTTTTTGGGCATTTGCCTTTGTTTTCGATGATAAATTTCAATAATTGCTCGATCCAATTGACAACTCAATGATGCAAGTTCTCGATTTTAGAAGTTATTAGACTTTAGTCTCGATTATTGATATTGCGAATAACTTCATGAATTAAACTTTAATCCCATGAGCACATTTACTTTTCTTGCTATATTGATTTGGTTTAAGATTTTTATAACTCGGTAATCTTTTGTTGCATTGTATATACTTACACCGAGTAAGCTTTGTACCTTTCGTCGTTTGTGAGTTTTATACACTATTCTTTCCTCTTTGAAAATGTTGAATTCATCGGTAATCTCACTATTCTTTCATTTGATCATTCATTAATTGAGTTCATACATGAAATGTGTTACTTGAGCATGATTTTCATATATTGTTTTGATTCGAGAATTGTGTAAACCTTTGTGAAATGATCATAGGCCTTCTTTGTTATATCACTCATATTGACCTTGACCTCAGCCTTATATATTTACCCTAGTTAACCCCTTTGAGCCTAAATATATCCATTCTTTTCATAACCCAAATCCCATACCAACTCTAAATTGTAGTTTAAACCATACATACACTTTTCATACCTTTTTTTGGAATGTTACTTGGGATTGAATGATGTTGTTATGATGTCGATTTCAATTTTGGCATATGAGAGTTTGATAAGTAAAGAAAAGAAAGTAGTGAAAAAAGAGTGAAAAAGAGAAAGCAAAAAGCAAAAGAAAACAAAAGAAAACATGAGAAAAAGAAGAAAAGAAAAGAAAGAGAAAGTTGTAAATATTGTGTATAGTGTTCAATAAGCTTTGATTACTCTCCCCGATGATATATCTAATGCCTTTTTGGAACTCGTTTTCCAATTTTGATATTGCCCGCATTTTCCCATTATACCGAGTTTTCATTCCGAACACTTTGAATCCGTACATACATATCCTTAATTTCGTACCCTAGCCTAACCTACATTACAACCCTATAAAGTCCTATGTAATCTTAGGTTGATGTAATTCAAAAGTCATAATATTTTTGATAATCTGTGAAAATGCATTTCGCCTCCCTTAATGTGCGGTGTCCTTTCATTGAGATTACAATTTTTCAGTTTATATAAAGCGTTCTTCATTTGTGACATGTGTGCGACCTAGTTTCCATTTATATTTACTCTTTATGCCCCCATGTTCCGTGTGTTACCTCCCTATTTCGAGTGAATTCACTTGATAAGTGTAATGCCTGTGAGGATTGAATGTATGCTTGCTTTTAGTATCCGGTTTATTTAAGTTTTTGCTAAATCATACTTTGCATGTGCTCGCTCCCCCTCCCACATTTTAAGGTTTCAATTCTATGAGGTGCATTCTATAATGTCATTGATTTGGACTTTTGTTTTAATTCATTAACTTTGCTAATAATGCGTATGAAATCCTTTTCGTTGTTATTGGGCTTGTCGCATGTTGGGTTGGGCATATTTTGAGGAAACCATGTGATGTTTATGGGTATCATCTCTGAAATCCCTCACGAGACGAAACTCGTCCACTAGGGTAACCTAGGGGTTTAACGGCTTATTGCATATGCTAAATGCAACCGAATCCCCCGCGAAAGTGGTCTTTTGATTTTATACCATACTTTTGTACTATCTCCTTCTTTTGGTTTGCTTGTAGTGCTTGTTGCATCCTATTTCATTGCTAGGTACTAGTAATGTGTAAGTTAGGGGGTGTGATACGACGCAAATATTGCGTATTTTATCCCTCGAACCTACGCATTTTAGCCCCCTCGGGTATCTTATTCCCTATATTTATGCTCGTTAACCAGACAACCTCGAATTTTTACGTTAACATGTTTTACAGGGGTTAATTGAGCTTTTATAGGTAATTGGATGCTAAGTGTGAAGTTCGGACGCATTCCGCTCGATTTTCGTATGTGATCGCACGTTCAAGGTCATTTTAGTCTTTTCACAGCTTGGGCACCTGGCCCAACATCCTCACTAAAGTTGTAGCCCGCCTCGCAAGCTTCGCGTGGCCGTGAACGGTGCACGATTTCGATTCAGAATGAAGAAGTTACGAGAGTTTCAGCGGAAGGAAAAACAACTAAACGAAAAGAGGAGGAGAAGAAGAAGAAAAGGGAATGAAGTAGGCTGCTTGGCTGATACCTGCTTGATCGATCGATCGATCAAAAGGATCGATCGATCGATCTTTCTCGACAGTGTACTTTTTTGTTCACCATCGATCGATCGACGATTTTGGTCGATTGATCGATCCCCTGTTTCTAGGAGATATTTTGTCCTTTCTTTTATTTTTCCTTTTCTTTTCCAATTTAATTCCCACTTGGTATATAAGACTTTTTGGTTCTAAATATCAGATATAATTCATTTTAGGTAGGATAGGTTAGGGTTTGGGAGTTGAGAGCTCTTTTCTTCTTCCTCATATGGTGTGACAACATTTGGGTTTGTAAGATTGTACTTTCATCTTCCTCTCCATTAATATAGTGTGTATATCCTTATTTCTTGCTTTCTAGTTTAATTTCCATGCTTTGATTTAAGTGCCTCTAGTGTTGTTTTATCGCATTTATTTATCGCATTTTTAACATGCTTTCTAGCTAATTTAAATTAGGTTGTGGTTGAATCGAACTCACTTGAGTTGACGCGTTGCTTTACTTTGGTGATGGTGTTTACTGGTCTATTTCGGGTGCGTTGTCCTAGTTATTGCGCCTAGGAGATTTGATGGGGCATATCATGTATGTCCTGTGCTTACGACCTTGCGTGCGCAATTTTTGGGGAATTTGTTGACGCCCAAATATTATTAGGCTTTTATGCGAATTTAGGGGCGTGACAACCCTTGCTTCAATTAACTGTCGAAACGAGACGCATCCTAAATAACTCGTCGACCCATGTATCCATTTTATACAAATTAACTCGGGTGAGGGATATTCGACACAACCTATAGTTTTACTCGCTTTGTTAGTCTAGTTTCAATACCCTCGCCTAGATTAATCTTTTCCTTTTATGCATATTTTCCTTTTTAGTTTGTAATCACCTTTTACACTTTTATTTCGGAGCACTAAATCATATAAATTCTAGCATCTCGTCCCTGTGGATTTTCGATACCCGACTTACCGATGTGCTTGCCTCGCAAGTGTAGTAGTAATTTGGGTTTGTTTGTATTGAGTAGGCGAAACGAAAAAAAAGACTGTGCACCTTACACGCCCGCACCTTTCGAACTTAATCACTACACATGTATTGTTAAATTTAAAATCATCACACCAATAATTCCATGAACGTATCACATAATATGATTGATATTAGTCTCATATTTTTGAAGTCAATGGTAATTATTTCTTTTCAAGATATTGAGTGTAACTATTATGTCCGATATCATGCATAAATATACTAATAATGTAGAAGTATGATACTACTTTTAGACCAAGCTTATCAGTGCAAATATGGTACTTCTAGACCAAATTATGGATGGTTATCGGTCGATTTGGTCGGTATTTGTCGTATACCAATATCAAACCAACTTTTTTTGGTAGGTTCGATTTTTGATTTTTCAAAAACCCTTACCAATACCAAATCATTCGGTATTTCATTTTTTTTGCATTATTTTCAGTAAATTTTGCTTTAGGTAATTTTGTTTTATTGGGTATTTTTAGTTTCAGTTTTCTTAGTTTTTTACTCATATTTTATTTTTTATTTAATATTTTAAACTATTTTAAATTTTAAAATGCAATATATATAAACTAACACATAAACTAAATATATGATATACGCCATACACATAAATTATACAATAACTTAGGTGTAAAAGTGGATTACTCACATAAGAACAGAAAATAGTTCGCGTCAGAGACAACAAATGAATAAGCATGTGTTTTTAATTTGAAAAAATTCTATAGTTTCTAAAAATAAAACACCATTCACTTTGATATTATATTTGTGATAAATGAGTTCAACTAGTGATACAAATTTAAAAATATGATATCAAATTTGTATTTTCGGCATATTAAATCGGTATTTTGGACGGTAAGTTAAGTAGTAATTTCGGTAAGTCAATTTTTTAAATGTGTAAACCAAAACCAACCACCAAATTTTTGATAATTTTGATTTTGGTTTGTGGTAATGAAAAGGAGTATACCAATACCATAATTTTTCAGACAAAAACGGTACGATGCGGTAAAAAATTGCATTGTAACCACCCCAAGACCAAATACATATTTGTCACCCTCTTTAGGACAATATGGATATTTTAATACCCAAAGACCGAAGACCATGGATATACAAAATGACATGCCGAACATATGCTAAAGCATTGCAAGACTTTTCATTCTATTTAACTGATGGATATATGTGTAACCAAAATTATTCTTGTTCTGCAAGCCGAGATATTAACTAATTATCTCAAGGTCATTCATTTTTTAATTCCTTATTTGGGCATTTTGCATTTCAGTTGACCTTTTCTAGAGCACATCATTTTAAGGATATTTGTGTAGTGGCATATATAATTATTTTCATACCTTTCCTCGGACTATATCCTTTCAGATTTCTTTAAGTTATATAATGAACGTCTTATCGAAATTGAGTACGCACTCCTTGGCTTTTCTTTAAGAAAAGAAAATCCTTTTGGGATTTTCATATGTATTATTTATCTAAGTCCCGTATAAATAAGTAGTTAAAATATCATAAGTCTATTATATAATATATTTAAAAAAATTCTAAGCTAGTTAGATGAAAGCGATAGTTTTTCTCAATCAAAGCTCTAATACCACTTATTGGAACACGAGGCCCATAATTTTTAAAATCTTACCAAAAATATAATTTCCTTTTATAGATATGCGTAAGCGAGAGATGGTTCAAACACAAAAGCAGCAAATTTTAATTTCTTCTAAATTAAAATTAAATAACGTGAAATTAAATTAAACACACACTTATGATAATTTCACTTAAACCAATTTGACTTAACCCAAGTCCTAAAAATTTGCCTAAGTCATATTTACAATATTACAAAGTTAGGCCAAAGCAATTTTATCAAATTAAGTGAATGACTTGAATTAAATTAACATTAACATTACCCAAATTAATTTGCACCAAATTAAATAAGTAGTGATTAAAACCAAAATGTACCTTTTTACCTAAGCATGCGTTCTAGGTGATTTTTGCAAAAGATAAAATAAATCAATAAACAACTACGCTGCGATGTACGAGAAGAAACTCACAACGGGAAAAAATCTCGGACGGCCCTAGCCTTAAGTCCACTAAGTATGGATTTACAAATTACAAGACAGATGACTTACTTCCTCGACTCGACACCTTTCAAGCCTTGACGCGTCGTCTTGTAAACAACTTCGCCCAGTAGATAACCCCGGAGCTCCACCGAAATCTTGGTCTTCACCAATGAGACAATAGGTACACCATCAACCACACATGGTTCCTTTCACCATGTGAGAATGCCGCAACAAAATAGAGAACTTCTTCTTTAAGGGTTGTAGAAGTAAACCCAAACTTCTCTTCTCCAATATGTAGAGATAAATCGATCCCAAATACTCCAAGCAAAGTATATATATATATATATATATATATATATATATGAACTTGGATAAACAAACTTTGGGTGTAAAATAAAAGTGTTGTAAGGATTTTTCTTTGAAAAAATAAACACTCAACACATGAACTTTTTCTAGTTTCAATTTTATTCTCAAACACTCTCTTGGAGGTTGTAGGATATGAAAAAGTCAACTTAAAAAACTTGGTTCCCGCACTTAGATATTTAGGAAAAAGGTTAGTGGGAATAGAAGTGGGAAAGTGGGAAAAATTGCTCAAAATCTGCCAATTAACCGTTCTCGCCAAATCTTGTTCGAACGAGCTTTCTAACGAAGTTCCTGTGTATAAAAGATGAACTCATTAGAAATCTCGTTAGAATTCTCGTTCGAACAACATTCTCGTTCGAACGACAATTCGAGCAATATTCTAGTGGCCAATTAGGGAACTCATTGGCAAACATCGTTCGAATGACATTCTCGTTCGAATGACAAACTCGTTCGAACGACAATATCGAATGAACTTCCAGAATGTTCAAAATTCGATTTTTAGCCCAGAAACTTTAGTTTTAAGTTTTAATGAAACTTTCTAAAAATAAACAATAGTTTTAAAACAAAGTACACCCAATTTAAAATGTTCCAAGCTCCTATATATATATGTAATGCATTCATACCTTGGGAGAAATTGGAACTATGTTGGTGACGTAGAAACGAAGCACTTGAAACACGACATTTAATGAAGCTTTATACTCTTGGTTTCTACGTCTTCAACAAAACACATCTTAGACTTAGATAGGTGCATTTAACACTATCCTATGACATAAACGTTTTTGTCCGGAATTGAGCCAAAACAACACTGAGACTTAATTGGAGAATTGTGTCCTTACATATCTCCCCCTTTGACTATTTCGGGACAAAAAACCAAAAAAAAATCCTAAAGGGCCGTCAAGCTCTACTAGGCTCAAACATCCCACCCAAACTTGACTCAAGACCCAAGGATCACTATCTTTGCCGATGAAGGTTGCCACTTAGAAGAATTCCTGCACACTTAAGAAAACTGTCAAACGCATAAGGTATATCAAGAATATTAAATGCAATTAAGATAAATACTCACCCTAAATTAATTCTCCCCTTTATCAAACACATGACCTACTTAGAAAGACGTCTCCCCCTAAGATAAGTCTCCCAAACTAAGACACGATTATAATAGGTGTAGATACCATTTCTCCCCCTATCATTCTCCCCCTTTTGGTTCAGGAATAGACAAACGATAAAACTAATTTAAACATGCAATGTTGCATAAAGTGATGAGAACATTAAAGAACATGGGAAACAAAATCATAACTAATCCAACAAATAATAACGAATACTAACTAAGATGCAAGAAAATGATACCAATATGATACATAAAGTATTAAGCATGTGATATCAACAAAGAATGCAACTAGATAGATACCAATTATGAATTAAAGCATAGATGGACTAGAAAGCAAGGAAAAGACATAAAAATATAATATATATACATACTCTAAATATACCACTAAAACACACACACATATATATAGATATAAACACCACACATGACACAAAATAAATTAGTTTTTCACACTCGTATGGCAAAAATGTGTCATATGGAAACGAAAGTGTAGGGGTGTGAACTAGTAACAATTAAATTTAGACCCAAACACTTAAAACATGTTCATGGAGTTCTCATTTGATTGCAAACTTCATCACATTTAAATGTAACCTCATATGACAATATAAATTAAACTCTATGAACAAACATACACAATGCATACAAGCCTAGAGTTTTGATGATTCTACAAACCAATAGAGTCATGATAATGAAATCTCAACTAGGATAAATGGACATTGTGCAAACCGTTGATATACCATCCAATCTCCCTCAATAAGCATATATATTTTAGAATTAATATATCAATTAAACATAGGCCTCGACAATAATTTTTCTTTTTAATGCCATATTCTATTTTTAGGCCTTTGGACCACGTATTTCTTTTAGGTCCAATTCAAACGGTGGTTTACTATTCGCAAAGGATAATAATTCCTTTCAGAACCCTTCCCCATGCACATTCATATATATCATTTTTTTATAACTCACACAAATATCACGTGCAATGGATTTTGACATGCACTAGTCCTCCTAGGTCACAAAATGTAGATGACTAGATTGGTAGGAGAACACCTCATAAAGCTCAAATATACATATGAAGTTAAATTTCAAAAGAGCTCGTGCATGTGTGAATTGAGGCATATAAAAAATAGAATCCATTTAAGCAACACACAATCTAATTACTACATGTAAGCATGGTAAAGAACACTTTAAGGATTTCAAAATCTAAACCAAAAGTTCTAGGCACATGGAAGCGTAAAAGAGGGGATTCAAACACAAGTATATGCCACATAAAGTGTGTCAAACAAAAATTACACACAAAATAAAAATCTTTTTGAGTTTTTAAAATTTTTAATCAAAAATAAAAATATATACTCAAAAGACAAACAAAAATCATTTGAATTTTTCAATAAGCCTAAATTACTAAACAAGTAAAACACAAATGATAAACAAAAATATTTTTGTATTTTTCATTTAATGCAAACAAAAAAATAAATATAATACAAAAGATAAACAAGTCATGATTTCTAGCAAGAGATAAGAATAAAGCAAAACCTAGAAAATGACTAAACATGCATACACCTAGCAATGATATATAATATGAAGCACAAATAGCTAGAGTATGAAAATACTAACACATTCAACCTTTAGATTTAGCAACAGAGGAAGCATGTGATAGTAAATGAGAATAAAAAATCATGTTTTGTAAAGCTACCAAGTCAGATCTCCTAACCGATACTAACGACGTGTGACTAACTCAGGGTGTAGGAATCTTGGCTACCTCGATTGCCTTACGTAGGGATTTTCTAGGACCTCTTTTAAGATCAAAACAAAATTTTCTAAGATGACCTTTTTGACCACAATGTGAACACTTAAAATCACGGCGAAATGAATTACGTAAGGAGTGATCTCTAAAAGCTTTCCTAGTGAATTCTCCTAAAACATGGGTTTTGGTTTTTTGGGTTGTTTCATTACAAGTATCGAAGCCTAAACCACACGTGTCATTTTTAATTTCGATCGTTCCTAATATTTTATCTAATTTCTCCAAACGACACTCCAAATCAAATTTGACTTTCCTAGAGTCATTTAATTTATTTTCTAATTCTAAAATTCTATACTCTAATAAAACATTTCTCTCTTCAAACTCGAGAAGCTCCTTTTCGCTGATTTCATTAAACCTTTAAGGCTATCTCTCTTGCATTCTATATATTCAAGCTTCTCTCGAAGAGTCCTCTCACGTGTCCTAAGGTCTTCAACCAACACACTATCATCAACGACCTTGACACGCTCTTTTTCTAACTTCAAATTAGCTCTTTTTAATTTAATGGATTCTTCATAAAGTTCTTGAAAAGAATTTTAAAGTTCACTCACATTTACCTCATCATTTTCTCTCTCTCTCTCTCCCTCTCTCTCTCTCTCTCTCTTGTTCACTCTCACTACCATAAAAAATAAGAGAATCATAAACTTTGACCTTAGAAGTGACATGTGTTTGTATATCTTCATGAGAAGATTCATTATCGGTGCTCACATGACTATCCATAAAAGCCAAAAGTTGGGCTTAGTGGGGGATTAAGGTCCCTCTTCCTTATCACTATCACTAAGGGTCGTATTATATGAAATGGGTCGCTTACCCTCTCTCCCTAGTTTAATGGGGCACTCAGAAGCCCTATGGCCATACCCTTCACAACCAAAACACCTATTTGACTCGTCTTTCTTTAGAAGTTTTAGGGATCCTTTCGGCTTTGTCATGCTTAGAAGTTTCAAATTTCTTAAAATCATTTTTAAATCTATCTTTGTTAAATTTATGAAATTTTCGAAATTTCCTAGCAAACTAGGCCATGTCTTCCGAGTCACTATCACTCTCGCTCTTTACTACTTGTTTATCCTCTTTTCGGGCTTTTAAATCAACACCCTTTTCTATTTTCTTTTCAGTCTTAGAGGGAAACATGACTAGTTCATAGGTTTGTATATCACCTACGAGTTCTTCTAATTTCATAGAGGGTAAAGTTGGTAAAGAATTTAAAACAGTCACTTTTGGAATAAATCTATCGGGTAGGGACCTTAAAATTTTCTTTACTACACGATTGTCGGGTATTTTCTCTCCCAAATTAAAAGATGAATTGACAATATCGGAAAGTCTAGCATAAAATTCATCAAAAGTTTATTTTTCGTTCATTTTGATGGTTTCAAATTGAGTGGTGAGGTTTTGGAGTTTAGAAGCTTTAAGGACACTTATACCTTAATGAGTGAGTTGTAAAATATCCCACGCTTCTTTAGTGGTCTCACACGTCATAATGCGTCGGAATTCATCCAGTGTGACAACGCTAAACAAGGCGTTTAAATCTCGGGAATTAAAATTTGAAAGTTTAAATTCACTCTCACTCCACCTATCAGTCGGTTTGGGAACGCATTCATTATCTACTAAATGAGTTGGTGGAGACCACCTCTTAACTACAGACAACCAAACCCTCTCGTCGATAGATTTAAGTGCCGATTTCATCCGCGCTTTCCAATACGCGTAATTAGAACCATCGAAAATAGGAAATTTTGAAAATCAGGAAAATTCCATTTTAGCCAAAAATATTTAAAGGATCTTTACGAAATAATTTATCATTTTGGCTCTGATACCAATTTGAAACCGATAGATTTTCTCAATCAAAGCTCTGATACCACTTGTTGAAACACGAGGCCCCCAATTTTTAAAATCTTACCAAAAATATAATTTCCTTTTATAGATATGCGGAAGCGAGAGATGGTTCAAACACAAAAGCAGCAAATTTTAATTTCTTCTAAATTAAAATTAAACAACGTGAAATTAAATTAAACACACACTTTTGATAATTTCACTTAAACCAATTTAACTTAACCCAAGCCCTAGAAATTTACCTAAGTCATATTTTCAATATTACAAAGTTAGGCTAAAGCAATTTTATCAAATTAAGTGAATGACTTGAATTAAATCAACATTAACATTACCCAAATTAATTTGCACCAAATTAAACAGGTAGTGATTAAAACCAAATTTTACCTTTTTACCTAAGCATGCGTTCTAGGTAATTTTTGCAAAAGATAAAATAAACCAATAAACCACTACGCCGCGATGTACGAGGAAAAACCCACAACGAGAAAAAATCTCGTACGGCCCTAGCCTTAAGTCCACTAAGTATGGATTTACAAATTACAAGACATATGAATTACCTCCTCGACTCGTCCTCTTTCAAGCCTTGACGCGTCTTCTTGTAAACACCTCCGCCTAGTAGACAATCCTGGAGTTCCACCAGAATCTTGGTCTTCACCAATGAGACAATAGGTACACCGTTAACCACATATGGTACCTTTCACCATGTGATAATACCGCAGCAAAATAGAGAACTTCTTCTTTGAGGGATGTAGAAGTAAACCCAAACTTCTCTTCTTCAATATGTAGAGATAAACCGGTGCCAAATACTCCAAGCAAAGTATATATATATATGAACTTGGATAAACAAAGTTTGGGTGTAAAACAGAAGTGTTGTAAGGATTTTTCTTTGAAAAAATAAATACTCAAACATGAACTTTTTCTAGTTTCAATTTTGCTCTCAAACACTCTCTTGGAGGTTGTAGGAAATGAAAAAGTTAAGTTAAAAAACTTGGTTCCCACACTTAGATATTCAGGAAAAAGGTTAGTGGGAAAAGAAGTGGGAAAGTGGAAAAAACTGCTCAAAACTGCCAATTAACTGTTCCCGCCAAATCTCATTCAAACAAGATTTTCGTTCGAATGAGCCTTCTAACGAAGTTCCAGTGTATAAAAGATGAACTCGTTAGAAATCTCGTTGGAATTCTCGTTCGAACAGCATTCTCTTTCGAACGACAATTCGAACGATATTCTAGTGGCCAATCAGGGAACTCGTGGGCAAACATCGTTCGAACGACAATATCGAATGAACTTCCAAAATGTACAAAATTCTTTTTTTAGCCCAGAAACTTTAATTTAAAGTTTTAATGAAACTTTATGAAAATAAACAACAGTTTTAAAACAAAGTACACCCAATTTAAAATGTTCCAATCTCCTATATATATATATATATATATATATATATGTAATGCATTCATACCTTGGGAAAAATTGGAACTATGTTGGTGATGTAGAAACGAGGCACTAGAAACACGACATTTGATGAAGTTTTATACTCTTGGCCGCTACATCTTCAACAAAACGCATCATATGCTTGAATAGGTACATTGAACACTATCCTATGACATAAACGTTTTTGTACGGAATTGAGCCAAAATAACATTAAGACTCAATTGTTGAATTGTGTCCTTACATTAGATATCTGAAAACTAGTTGCGATCGTAACAGGATAATATGTTCGTATATAATCAATATGGGGGTGTAGAAGGGTGTTATCAACAGAAAAAGCAAACGAAATAAAAAATACTTTCTCTTATTAGTGACACCCGAGAGGTACCCGCGAGGGTCACCAAGAAGCCCAAAAGCCATTATGAAGTATCAGCGCTACCTCTGGCGTCAGCGCCACTTCAGGCGTCAGCGCCACTTCAAGCGTCAGCGCCACTTCGAGCGACGGCGCCACTCCGAGCGTCTGCGCCGTGATAAGGGTCGGCGCCGATTCAAGCGTCGGCGCCACTTCGAGCGTCGGCGCCGCTACAAGGGTCGGCGCCGCCTCACATGTCAATGCCGGTTCAAGCATCAGCGCTACCTCAGGCGTCAGCGCCACTTCAAGCGTCAGCGCCACCTCGAGCGTCGGCGCCCCTCCGAGCGTCGGCGCCGCGACAAGGGTCGGCGCCGCCTCACATGTCAGCGCCGATTCAAGCATCAGCGCTACCTCAGGCATCAGCGCCACTTCAAGCGTCAGCGCCACTTCGAGAGTCGGCGCCACTCCGAGCGTCGGCATCGCGACAAGGATCGGCGCCGCCTCACATGCCAGCACCGATTCAAGTATCAGCGCCACTTCGAGCGTCGGCGCCACGATAAAGGTCGGCGCCACTTCGAGCGCCGGCGCCACGACAAAGGTCGGCGCCGCCTCCCATGCCAACACCGATTCAAGCGTCAGCGCCACTTCGAGCGTCGGTGCAACGACAAAGGTCGGCACCACTTCGAGCGTCGGCGCCACGACAAAGGTCGGCGCCGCCTCACATGCCAGCACCGATTCAAGCGTCAGCGCCACATCGAGCGTCGGCGCCACTTCGAGCATCGGCACCGCGACAAGGGTCGGCGCCGCCTCACATGCCAGCACCGATTCAAGTATCAGCGCCACTTCGAGCGCCGGCGCCACTTCGAGCGTCGGCGCCACGACAAAGGTCGGCGCCGCCTCACATGTCAGCGCCAATTCAAGTATCAGCGCCACGTCGAGCGTCGGTGCCACTTCGAGCGTCGACGCCACTTTTCGGGGTCGGCGCCACAACAAAGGTCGACGCCGCTTCACATGTCAGCGCCAATTCAAGTATCAGCGCTACTTCGAGCGTCGGCGCCACTTCAAGTGTCGACGCCGCTGCAAGCGTCAGAACCGCGTCACGTGTCGACACCACTGCAAGTGTCGGCGCCACTTCAAATACCAGCACCGATGCAGGGGTCCACGCCGCCACAAGGGTCGGCGCCGTTTCAAGCGCCAGCGCCGCTTCAAGGGCCACTGCAGTAATGACAATTGAGAGAGTCGACGTCACCACAAGAGTCAGCGCTACTGCAAGGGTCACTGCAGAAATGTTATTCGAGAAGTGCTGCTACAGGAGTTTTCATCATGAAACAATAGTCTCTAAATGAACAACATCACTAACACTTTGCTTTCTTGTACAGGTAGCCTAGTCGAGCAAGCAGGGCTCGAACAGGCGCGTTGGGACCTCCTGGGAGTTTTGGCTTGGCGGCTGAGGGACAAGGTATGTTGAGCAAGCTCAACCACTTAGAACTATAGGATTGAGAGAATACTAGTAGGAAGACCCAGAAGTCACTCGAAACTATGCACACTGCACACTTGGTCACAAGTGAAGTGAGCAGCCAAAGAGCTGGCTACTCACAATAAAAATAAACTCTTTACAAGAAAATGACTTTTCCAGAAGAGGGGGTCCTCGAGGTCCCTCTCAAGAAAAATAACACTTTTAGAGAGGAGGAGGCCTTAAGGTCTCCTCTCTCAAAGATTTACAAAATTGCACCACAAGTTACCGTTTCAAAAGATAACTACCAAAATCTGCTATTTTGTCTCCATTAGGGGACATATGTGCTTTTTGAGTTTTGGTCGGCGCCAGGTGGCGCCTGCGGAGGGGACAGGCAGGATGCCTACAGGTAGGGACAAATGGTACACTTCAGACATTGTTCCCCACCAACTCTCTCAATTTTGGCGCCCAAAATCGCCAGCTCACCCCTAACGCCCATGTATAAATAGACCTCTGGGCAAGGTCAAAAAGGAGGAGATAGAAAATTGCACTGTTACTCTGCTAAAATATCACCAGACCTACCTAGTATTCTCTCCCTGCTCATTCTCTTAGTGCTGAGTGCCTTGTTCCTTCACTCCCCACTGACAGCCATCACTCTCAGGTGTTTCCCTTGAGAAAATTGCTATTTTTGCTGTGAAAGTTCATCTTCTTGCAGGGAGTGAGTTGAAGCTGGAGTTCCATTGTTACCAGAAGGAGAAGTTTTCTTCAGAAGTTGCACCAGGAGACCTTGAAGACTTGCAGACAGCGTCCATTCGAGTGGGTCACGCCTCACCCTTTCCAGTTATTCATAGACCCCAGTCTCACTACCCTCCTACATTTGGCGACTCTGCTGGGGAGGTATTCTCATTTCCATGGACAAAGAAGGTTTTAATGTCTCTAAGCAGTTGGTTTTTGAGGACATTCCATCCGGTAATGGAGCTCACAGTGACCAGACTACTCAGGAAGAAGTGGTGGTGATCGGAGCCAAGGCGCCAGCGCCTCAGGGAGGTCAGACCAGTTCGCCGGCAGCGGCTCCAATGGCAGGTATGAACCTTATGGCAATGTTTTTTGACTTTTTAAAGCAAAACAACGTGGATCTATCAAACCTGGGTCAAGGTTGTGTGACACCTGCTGCTGCCCCTTCCGGAGGGGTAGCCACTCCTATTACGATTCCGGCAGAGGCGGTTCCGTCTCGAAAGGCGGCGCCGGAGCAGGTCCTGGCGCCAACAGGTTCTCCAGTTCCTAAAAGCACATGTTTGGAGGAATCATCCTCTAAGGCTGTTACTATGGAAGAAGTGAGGAAGCTCCTTTCCTCCACTCAAGGAGAGGGTTCCCACCTATACGAGGAGTTACAAGACCCCTATCCGCAGGAAGTAAGTGAGAAGCCATACCCTGAGGGGTATATTCCACCAAAATTTATCAAGTTTGGCGGTAGGGGGGAGAACCCTAGAGAGCACGTGAAGAGGTTCGTCGAGTACCTGGGAGTACACGCTGGTGACAAGAACCTGAGATTGAGGGAGTTCTCTAAAACTCTCACTGGGAAAGCTTATACATGGTATTCCCGCTTGGCACCTAACAGCGTCCCTACTTGGGAAGAGATGCACAGGCAGTTCCTTCAGAAGTTTTTTTGTAGCGGAGGATGAATTTACACTGAGGCACCTGGCACAAGAAGTCCAGAAGCCAGGAGAAGAGTTGATGCACTACATCAAGTGATTTCGCGAGAGGGCCTTAGATAAATGAAACAACAATTAGAATCATTTTTTTAACTTTTGTCCAAATTTCAAAACCCTAACCCTAGCCCTAGCCATCAAAATATTTCAACACACAGTTCCGCAACTATCTCCACCCAAGAAGTTGTCCCAAACCCTTCCCCAACCTCCGCCCCCTTCTGCCCTAATCCCACAGCCTTCCCTCCACTTACGCAACCCCTCCCACATTTAAAACCTCACCCCCTCCTCAAAACCCTAGACAAATCTGCCGCACCCCCACCGCACCTCACCCCAACCCCACCGCTGCTATCCGACCCCCTATACCTGCCCCAAACAACCCTAACCCTGCTTCCATGATCTTTTCCCCTATCGCCGACCCACCCAACCTTGGCAGCCGACCCTCAAATCCCTTCTCCAGCCCTTTTTTAGTACAAGGTAACCCAAACCTACCCCCTGTAACACCTGTTGTCCAGCCGACACTCCAAAGACCCATAACGCTGTTGTCCGGGTTGAAACCCTATTCAAGAAGGCACCTCGGGGTCATTTTGACCCCGAAAAACATCACAAACCCATTAACTATCCTACCAAGCAGCTGCTCTGAGGCCGCCACCATCAAGGAAAGCTCATACATCTCCGAGTGGGCTGCCGCTTATGAGGATGCTGACGTTTAGATAGGCTACATCAGCCGCTAGAACTTCAAGAAGGGCTGGAACAAGGCTCTTCTCGCTGCTGGGGTGGATATTGATTCACCCTTGTTCGATGAGATTGACCCAGGCCCAAAGCCTGTTGTCGATGATGCGCCTGCCCCTGCTATTGAGGGTGTAGTCCCTACTGTCCATACTGTTCCTACTAATGCTTCTCCTGCTCAGGGAACAACAGTTGTTCCATCCGATGGAGCTGCCTTTGCTGCTGCCGATAAGGGAAAACAACCAGCGACCTCTGAACAAACTGAGGTTGCTAGCTAGCTTGTTCTTAGGATTTCCTCTGTATCTTTTACTTTATTTGTATTGCTCTCCCTTTTTTATTACCGATGTACTTGGACCCCTTTATTTGAATGAAATGAAAGTACTTCATTTTCTGTGTACTGGTTCTTCTGCCTTTGAATGCTTGTATGACCTGTAGTTGATTGATATAGATGATTATATCCCTGCCACCTCTCAACTGGGAAGGATCCTTGGTCCTAATGCGAGCAATCAGGTTTGCCAAGCCTTTGTCAGGATTTGTAAGTCTCTCAGGCCGAGAAATAAGAGCTTTAAAGGCCAGTCTGAGCTCGTCGCCAAACTGAAGAATAGACTTTAGGAGATGGAAGAAGTTGGTGCCTCTGTCCAAGAAGAGGTAAACACTTTGAGAGCTAAGCTTCTAGATGCCTTTGAAATAAATCAAGTTGGATAAGTTCTTCAACTGGAGAATGAGACTCTAAGGAGGGAGGTGTCACGGCTCATGGAGCATGCGCCGAGCATCGCACCTCGCATTTTACGAGGTTCCTCTTTATCAGCTGTTCCGTGAGCTGGCACAGGACCGAGCGATGCCCCTCCAGTTTTACGAGGTTCCACCTCATCGGCTGCTCCGCGAGATGGCCAGGCGTAGGTGGTCCATCTAGGGAGATGGACGAGCTCCGAGGAGATGCCCGTCGAGCATACGTGATTGTTGTTGGGCTTAAAAGGACATCACACGGCTGAGGCATCTATTCAAGAAAGGTCCTCGGTGAGTGTGGGCTGATGGTTATGAACAAGGTTGGATATAGGCTCCGACGAGGCTGATAGAGTTTGAAGAACTATCATTTATTAGGGGATGGTTGAGCGCCCTCTGGGAGCTGCAAGTCCTAAGGAACTCAGTACTCTGGTACCATCACGAGATCTCTCCTTCAACTCTAAGGCCTAATCCTTTCAGGAGGGATGACCAGTGGATCCTTATAGATGCTATCCCTAGGCAGCTATTGGAGTCAGATGTGAATAAGGTCGAGGAGGAATTGGCTCCTCATCCGGATGATGGCCGAATAACACAAGTGGCTGATTATCTTGTTCAAAGGCCTCAGCCTCATTAAGATTTTACCAGTTGTAACTCATTGTATATGTAATGAAGTAATGTGATATTTGTGTCTTGGGCGATTTTTTCGATTAAACACGCGTTGTATATCTTTTACTTCATTTATTTCCTACTTGATTATCTTGGGCCCTTTCTAGCCGACTAAATTTGTACGATTGTTTCTTTGAGTGAGTATCTTCCCAGTCCAATATTCTTTTGGGGATACCATTCTGCCTCACTTTACCTTTTAGGTCATATCGTCACACTACCTTAGGTCTAAGTGTGGCAATGGCGAGGACACACCTGGTATTAGATGTTCTATCCGATCAGGTTTTTCTGAACCAAACATAGTTTGGTGATCAATTCGATTTGGTTAAGATGCCTAAGGGTCCCCTGTAGGGCTTCATGTATTTCCAGGGAAATGCTAGAAGGTAGTTCATGTTTCATAACAAAAACCTAAAGAGGGTGAGACCCTGCTTTTATGCTTTGAGTAATGTGCCTGTCGCTTGGGAAAGATGTGCAAGTTATAAAGCCTAACAAAGAATTAATACTTCATAAAATGCCATTGCCAAACAGTCTTTTATTAATCAAAATAAAAAATGAGTTTCCACTTCGAATAATGTAATAAAAGATAAATGAAGAAAAGCTAAAAATAGAATTTTTTCAGGTTGGCCGCATTCCAAGCTCGGGGTATCTCTCTACCCTCCAGCGTTTCTAAGTGATAGGCTCCTTGTAGATTATCTCTTGTTACCTTGAATGGTCCCTCCCAGTACGGCCCTAGCTTGCCTCCTGATGGTTTTACGGTGCTGCCAAGGACCTTCCTTAGGATGTAATTCCCAACCTGGAGTGCCCTTGGATTGACCTTTTTGTTATAGTGCTTCGCGAGCTGTTGCTGATAGCTCGTCAGCCTCACTAAGGCTAGTTCTCTGCGTTCGTCAACTTGGTCAAGTTCAGCGAGCAATGCTGCATTATTCTGGCCTTGGTCGAGAAGGGTGGTTCTCATGGTTGGTAGGCTAGCTTCCAAGGGGATAATTGCCTCCATTCCATACATTAGTGAGAATGGGGTTTCCCCAGTTACTCGCCGAGGGGTAGAGCGGTAGGCCCACAAAATATGTGGTAGCTCACTCACCCATGCACCCTTGGCTCGCTCTAGTCATTTCTTTAACCCATCGATCACTATTTTTTTGGAAGCTTCAGCTTGACCGTTACTCTGGGGGTAGGCTATCTAGCTGAAATGGTGCCTTATCCCGTGTTTGTTGTAGAAGGGGCCGCTTTCAAACTACGTTCCGTTGTCAGTGATGATGGTTCTGGGGATTCCAAAGCGGGTAATTATGTTTTTCCATATGAATCTCATCATATCTGCATCTCTGATGTTAGCCAGCGGCTCTACCTTGATCCAATTGGTGAAGTAATATGTTGCGACCAACATGTACTTCCGATTGTTGGCTGATAAGCACCCAAAATTGTATAATTTATACCCCGAATAGATGTATTTTAGTTGCTAATTCTCGACAATACGGGTCTTATGCGCTTAATTGTTCATTATGCAAACTTAATTGCAGTTACGGTGTCAAAAGCTATATTTTCAGGCAATTTGCAGTTAAAATGGAGCTAATTCCCTTATTCCCTGACCCCAAACCTAGCCCTAAACCTACCCCAAATCCCGTGTGTGTCTAATTTGTCCCTTTTTAATATTTTTTAGATTTTTTGTTTGAGTCATTTTTATTTTTAGGATTTATTTTAGATTTATTTAGTATTTCTAGGTTTTGATTTCTATTTTATTTTTATTGGTATATTTTTATTTTATTTTGATTTTTATTAGCTTTTAGTTTAGTCTTATTAGGATTAGTTTAAGGAGTTCATTTTTAGTTTATTATATTTTATATTTTTTTAGGACTTTAGTTTTCATTTAGATTATAAGTTTTTATTTCTTTTGTTTTATTTTATTTTTTATATAAACTTAGTATTTTATTTTTTATTTTTTTGGTTTTGATATTTTTATTTTTTATTATTTTTAGTTTGTTTTATTTTTAGTTAGATTTATCTTTTTATTTTTATTTTTATTAATTTTAACTGAGTCTTTATTAATTTTTTTAGGGGTTCAAATTAAAGACACACACCCTAAAACATACACACTACCAAACACACCCTAAGTCACACCACACAATCCTACACCTCACATACACACAAACCCTCCAACCTCAGACTACCACTCTTCACCCTCTTCCACACCATATCCCCTACACCTCACACACATTATAACCTCCACTTCATCTTCTCCAACAATCTTTATCTCTCCTCTCTCTTCCACCATCTCCATTAATATACACACAACACATACCCATCAC
Organism: Sambucus nigra; assembly: GCA_949130495.1. Lineage (NCBI taxonomy): Eukaryota > Viridiplantae > Streptophyta > Magnoliopsida > Dipsacales > Adoxaceae > Sambucus > Sambucus nigra. The sequence goes on from OX422220.1 coordinate 305,045,427, forward strand.
TCTCCCTCTCTACCTCTAAACCACCCCCTACCCCAGCTTAACCCGCCGGCGCTGCCCCGACGCTGACCACTCCGACCCCCTTACTCCGGCGACGATGCCGCTCTGCCCAACCAAATTTGGCCTCTCTCTTCACCTCCGACGACCATTGCCGGCACCATCTCCATCACAAGACCCCGACGCCGCCACCCGCGACTAATGTCCCGTCGCCAGCGCCCTCAGTCGCTGGCGAGCTCCGGTGCTAACCTCCTACCCTACTCGAACCCACACTCCATTACCCATGTCCAACCCATTTACATCCAAACCCATTTCCTATTCAAAACCCATTACCCAAAGACCCATTACAAGCTTTAACCCAAACCCATTTTTCTTCCATTCTCAAAATCGTGAGCTGCCAACAAACCAATCAAAGCAAAACCAAACAAATACCCCATGTGCCACTTAAACCACCTTTTACCCCATTTACCCATTATACCCTAACTAACCACTCAAAACCAATTTCCAAAATTACCCCTCAGCATATCAGATTTTTATTCTCATTCACATGACCTCACACCATATCCACATGCACCCCCTAACCATTTACCCAATATACCCCTTATCCCCCATGCTCCATGTGCATACTATAAATGAGGATGAAGATCCATTTTCAAAGGATCTCAAAATTAGTTTTAATCTTGGTGTGATAAAATTCTCTCCACCCCTCTATGTTGAGTATTTGCATTTTTAGCAAATACCTCAATATAGAGGTGTGTAGTGAAAATTATCTCTAGGATAAATTTCACGCCACCCCTCTTGTTGATACCAAATTTAGTCTGCTGACATGGCCCAATTGAATGAAGACACGTGGCAATCTACGTAGCAACAACAAACACTTCCGAGGAACTCAGACGCTCCGAGGAACCATACTACAACGAGGAACACTACTTCCCCGAGGAACTCAGACGCTCCGAGGAACAAGAACTCTACGAGGAACTTTTGAGTACCGAGCAGCTTAGGTGGTCCGACCAACTTAGGCGGTCCGAGCTGCACCTCGAACAAAGCATTAATAGCAGGATAACCAACAATTTGATTGTTCATTAAATGCTTATCATTCAGATGTATACGCTTAAGGGGCATTTAATATATTACCCCTTCACATGTACAGCATTGAATGTATTACCCTTTCACATTTCAGCCTCAAGGCTATAAATACATTGTATTACCCTCATTGTAAAGGGACTGGAATTTCTTGATAGAACTTGTAATCGAGAATTCCCAAACAGTCAGCAATAACATAACAGTGGATGTAGGCCATTCTTATAAGGCTGAACCACTTTAAAATTTCTTTGTCTCATTTATTTATCTGTGATTGAATAATTAGATACGATCTAATTTTTTACATCAACAGATTGGCGCCGTATGTGGGAAACGACTGGTAATATCATTTTTCATCAAAAACTATTCATCACAAATGGCTGATATTCCAGAATCCAGCAATCGAAACGGTGGAAACTCTCCAAATCCATCTGCTCCACCAAATATTCCAGATCTGGCTGGAATAATGACAAATCTGGCTCAGGGCCAGATTGTCATGCAAGAAACTATGCGACAACTCATACAAACCCTCCACGGCGGTGCACCAACCCATTCAGGACCACGAAGTATTCAAAGAAATACCCGTGCACCTTCTTCGCGTACTAGGCGTACCGTTTCATATCGCGATGAAGAGTCTGAAGATTTTTCTTATCAACCTGGAAGAACTTTATGAGTGCGAGCCATAGATACGGAACAACGTATCACTCTCTCTCCAGAAAGGACTAGTGCGCTAGAGAGATTAAGCAGGGTATCACCTTTTGATCGATTAGGACCTAGAAGTAGTAAAAGTCCTCCTAAAGTCGCATCAAGGAGTTTTCGACGACCATCAGATTTAAGGGAAGGATCTGCCCAGTCGCGACCAGCTGCTCGTCAAGATAGATCCCAGGAAGCCACATCAACACGATCAGTTGCTCGAACCAATAGGCCCGAGGAAGGAAATGATGCATGGAAAGGCTCTATTCAGAGGCTAGAGGATAGATTAGGGGAAATGGCTAAAGCCAAGAACCCTCTACAACGAACTTTTGTTCGAGGAACACCTTTTGTCCAGGCCATTATAGATTTTCCAACACCATCAAAGTTCAAAGCACCTGTTGTGACCCCCAAATATGATGGAAAGACTGACCCTGTCCTTCATATAGAATAATACCAAGCTGCAGCCGACATCCATGCTGTTCAAGATGAGATGAGATGCTGAGCATTCTCGGGAACTCTTACCGGATCTGCTCAAATATGGTATAATAATCTTCCTCGGGGTAAGATCTCAACTTTTCTTCAACTGGCCGAGTTATTCATTGGAAATTTCTGTTTTGGGGCAAAGCCAGTTAAACGAGTAGCGCATTTGTTAAGTGTTAGACAAAAAGTTGGTGAGAGTACCAGAGATTATATAACTCATTTTAATAACGAGAAACTCGAAGTCATTGACAAACACTCAAAAACTAGGTCGACATGGGAAGTAATGAAGAAATTTGATAATTATACTCCTCTGAAGAAAGACATCAACCATGTTTTAGAAGAAATCAAGAACAACGAGGAATTAAACTGGCCAGAGAAAATGAAGGCAGACCCTGACCGGAGGAATAAAGCAAAATATTGCGAGTTTCATAAAGACCATGGCCATATGACCAAAAATTACATAGCTCTTCAGAATGAGATTGAAACACTCATCAGACAAGGAAAACTGGCAAAGTATGTTGATCGTGTAAATGAACGAAGAAACAACGACCGAACAAGAGAGAGGTCTAGATCTCCTCGTCGAGCAGAGGAGAACAAGAAAAGAAACCATAAAGTTGACCCAGAAGACGACCCCGATCTTCCCAAGAGACCAAGACCGCCAGAACGTGAGGTATTTTCAATACGCTTTGGATCATTTGATTGTAATGTTATTACAGGTGGAGATGCAGGAGGAGGAGACCTTACTGCAGAGAGAAAAGCTTACCTATGTGAGGCTCAATCTTGCTCATACATTCAGCGAAAAATCTAGCTGAGGAGGATCGCCCGAGAAAGGTGAACAAAGAGAAATTGGTCATTGGTTTCTCAAAGAATGACCTTGGAGGTGTTCTATATCCTCATGATGACCCATTGGTGATCAAGATGAGAATGAAGGAGGTAATGATTTCAAGAGTACTGGTAGACAATGGTAGCTCAGCAGACATCATGTTCTACTCATGCTTCGACAGTTTAAATCTAAAGCTATCTCAACTGGAGCCTTATCATAGACCCCTCCTCGGTTTTGCTGGGGAGAAAGTATTTCCACTTGGGACGATCAAGTTGGATATATTCATTGGTACATGGCCTTCTTGTCGAACAGAAAGAATACGCTTCTTCGTGATGTATAAGAATGTTCAATCATCATACAATATCATCTTGGGAAGAGTAGGATTGAAGAAGTTCGAGGCTGTACCATCTACAGTTCATCAATGCCTAAAATTTCCAATGAATTTTGGAGTAGGAGTTGTGAAAGGTGATCAGAAAGTAGCTCGAGAATGCTATTATTCATCCGCCGAGCAAGAGGAACTGGAGGAATCAATGAAAAAGACTACTACCTATCAAGTGGATGAAGGTGCAGAAATTGAAACGTTGGATCCTAGAGATGAGTCACAACTCGTGAAGGGTCAAGTGGTGGAAGCTACTAAAAATATCATTCTGGACGACGAGCACCCTGAATGAACTACTCAAGTAGGTTCGTCGTTGGAAGCCTCACTAAAACAGGAATTGATAACTTTCCTAAGAAGCAGAAAGCAAACTTTTGCATGGAGTCATGATGATATGCCCGGGATAGACCCAAATTTCTTATGTCACGAACTCAATGCGAATAAGGAGATCAAGCCTGTGAAGCAGAGAAGAAGAGTATTCAGTCCCGAGAAGAATTAAGCTATACAGGAGGAAGTCGAGAAGCTCCAAAAAGCTTGCTTGATTGAAGATGTTAAATATCCAGACTGGTTAGCAAATGTGGTGATGGTGAAAAAGAAGAACAACAAATGGAGGATGTGTGTAGACTTCACCGACCTCAACAAAGCATGTCCAAAGGATCACTTTCCGTTACCCCGTATTGATCAACTAGTCGATGCTACCTCGGGACACGAGCTTCTGAGCTTCATGGATGCTTATTCTGGCTACAATCAGATTAAAATGAAACCTGAAGACAAGGAGAGTACTTCTTTTATTACCCCTAGGGGAACTTATTGTTATAATATTATGCCTTTTGGTTTGAAAAATGCAGGTGCGACATATCAGCGGCTGATGAACAAGGTCTTTGCTGAACAAATCAGTTGCAATATGGAAGTCTATGTTGACGATATGCTGACAAAGTGCAAGAAAGCTATCGATCATCTAGTTGACTTAATTCAGACTTTTGATCAACTGGATAAATATCAAATGAAGCGGAACCCGACGAAGTGCATATTTGGAGTACGAGAAGGCATATTTCTCGGGTATATTGTCAATCAACGAGGCATTGAGGCAAATACTGAAAAGATTAAAGCTCTATTAGGGCTGCGATCTCCAACGACGAAGAAAGAGGTGCAAAGTCTTACAGGACGAGTAGCAGCACTCAACAGATTTGTATCACGAGCAACTGATCGTTGTCTCCCATTATTCAAGACACTCCGAAAGACTTTTGAGTGGAATGATGAATGTGAGAAGGCTTTTCAAGACTTGAAGAAATACTTGGGAGCACCTCCATTGCTATCTAGGCCAGTGATGGGAGAAAAATTATACTTATATCTGGCAGTATCCGAGAATGCAGTTAGTTAGGCATTGATAAGAGTGGATAATGGAGTACAAAAACCAATCTACTACACACGTAAGGCCTTTCGAGGAGCAGAGATCAGATATCCAAGGCTGGAAAAATTAGCATTGCATTGATCGAGGCAAGTAGAAGAATGAAGCCATACTTTCAGGCTCATACCATAGTAGTATATACTGATATGCCATTGAGGCAAGCCCTTCATAAACCAGAAAAGTCAGGAAGATTGATGTGTTGGGCAATAGAACTTGGTGAATATGATATAGTTTATGAACCCAGATCATCGCTAAAAGGGCAAGATGTAGCAGATTTTATAGCAGAGTTCACCTATCCTGATACCCCCGAGGAGCAAAAGTTGCTCGGTGATCAACCTGTGGATGTTACAGGATCATCAAACACAAGCCCAGACCAATTTAGTTTGGTAAAAGGGCAAGTAGATGTTACAGGATCATCAAATTCAAGCCTAGACCAGCTCAGGTTGGTAAAAGGGCAAGAAAAGATGATCGACGAGCAGCAAGAAAAATCAGGAGATGGTGAAAGGAAGCAACAAATTTTCCACCGAGGAACTCTGTCAGATCAGAAATTTGAAGACGAGTTACCTATATGGAGTCTGTATGTGGATGGTTCATCGAAAACTACAGGATATGGCGCAGGGATAGTTTTGAGCACTCCGGACGAGGTAGACATGGAATACGCCCTACGTTTCCAATTCAAAGCTTCCAATAATGAGGCTGAGTATGAGGCCATGATTGCAGGTCTTAATTTGGCAAAAATTATGGAGGCGCAGCAGGTTATTGTCTTCAGTGATTCTCAATTGATCGTAAATCAAATGTTGGGAATATATGCAGCCAAAGGAGAATTAATGATCAAGTATCATGCAAAGGTGATGGAGTTGGTATCAGAATTTGCTGCTATTCAACTGGTCAGAATACCAAGAATAGAGAATGCAAGAGCAGACGCCCTAGCTCGATTAGCATCAACTACTTGTACCGAGCTACGAAGAACAATCCCAATTGAAGTGTTAGCTGCTCGGAGTATAGATGAAGATCTGACGATGAACTTTATTACCCTCGATTTAGGATCATCATGGATGGATCCCATCAGGGCATATATTGAGGAGGGAGAATTACCAGTTGACAAGCTCGCAACAAAGAAATTGAAGTTTAAAGCTGCTCGGTATGTATTAACTAACGGTATTCTATATAGACGAGGAATTATGGCAGGTTTGCAAAGATGTGTAAATCCCTCCGAGGTGAAAGAATTGATTGAAGAGATCCATGAAGGGTCCTGTGGAGCCCATGTAGCAGGTCAGAAGCTTTTGCAAAGGGTGATGACGCAGGGATACTACTGGCCGACGATGAGGGCTGATTATATAGCCTATGCCAAGAAATGTGATAAGTGCCAGCGCTTTTCCTCCATCTGAAGAACTCCACAAGAATTGTTGACACCCATCACTTCCCCTTAGCCATTTGCCATCTGGGGAATAGATTTGGTCGGGCCACTGCCAACGACCAGAGTAAGGTTCAAATACCTCGTCGTCGCAGTGGATTATTTTACTAAGTGGGTAGAAGCTGAGCCTCTCATTGATATGACGTACGACAAGGTGTACCAATTTATTTGGAAGAACATCATTTGTCGATATGGTTTTCCTCATGCCTTCATCACAGACCATGGAACACAATTTGACAACGAGGATTTCGCTGCCTATTGTCATCAGTCAAATGTTTTGAAGATCCACTCAGCACCAGACCATCCTCAAAGCAATGGACAAACTGAAGTGACAAACAGAATGCTACTGAATGGATTAAAGAAAAGACTGGATGATGCGAAAGCAAATTGGATTAACGAGCTACAATCAGTACTATGGGCTTACCGAACTACTCCCCGAGTAGCAACAGAGGAATCTCCATATATGCTAGCGTTTGGAAGTGAAGTTGTTATACCTGTCGAGTTTGGCCTCCCAAAACACAGGGTACTGAATTTCAATTCCCCTGTCAGTGACTTAATGAGAAGATTGGATTTAGACATGCTCGAGGAAGTTGGAGAAGAAGCAGCCGTCAGGAATGCTGCATACCAACAACGAACAACTTTGTTCTACAATAAGAGGGTGAAGAAGTGCGACCTGAAAGAAGGAGACTATGTGCTAAAGAAAGTGATTCAAAAGCATAACAAACTGGAGGCAAACTGTCATGGACCATACCGAGTTACAGAAGTTGTTCGACCAGGAACTTACCGAATAACAACTTTAGAGGGGGAGGAGTTTAAGAATGCATGCAACGCAGAGCACTTGCGCAAGTATTATTAGTGATGTATATTCTCATGTAACGCAGTTCCGTCAGTATGAATAAAATGAAGATATTCTGCCAAATTCTAATTCTCTCCTTTTATTAAAAGTTTTTCAGGGAATACTAGTGCTACACACTACTCGGCAGAGCTCGGAGCAAAGCTCGGACTACTCAAATTTATTCCTAAAAATGTCAACTTATGTTGGTTAGGAAGTAAATGTATTCCTACGGGAAGTAAAACTATGTATTCCTAAAAATGCCAACTTATGTTGGTTAGGAAGGAAATGTATTCCTACGGGAAGTAAAACTATGTATTCCTAAAAATGCCAACTTATGTTGGTTAGGAAGTAAATGTATTCCTACGGGAAGTAAAACTATGTATTCCTAAAAATGCCAACTTATGTTGGTTAGGAAGTAAATGTATTCCTACGGGAAGTAAAACTATGTATTCCTTAAAATGCCAACTTATGTTGGTTAGGAAGTAAATGTATTCATACGGGAAGTAAAACTATGTATTCCTAAAAATGCCAACTTATGTTGGTTAGGAAGTAAATGTATTCCTACGGGAAGTAAAACTATGTATTCCTAAAAATGCCAACTTATGTTGGTTAGGAAGTAAATATATTCTCGAAAACACCAACTAAGGTTGGTAGGGAGGTACAACTATTCCAAAAAGTGACAAAGTTGCTCGTTAAGAAAAAATCCACTAACTATGGCTGGTCGGGAATAAAAACCCACTAACTATAGTTGGTCGAAAAGGAAAATTTAGTGATCGATTTTTTAAAAATTATTACTAAGTTGGTCGAGAAACAAACATCATTTTTGTCAAATGATTACCACAAATTCAAGCTAGTCGACAATAAGTTGATCGACAAATAACACAATATTGTTATCTTTTTAATAGATACACATGCACAGATGTAAAGTGTTTTATAATTACAAGGCAATGACAATTAAGATTACGAAAAAAAATAAAAGTCTTTCATTAAATCCCAAAACAAAATACATTGAGAATGAAATGTATACTAACTATTACATCAATATTCCTATTCTATTGGTTTTTCCCCTCTGCTTTTGAAACAGGTTCCTCGCCAGCAGGCGGATCATTTAAAGAAAGAGGAGAATTTATGAAGTTAAGATCTTTTAACATCCTGATATTCATCATGGATGGTCGATCTAGGAGGTGCTCGGGACGAGATATCTCGACATTTGAATGGAGATTGTAGTCGCCGAGATATTTGGAAATTAAGCACTGAGGGATGGCCCGAGCAGGGATCCAACTCATGTCGAGCTTGAATGGTGGCACTGAAAGGTCGAGCATCCCAGGATTATGGTAAACCCACAGGTAATGAACCTATTCCAGTTGCATCACACCTAAGGCATTCAACCAGCCCTGTTTGTAGCCCTCATTATTGGCATTTTGGATACGATCGTCCAAGTGGTAGAGAGCCTCGTTATAGCCAGCCATCCAGAACTCTCTGGGCTGCTTGTGGAATTGATATGTCAATCTTTCCAGCTGTTCATGGAGATTTTTGATGAAGAGTTCCTTATTCTCCGAGACAGACTTCTGCGCAGAAAGCTGCTCTTCCAGGTCCCTGATTTTCTTAGACATCTCAGCCAATGCTTGGTTCTTCGCCATCAGCTAGAAGGACTAGTTCTGTAAAGAAGATTGAGTCCTCTGTTCCTCGACAGGAATCCGAGATGCTCTTGCTCGTCCCCAAGGAGCTCTTGCTCATCCACGAGCAGAAGAAGAAGAAGGGCCATACCTTTTCAAGGTTTCCAACTCATCCCTCAAGTTGGCGTTCTCGACCTCCAAGAACGAGAATCCCTCGTCAGTCACTGGGACCAAAGCATTTGAGGTGGAGGCAAGAGATTTTAATTGAGATACTTCTCTTTGCAAGTTGTTATTCTCTCGCTCCAACAACTCGGCTATTTGCCTGTGCTCTTCGACCTCAGCCTTCAACGTTCTCTCCCGCACGTCGTGAGCAGCAAAACGCTTCTCGTATCCCTTGTCAGCAATAATTTGCTGATACTTCTTCTCATACCCCTCGTGCAAAAGGGCAGTGGATTCTTTATATTGTTGATAAAGGTCTTCAAGAGTGCCTTGGAGATCCTCAATTATATCATAATAAGCTACGTTATTGGCCACCGCACGATCAAGCAGACACTTCAAATATTGGTAAGCTTCAACTGCCTATTCCGAAGCATCTTGGTCGAGGATGTCGACGATTTGTGCTGCATTCAGATCTGTGTGACTAGCCTTAAAGTATTCATTGCATTGCCTCAACAGCTTTGTATCGTGAGCAGATAATAATTCCATCCTGGCCAGAAACTAGCAGAGGAAGAAAAAGCAATAATCAATAAGAGTACCAACAGAGCATGAAGAGGAAAAACAACAGTATGCATAAACAAAAATTCAAATTTTATTATATCACAAAGGTCAGAAGTACAAGGTTCAGAGTTACATGTTCAGGATTACATTTGTTAAAGAAAAATAAAATAGAGAGAAATCCGAACAACTCTACACCTTTTCCTTATCTGCCAAAACTTTCTTGGGAAGCTGGGACGAGGAGGTAGGTTGCTCGGATGAAGCAAATAGTAGCTGGGGAAATGCTGGAGGTTGCTCGGAGGAAGTAGGAGGTAGTTGAAGTTCCTCGTCAGTGGGCTGGATAGTCGGGGGATGAGAAACTTGATCTCCCATTACCATGGAAGACTCTTCGGAGGCAGCTTCGTCCTCTTTCGTCTTCAGGAGTTGGAGGGGGACCAGGGATGTGTCGCTGAAAGAGTTCAGAATTTTCATCAACCTTCATCTCCTGTAGAGCAGTGACCCACCCATCTCTAAAGTATTTAAGGCTGCCATATTCTACTTGCGACATCATGGCAGCCAAACCCTTGTTCCACCCTTTATCCCAGCCAGTGCTGAAAGACTTCTTCACAACCAATTTCCTCTTCAACTTCTCCAAGGAAAGCTTCTCGGACAGAAGATTTTTAGCAGTCTTCAGTTTATTCTCAACTTCTTCCTTCTGGCGACGTACTTCGCGAAGTTGGATTAATTCTTCCTCAGCAACCTTGAGTTTATTCTCAAACTCTCCAGCATTTTGAGCTTCTTGTCGAGCTCTTTATTTTTCTCTTCCAAGTCCTTTATTTTCTTCTCCAACCCCTTGGAGACTTCAACAACGTGAGCCTTCTCCTGCTCGGTTGAGGTAAGTTTCTTCTCCCAAGCAGCCTTGTCAGCATCATGCTTCTGACGAGAATCTTCCAAAGACTTCGTCAGTCCCACCAGAGCTTCCTCCACACCAGATGAGGAGCTTGAAGCTTTAATAGCTTCATCTTTCTTCAAAATTGTATTAAAGTAACTCACCAACTGTGAAAAGAAAATGAAAGCAAGTCAGAGACAGATATAACAAGGGAAAGATGAAAAGTTCAAAGTAATAAGACTTACAGAAGCCATATGGCGAGTAGCCAATGAGGTGACCATGTCCCGAGAAAGGTTCTCTTCAATACCTTCGATCTCGAGAATGATACAAGTCTTCACCGAGCTCATGGAAGAGATCGGGGGAACAAAAGTAGGAACACCAGTTCCAGTAGTTGGGGGCTGAGCAATGGTTTCAGCCAAATTGACCGAGGATCTCTTCTTCAGCTTCCTCGGGGGAACATGAATAGTTTCGACCAAGGAGGAACTCTTGGTCGGTGATATGATATTCACCTCGCCTGGAGAAGCAAACTTGCTCGGGGCCACTGGGGGCTTCTCGATAACCTTCACAGTAGCTGCCGGGGGAAGTGCATCAATTTTCTTTGTCCCCTCTCCTGGGACGTCAATCTTACTTCTTTTTGCCTCTACAGCACCAGAGGCAGGTTTCTCAAAAAGGGTGGGAGGTCTTATTTTATAATGTTAGGATTTGCATTTTTCGCAAATCTCTTTTATTATTTAATTGTCCATTATGAATTCATCCACTATCCTTTTTATTTTTATTTTGTAATTTTTAGTTTAGATTTAATAAATACATAAGTGAGGAATTGTAATTGAAAGATTGTTGATGTAATTGAAGATTTCATTCCAATTCAAGGCTTAAATGGGTTTGATCTATTCCTCTATTATTACTTTTAGTTTAATCTTCTCATGCTTTTATTTGTTTATCTTATATTTGTGGATGATGATTATTGATGGCTAATATCCCATTCATGAGATGAAATTTTGAAGCCCTCATGAATCCAATTTAGTTAGTTTACTTTTTAGCACAATTTTATTTACCTCATTTTGTTATTAACTTTTACATCTTTGTAGTACTTTAAAAATTAGTATATAGTTAGCTAATTAATATTCCCTTGAAAAATTCATAAAAAAAATAGAAAAAGTAAAAATAGACAAATATAATAAAATGCAAATGAATCTATATATATGCCCTCTCCAATTTTGTGTTTCACCCTTAGATATGGATTGACTCCCTTAGTTACCCTCTACACTAGTTTTGTTATAATTTTGTAGGTTCAAGGGAATTTTTGATAGAAAGAAGTTGCAACAACGACACAAAAATCTACATAAGAGGCACTTGCGAGAATTACCTATTTGTGATTCATTTGTATTGCACTTTTTTTTTGTTACCATTTTATATTTTTAGAAGGCTTGTATTTAGGATTATTTTATTCTTGGCTGGTATTGCGGTGTTTAGAGACACCTTATTATTTCGCATTTAAATTTTTAATAATCAAAGACAAGCGTGACAAGGAAACCGAACAAGGTAGAGAGAGGGAATCCATAGGCGAGGATTTAGAAGCCTCTCTATCTTGGGTCGGTAGGAATCCTGGGGACGACTGAGATTGGCGTATCTCCCCCCGATCGACTCAAATTTTTCGGCACCCCACGGCCTAAAAACCGTGGGAGGTATATTTCTCAAACCCTCGCGCCTCTCCGGTTAGCGAGTTAATTCTTTTGTGTGCTCTTACTTGATTTTATTTTCGAATGGTGTGATGAATTAATTAATTAAGACCTACACCCGGTCACTCACGAGAAGGAATTTCATCACTCGACTCACTCGCTTACCTTTGTTTGTTACCCTAGCCATCACTAAATTTAAAATCATCAGCTAGGTAGCCCACTAGGAGAACTATTTGCAAAGGCGATCACTCATATAAATTTCGTGATTTTTTATCGCCCGCGGACTTAATTAAAATTTGACTACCCTTTCACTAAATTCAAAGATAACAATGTAACACCCCGTACTTTTGGCTATATTTATTTTTGGGATTAATTAATTAAATGCGTATTAATTGGAAATTAATCCGGGTTATAAATACTAACGAGATGCGAGTTGGTATTTGATTATGTGCAAACATGTTTTGATATACGTATTTGGTATTATAAAATTTGTCGTGAGATTGATATACGGCATTTTAGAAATTTTGTTGAGACGCGTGGGACCGCCGCGTCACGGTGTAATATTTTGATTATAAAAGTGAATTTAAAATCTATAAACCGTATGGTCGTTTTGAGTGCACCAACGCGTCCGGACGGGTCGAGATAGTCAGAAAACACTAGCTAGGGGTGTAGTTTGGGTCTCGGGGTATTTTTAGGCCATACCGGCAACTTAAAGGGTATTTTGGTAATTTTACATTTTGAGGAATTAAAAGTGACGAAAATTGGGAGTTTTAATCTGATGTGGATTTAACCCATTAAGCCCATTAACCAAACCATATGAACCCTTTAAGCTACGGAGGTTATCATTAGGTTTACAACTTTCCCAAAGAAAACCCTAGCCACCTAAAGCCACCATTGGAGAAGAAGCTTGGAGAAGAGAAGAAATTCTGCAGAAATCTCCATCAAACCATCATCCAAACTCAGAGACAACCAAGGCAAGTGACTTTATTCCATTTAATTTTAGAGAATGTCTTTTCCATGTTAGAAATTGGAGAATTTTAATTGTTCTTGAAAGTTGAATGAAAACCCATGTAGTTTGGAGTTTAGAACTTGAAAATTTTGAAGAGAATTGCATGTAGAATGATAGGTGGATTATTATACCCATGATAATTGTGATTAGATGAAACAAAAACGGATTTAATTCTGGGATTTGATGATGATATAAAGTTAGGGTTCATGTTCTTGAAATAATTGGGGAAAAAGTGTAGAGATTTATATTTTGATTGATGTTAGAGAGATTTAATCCTTGAAAACATGTTAGGAGATGACTTGAATATGTTTAGGATGAATTAGAGACCCTAAAACGTTGTTGGGATGAACTTTGGAAGAGGTTAGAAGTGATAAAAATGGATGAAAACGAATTGGGGAAAAATCTGGGCTGAAACTGGTCAGTCGTTAGAAGCAATCCCCAGGTCGTTCGAACGAACTCGTTCGAACGAGCTTCTAACGAGTTGACCAGTCGCTGCTAACGAGAAGGGGTTTCGTTCGATATCTCATTCGAACGAGATATCGTTAGAAGGTACAGTTCGTTCGAACGAACTGGAATCTCGTTCGAACAGCCTCGTTCGAACGATACTTCTAACGAGTTGGCAGAGGAATCTCGTTCGAACAGTCTCGTTCGAACGAGACTTCTAACGAGTTGACAGTTTGGTCCTTTTTGGACTGTTTTGATTTTTGGAGTCCCGTAAACTTGTTCGAGGATATAGATAGCCTTCCCTTGATGATGTAAGGATAGATTTGGGACTTTTGGGTTATTACGAGGAGTAAACTATATACGCGAGTTATATTAAATGGACGGTTTGGGTTGTGACGTGAGTGTCTACTACGACGTGAGAAAATTATGGCGCGTATGATTATAAACCGGAATAGTATATATTGTGATAATTATAGTTAGTACGAGAATGCGATATGTACTACGATTAAACTACGGGATTACTAAGACGTGTGTTTACTTAGTATTGGTATATGATTTGTGTGTATGACATACCTACCATACTTGCTATCACGGGAGGTTTGCGTTCGCTTAGGGCCCTCTAATCCTTGTGTTGCCCGGATTTAGACTGGTTACCTTGATGAACATAGGTCATAGAAAGACTTATTGGGATATTAATAAGTCCGCTGATCGTAGGAGCGTAGGTATGTGCGTGACCTATGTGATGTGACTGTGTTCGCCTCCATTGTTTGTGATGTTGTTATCTGTGAACTATTCCTGAGAGATTCGGAATATGTAATCCTTATGTACGTGATGTATCGGGATGGATAGCAGAGTATGTGTGCACCACAGCTTAGTTCTCGGGGTGCTTGTACTGTATATTTATGATGTGATTAATATACACTTAATTAATGGGAACCTTCATGTTATTGTTGTGAATATAATTACGGTATTGCTTCGAGAAATATAACGAGTTAACTGAAAGTGATATATATTGCATATTGATCATCTGAGTTTACGTTAAACCCCTACTTAATTACGAGCGCTATAATGTTAATGGAACCGAGTAATATGGGTAGGACCTATGATAGTCTAGCTAGAGATGATGTCACTTAGCTAGTGGGTTGTGTCGTTATAGATGGGTACTTACGTTAGGAGTGCACAGTTAGACGAGAGGTGAGAATATCATGTGAGTGTACGTCCTAACATGTACTTTGCATTGAATGTTTTAAATGTTTTTAAAGCACTTGCAGGTTTTTAAAATAACTCCACATTCGGGCTCTGACCCGTTTGCTTTTCAAATCTTTTTTTTGTAAAACCATTTTTAGGTGCCCAGCCACAAGGACACCAAGCTTAGGATACTCATTCAGGTGACGAGCTGTAGCTGTTTGTGGAAGCTACGTGGATTTGCTTATAGACGCTTCTATCTTTTGGATTCCAGAGTCACTATCTATAAGTTGTAGGGCATGTTGCCCATTTCTATTTAGAGCATCTTTTACATTTCAGTTTTCAGACTTTAGCATGTATTGTTTCAGTATTCAGTTTACTTTTCAGTTGTGGGATTTGTAGTGAGGAGTTTTCCTCCAGACTTTATTTACACTATGTTATGATTATTCGTTTTACTTCAGTATGGTGAATGGTGTTATTTATTTCTTCATTACACTTGTTGCATGTTAATCAGACTTTAAATAAAATTTGTCACTTACTTTTCAAATACTAGGTGGTTAGTAATCATTAAAATGTTTTCGACAGTGATGATATTAACTGAGCCAACTTGGCATTTTGAATTAATTTAATAAAGGAGTAGCTACCCGGTATTTAATTAGTCGGGGTGTCACAGGTGGTATCAGAGCATCAGGTTCTAGTGTCCTTTAGGATCTGTACGGCTATTATGTTTCCGCTACGTTTCTTTGATATAGAGCCCTATATTTTAGGACTGTTGTACTCTTTTTGTGTATGCTTCGTTCTTCAGCTATTTTAAGTTTATAAACAGCGAACTTATAAACTTCATTCTTATTTCAGATGCCTCCACGACGTGCACGACGAGTTCCCAGGGATGCAACGCCCGAACCCCAGCCCGCTCCAGTTCAGGGCATGATGAACGCCGCTGAGGTTGCAGCTATAGTAGCTCAAGTGGTAAATGCCGCGATTGCCGTTGTTCAGCAGGCACCACCGCAGGCGCCGGTTGCCGCGCCAGTGCAGGTTAATGCATTCCCGTCTGCTTGGGAGCGTGTACGTGACGCTTTTCAGAAAGCGCATCCGCCAGAGTTTGCAGGTAGCTCAGATGTAGTAGTCTCGAGCCAGTGGAGGAAGGATATGCAGAGGCACTTAAGAATGTATGAGTGCACGGATGTTCAGAAGCAGGTGCTAGCTACTTTCAAGTTAGTTGGATCTGCGCTACAGTGATGGGAGTCTATTACCACCATGGAGGAGATGGATACTCTCACGATTCAGGAGTTCTGGGTGCGGTTCGACCGCAAGTACTTTCCGTCAGCTGTTCATACGGAAATGAGGAGGAGATTGATGAGTTTGAAGCAGGAGGGCAAGACTGTGGCCGAGTTCACAAATCTGTTGAACATCGTTCCAGACGAGATACCAACAGAGAAGAAGAAGATTGAGAAGTTCACGGACGGGTTGACTTGGAGGATCCGTCAGCATCTGCTAGGGAACCTATCGTTGGCCACTTATTCTGATGTGGTTAACGCTGCATTGTTGCACTGCCAGGACCACCATCTTCATATGGCCGAGGGCAAGAGGTCGGGGGAGTCTAGCCATCAGGGCAGGACTGGAGGACATGGTGCCAGCGGGGCACAATCTAGTCAGGGGCAGAGACAGAATGAGCAGGGCTCCCAGCAGGGGGATAATAAGAGGTTTCGGTCAGGGAACTACAGGAAGGGATAGGGAGGTTTCCGTCAGGGCCATCAGGGTCCAAACGGCCATCAGGGCCAACAGGGGCAGAATGGGCAGCAGTTTCACCAGGGCCAGCAGGGCCAAAGGAGGAACGGTAACGGCCACCAGGGCCGGGGACAGCAGGGACAGAGAGGAGGGAACTTCCCAGGGAAGTGCTTTGTTTGTGGCAAGACTGGCCATAAGCGACAGGATTGTCCTGATAGGGGCAGGGCCCCACAGCAGCAGCAACAGGGTGCTCGCCAGGAGCCACAGAGGCCTATGTTTCCCGCCGCTCTTCCCGCACCGCCACAGATGGCAGCATTGCCACCCATTCCAGCAGTCCCAGCTCAGCAGGGGCAGCTATAGTATGGACGTGTCTACAACGTCCACCAGGCTGCAGTTCCACAGGCACCGCCCGCGATCGAGGGTACGTTTCCTATCCATGGCACTATGGGTCGGGTATTATTTGATACGGGTGCTACACACTGTTTTATGGCTACACACTTCGCGAAAGCTTTAGGATTGTTAGCTACGGCAGAGAGCACAGTGACGTGTGTCGACTCACCATTGGGGAGTGGGTCACTTATTTTCTTTATATGCCGGGGTGTGGGGGTAGAGATTGGTGGTTTGGTATTACCTGCAGACATGTTAGTGTTAGACATGCATGTTCACGATGTGATTATTAGGATGGATTGGCTCGTAGCTTATAGGGCCATGATTGATTGCTTCAGCGGGAGCATTGTTTTTGCCATTCCGGGGCAAGAGATGTTTGTAGTGGTGATGCCTCGCCCAGAGGGAGGATCGACCGCTCATTTGTATTACATTGAGGAGGATACCTCTAAGGAGGTAGTGATTCCTTTAGATTCTATCCCAGTAGTCAGGGAGTATTCGGATGTGTTTCAGGAGATACCAGGCTTACCCCCCAGTCGAGAGATAGACTTTGTTATAGATTTGCTACCGGGTACGAGACCTATAGCACGCGCATCGTACCGTATGGCTCTAGCTGAGATGAGGGAGTTACGGGATCAGATAGAGCAGCTGTTAGGTCAGGGATTTATTCACAGGAGTACCTCACCTTGGGGCGCTCCAGTTCTGTTTGTGAAGAAGAGGGACGGTTCACTGAGATTGTGTGTGGACTACAGAGAGTTGAATAAGGTCACGATACGGAATAAGTATCCGTTGCCTCGAATCGATGACTTATTCGACCAGTTGTGAGGAGATTCTTTCTTCTCAAAGATTGATCTGAGATCGGGATACCATCAGCTGCGTATCAGGGAGGAGGATATCTCGAAGACTGCGTTCTTGTCGAGATATGGTTCTTACGAGTTTCGGGTTATGCCTTTTGGCTTGACCAACGCTCCAGCTGTGTTTATGGACTTGATGAACAGAGTGTTCAGGGATTTCCTAGATCAGTTTGTCATTGTCTTCATCGACGATATTCTGGTTTACTCCCAGACAGAGGAGGAGCACACCGAGCATTTGAGGCAGGTTTTGCAGACACTTCGTCAGAACGAGTTGTATGCAAAATATGAGAAGTGCGAGTTTTGGCTGAAGGAAGTCCAGTTTTTGGGACACATTATTTCCGACCAGGGAATATCTGTTGATCCGGGGAAGGTATCAGCGGTGAGGGAGTGGGGACAACCCACGACACCGACTGAGATTCGTAGTTTCTTGGGTCTAGCAGGATACTACAGGAGGTTTATTCGGGGTTTCTCGGAGATAGCAGGTCCTTTGACACATCTGACATGTAAGGGTGTGCCATACATCTGGAGTGATGCTTGTCAGTTGGCATTCGATGAATTGAAGGACAAATTGACCTCAGCACCTGTGTTAGCATTGCCGAGACCGGGAGCTGAGTATTTGGTTTACACCGATGCATCTTTGCAAGAACTGGGAGGTGTATTGCAGCAGGAGAGACAGGCCATAGCTTATGCTTCCCGTAAGCTTAAGCCTCATGAGAATAATTACCCCACACATGATTTGGAGTTGGCAGCAGTGGTATTTGCCCTACGGATCTGGAGGCACTATCTTTTAGGGGAGAAATTCCAACTGTTCACGGACCACAAGTCCCTACAGTACCTGTTCACGCAGAAGGAATTGAATATACGGCAGCATAGGTGGCTTGAGTTTGTGAAAGACTACCAGTTCGACATCCAGTATCACCCAGGTAAGGCTAACGTGGTAGCAGACGCGTTGAGCCGTAGGCCAGCAGATGAGGTGGGAGAGGTGTGGAAGGCTAAGTGGAAGGAATTGGGACACCAGGATGCAGTGGCCCGATCTTTCATGTCTGTGATGATCGTTACACCGCAGATTATCACGAAGGTAGTACGGGCACAGGCTAATGACTCGTTCTGTCAGGAGCAGATAGTTCGATTACTAGCAGAGGGAGCCGAGTCCTATACCGTTAGCTCAGACGGGGGATTACGCTTCAATGGGAGATTGGTAGTTTCGGAAGGAGAGGAATTGCGACACGATGTGATGGCAGAGTCGCACGGCTCACGATTCATGGTACATCCCGGAGGGGACAAAATGTACCAAGACATGAGACGCCAGTATTGGTGGAGCGGTATGAAGAGAGATATCGCTGAGTTTGTTTCGAAATGCGCCACTTGTCAGCTTGTAAAAGTGGATCATCAGAGACCGGCAGGATTGCTACAGCCATTGGAGGTCCCGGTGTGGATGTGGGAGAGCATATCCATGGAATTTATCACGGGGTTGCCTACGTCGCAGAGGGGTCACGACTCCGTTTGGGTAATTGTGGACAGGTTGTCTAAGGTCGCTCACTTTTTACCAGTAAGGACTGATTATACTACGGGACAGTATGCCCAGCTCTTCATTTCAGAGATTGTGAGACTTCACGGTGTGCCCCTGAATATTGTGTCTGACAGAGACAAGATATTTGTTTCGAGGTTTTGGGAGAGTTTCCAGGAGGCAATGGGCATGGAGTTGCGATTGAGTACAACTTATCATCCGCAGACCGATGGGCAGACAGAGCGCATGAATCAGATGTTAGAGGACATGCTATGCATGTGCATTATTGACTTCGGGGGTGGATGGGAGCAGTACCTTCCACTGGTGGAGTTTGCTTACAACAACTCCTATCAGTTCACGATTGGCATGGCTCCGTTTGAGGCGTTGTACGGTAGGCCTTGTCGTTCCCCAGCATGTTGGTTAGAGGTGGGGGACAACAAACTGCTTGGGCCATAAGTGATTCACGATACTTTGGCAAGGATTGAGTTGATTCGGAGTCGCATTCGGGTAGCTCAAGACAGGCAGAAGAGTTATGCTGATGCGAAGAGATTTTTCAGGGAGTTCCAAGTAGGTGACCAGGTTTTGCTCAGGATATCTCCTATGAAGGGGATTATGCGTTTCGGGAAGAAGGGGAAGTTGGCACCGAGGTATGTGGGGCCGTTTCCTATTATTGAGCGGATCGGACCGGTTGCGTATAGACTTGGACTACCGGAGCATTTGCATCGGATTCACGATGTGTTCCATATTTTCTCGCTGAGGAAATACCTTAGAGATAATTTGGCTCATTCTCACATTGCTGTGGAGGACATCGATCTCCAGCCGGATAGCTCCTACGAGGAGGGGCCGATTGCTATTTTGGACCGAAGCGAGAGGAAACTGCGGTCAAAGATAGTTCCGTTAGTGCGTGTTCAGTGGCGACATCACAATGTCGAGGAGTCCACATGGGAGCGCGAGGATGAGATGCGCGAACGTTATCCAGAGTTGTTTTTAGCAGGTACTTTCTAGTTTCGAATTTCGGGACGAAATTCAGTTATTAGGGGGGAAGTATGTAATACCCCGTACTTTTGGCTATATTTATTTTTGGGATTAATTAATTAAATGCGTATTAATTGGAAATTAATCCGGGTTATAAATACTAACGAGATACGAGTTGGTATTTGATTATGTGCAAACATGTTTTGATATATGTATTTGGTATTATAAAATTTGTCGTGAGATTGATATGCGGCATTTTAGAAATTTTGTTGAGACGCGCGGGACCGCCGCGTCACGGTGTAATATTTTGATTATAAAAGTGAATTTAAAATCTATAAACCGTATGGTCATTTTGAGCGCGCCAACGCGTCCGGAAGGGTCGAGATAGTCAGAAAACACTAGCCGGGGGTGTAGTTTGGGTCTCGGGGTATTTTTAGGCCATACCGGCAACTTAAAGGGTATTTTGGTAATTTTACATTTTGAGGAATTAAAAGTGACGAAAATTGGGAGTTTTAATCTGATGTGGATTTAACCCATTAAGCCCATTAACCAAACCATATTAACCCTTTAAGCTACGGAGGTTATCATTAGGTTTACAACTTTCTCAAAGAAAACCCTAGCCACCTTAAGCCACCATTAGAGAAGAAGCTTGGAGAAGAGAAGAAATTATGCAGAAATCTCCATCAAACCATCATCCAAACTCAGAGACAACCAAGTCAAGTTACTTTATTCCATTTAATTTCAGAGAATGTCTTTTCCATGTTAGAAATTGGAGAATTTTGATTGTTCTTGAAAGTTGAATGAAAACCCATGTAGTTTGGAGTTTAGAACTTGAAAATTTTGAAGAGAATTGCATGTAGAATGATAGGTAGATTATTATACCCATGATAATTGTGATTAGATGAAACAAAAACGGATTTAATTCTGGGATTTGATGATGATATAAAGTTAGGGTTCATGTTCTTGAAATAATTGGGGAAAAAGTGTAGAGATTTATATTTTGATTGATGTTAGAGAGATTTAATCCTTGAAAACATGTTAGGAGATGACTTGAATATGTTTAGGATGAATTAGAGACCCTAAAACGTTGTTGGGATGAACTTTGGAAGAGGTTAGAAGTGATACAAATGGATGAAAACGAATTGGGGAAAAATCTGGGCTGAAACTTGTCAGTCGTTAGAAGCAATCCCCAGGTCGTTCGAACGAACTCGTTCGAACGAGCTTCTAACGAGTTGACCAGTCGCTGCTAACGAGAAGGGGTTTCGTTCGATATCTCATTCGAACGAGATATCGTTAGAAGGTACAGTTCGTTCGAACGAACTGGAATCTCGTTCGAACAACCTCGTTCGAACGATACTTCTAACGAGTTGGCAGAGGAATCTCGTTCGAACAGTCTCGTTCGAACGAGACTTCTAACGAGTTGACAGTTTGGTCCTTTTTGGACTGTTTTGATTTTTGGAGTCCCGTAAACTTGTTCGAGGATATAGATAGCCTTCCCTTGATGATGCAAGGATAGATTTGGGACTTTTGGGTTATTACGAGGAGTAAACTATATACGCGAGTTATATTAAATGGACGGTTTGGGTTGTGACGTGAGTGTCTACTACGACGTGAGAAAATTATGGCGCGTATGATTATAAACCGGAATAGTATATATTGTGATAATTATAGTTAGTACGAGAATGCGATATGTACTACGATTAAACTACGGGATTACTAAGACGTGTGTTTACTTAGTATTGGTATATGATTTGTGTGTATGACATACCTACCATACTTGCTATCACGGGAGGTTTGCGTTCGCTTAGGGCCCTCTAATCCTTGTGTTGCCCGGATTTAGACTGGTTACCTTGATGAACATAGGTCATAGAAAGACTTATTGGGATATTAATAAGTCCGCTGATCGTAGGAGCGTAGGTATGTGCGTGACCTATGTGATGTGACTGTGTTCGCCTCCCTTGTTTGTGATGTTGTTATCTGTGAACTATTCCTGAGAGATTCGGAATATGTAATCCTTATGTACGTGATGTACCGGGATGGATAGCAGAGTATGTGTGCACCACAACTTAGTTCTCGGGGTGCTTGTACTGTATATTTATGATGTGATTAATATACACTTAATTAATGGGAACCTTCATGTTATTGTTGTGAATATAATTACGGTATTGCTTCGAGAAATATAACGAGTTAACTGAAAGTGATATATATTGCATATTGATCATCTGAGTTTACGTTAAACCCCTACTTAATTACGAGCGTTATAATGTTAATGGAACCGAGTAATATGGGTAAGACCTATGATAGTCTAGCTAGAGATGATGTCACTTAGCTAGTGTGTTGTGTCGTTATAGATGGGTACTTACGTTAGGAGTGCACAGTTAGACGAGAGGTGAGAATATCATGTGAGTGTACGTCCTAACATGTACTTTGCATTTAATGTTTTAAATGTTTTTAAAGCACTTGCAGGTTTTTAAAATAACTCCACATTCGGGCTCTGACCCGTTTGCTTTTCAAATCTTTTTCTTGTAAAACCATTTTTAGGTGCCCAGCCACAAGGACACCAAGCTTAGGATACTCATTCAGGTGACGAGCTGTAGCTGTTTGTGGAAGCTACGGGGATTTTCTTGTAGACGCTTCTATCTTTTGGATTCCAGAGTCACTATCTATCAGTTGTAGGGCATGTTGCCCATTTCTATTTAGAGCATCTTTTACATTTCAGTTTTCTGACTTTAGCATGTATTGTTTCAGTATTCAGTTTACTTTTCAGTTGTGGGATTTGTAGTGAGGAGTTTTCCTCCAGACTTTATTTACACTATGTGATGGTTATTCGTTTTACTTCAGTATGGTGAATGGTGTTATTTATTTCTTCATTACACTTGTTGCATGTTAATCAGACTTTAAATAAAATTTGGCACTTACTTTTCAAATACTAGGTGGTTAGTAATCATTAAAATGTTTTCGACAGTGATGCTATTAACTGAGCCAACTTGGCATTTTGAATTAATTTAATAAAGGAGTAGCTACCCGGTATTTAATTAGTCGGGGTGTCACAAACAATTGGCTATGTGCTAGTTAGGAAAATTTCTTAACTTGTGTGTGGGTCCAATTCATTTTTCAGTAGTCGGATTTTAGTAAGTTTGTCCATTCAAAGAGTCCATATTATCCCCCACCTTTTCTTCCAAAAAATCCAAAAATATTTTCTTCCTTTATTTTTTTTAGAAAAATCCAAAAATATTTTCTTTGCTTTTGAATATTTTTTTTCCCACTATTTTGTTCCAAATAATCCAAAAAACATTTTCTTCCTTTATTTTTTTAGAAAAATCCAAAAAAAAATTCTTTCATTTTGAAAAAAAAATCCAAAAATATTCTTTTTCCCACCCTTTCTTCCAAAAAAAAAACCCAAAATTATTTTCTTCTATTATTTTTATAAAAAAATCCACAAATATTTTCTTTCTTTCATTTTAGAAAAATCCAAAAATATTTTTCTTCCATTATTTTTAGAAAATCCAAAAATATTTTCTTTCCTTCTGAAAAAAAAATCCAAAAATATTTTTTTCCCACTATTTTCTTCCAAAAAATCCAAAAATATTTTCTTCCTTTATTTTTCACAAAACCCCAAAAACATTTTCTTCCTTTTTTTTTTAAGAAAAATCCAAAAATATTTTCTTTCCTTTTGAATATTTTTTTCCCACTATTTTCTTCCAAATAATCCAAAAACATCTTCTTCCTTTATTTTTTTCACCAAAATCCAAAAATATTTTCTTTCCTTTTGAAAAAAAAATCCAATAATATTTTTCCCCACCCTTTCTTCCAAAAAAAAAAAACCAAAAATATTTTCTTCTATTATTTTTATAAAAAAATCCAAAAATATTTTCTTTCTTTCATTTTAGAAAAATCCAAAAATATTTTCTTTGCTTTTGGAAAAAAAAAATCCAAAAATAATTTTTTCCCACTATTTTCTTCCAAATAATCCAAAAAACATTTTCTTCCTTTATTTTTTTTTAGAAAAATCCAAAAATATTTTCTTTCCTTTTGAAAAAAAAAATAATCCAAATTTTTTTTCCCACCCTTTCTTCCAAAAAAAAACCAAAAATATTTGCCTCTATTATTTTTATAAAAAATCCAGAAATATTTTTTTCTTTCATTTTAGAAAAATCCAAAAATATTTTTCTTCCATTATTTTTTGAAATCCAAAAATATTTTCTTTCCTTTTGAAAAAAAAATTCGAAAATATTTTTTTTCCCACTATTTTCTTCCAAAAAAATCCAAATTTTTTTTCTTCCTTCCATTCTCTAAAAATCCCAAAAATATTTCCTTTCTTTTTCAAATTATTCAAAAACCACAAAAAAAAGAACATCTTGAAAATAAAAAATAAGGTGATGATCGTTGTTTCTTCACCCTCCCCTTTGTCAAGTTATCCAACAAGACTGACGCTTCAGTCTTGTTTGGGGGTGATTCTCATCACCCCAATTTTTTTGCCACCCCGCGCCATTATAGATCTTATCCTTAGGATGAGATTCCATCGGTCTGGCTAAAGACATTAAACTTAGCGCTACCGGGAGGCTGCCCGCATTTCTTGTACTAGTCTCATCCTGTTTGGGGGTGGTGTTTCACATCACCCTATGTTTTGCCATGTTTATAGACTGTAACACCCCACCTAAATATACTATATTAAATCAGGAGTTTCAGATGGTCCAGTCTCAACATCAACTGTCGGTACTATATAATATAGGACTAACTACCCGATATCATATAGGCGAGATGTTAAAAATTAAATAAAATGTGAACAGATAACCATCTAACACTACTAATAAAAGAAAGATGCATGAAAGAACTAGATAAATGAAATGCTAGAATAAAAATGAAATAAATAACTACCACAGAATATACTAAAAAGTAGACCCGAATAAGCTGTCGGGTCACAGCCAATACAATAACTGGAATGGAATAAATATAAACATCTATAAATATCCCTTGGGTACAAACCCGATATACAACATGAATCCTACCTAGAATTTTGAAAGTAGGAGGCGACTACCAGATACATCCCGCAACAGTCCGCACCTGTCACGGCTCCCAAGACTCTGGATATTAAGTCATCCGGCATCCATGCGGTAGGACACCTGTAGTAATATATATATATACAGGCAGGAGAGAAAAGTAAACGGGTCAGAGCCCGAGTTGTGAAAAATATTTAGCAAGTGTGTTAACCGTGCATAATAAATATCGGTGCACATATTTTATAATTAAAATGGGATCGCACTCTCGTGGAGCCCCAACTCACCTCTCATCTAAAGGTGCGCACCTATTCGCGTCCTCACTTTTAGTTAAATTACCCCCATTTTTATTAGGACAACCTAACTTATCATAGGCCTAGCCTATACCCACGAGATCTACCTTCCTATCATACCCCAAGAATCCACCCCTTTTTCTAAACACAATTAAGTATTTATTTTTAATAATATGTGCCTTATTAGGCTTAGTGGATTCCGTTTTATACTTTAACCAATTATAATTTAATAAGTTACCCAATATGCATTTGGGTTGAAAGATATGATTTAAATTTCTAATTAATAAGCATGCAAAATTATTATTGACACAACTTCCCTCCAATTTCAACGCTGCGTTGCGTTTCGTGCGTGGGGTGTCTCGCAAAGCAAAATCCAAACAAGGAACCACCCCGTTACACTACTCCATGTCAACGTCGATCCTAGAGATCCATTATGCCACACATAAATATCGACAAAAATTCTCTCTACTCTCAACAATGTACTACATTTCGTGCGTGGGGTGTCTCTCAAAGAGAAATCCAAACAAGGAACCACCCCGTTACACTATTCTTTGACAATGTCGATCATAGAGGTCCATAATGCCGTACATACCATAATTGGCAGAACTTTTCTCCAAATTCAACACTGCATTGCGTTTCATGCGTGGGGTGTCTCGCAAAGCGAAATCCAAACAAGGAACCACCCCGTTACACTACTCCTTGACAATGTCGATCCTAGAGATCCATAATGCCATATATACAATATAATACTACCACTATTACCAAAACTCCAATAATATCCTTGGGATGATGTAACCGAAATATTCCTTAAATGCGATACATCAACCCCCATCAATCTAGTACACCATAATCATCCAAGATGTATTCTACAAAGATTCTATATCCTTTCATCTATAGGATATATAAATATATATATATATATATATATAGGTATTTTATGCTCACCATATATATACATATACCAATCATCCATACCCATGACCAAGTGTACGTATCATATCTGATGTACAATGGACATGCACATAAATCCACCCGGCTATATATATCGCCGATAAAACTGCATCAATGCTATCATCTTCCCAATGCCCGGCTCACGTAGCAACTGGGGACCACCTGGTGGGGATCAACGACACCCACCTCGTGATAACTCACACACACGACGTCCCGAGAAGCGGTCATAGATCCAATTGGCAATGAGACGAAACATACCCACCACGTCTCATCCCAAAAATATATCTATCGTATAATAACACACCGGACGACTATGACCTGGGGAATATCCACACCCTGCTCTATATGCCAGGATGCTCACACTCTGCGCGGAAACTTCCCAATGATAGCATGAGCGGGGTATGCTTAACCACATAAGTATATATATCGCTCACATGCGCAATATACATACATCCATATGATCCCATCATATGATCAAATAGTAAACCATCATATACGGTTTAAACATCCATACCATGTATGTCCACAACATAAATATATCCATATATTCATATTTATATATAGATATATGTACATATATTCACACATCGCTACATCATTATATATACAAACTAATTCTCGTTCATATGTATAAGATATATAAACCCGGCTATAAGTATACATAATCCTCAATATACAAGCCGTCAACACAATTTCCTTTAAATTTACCTCGATATGTGAATACAATCCCTCACTTGAAACATATTCAATCATTTTTCCTATGATGAATAGTCTCCCAAAACCATATGTATATATCTATACATATATATTCAACATTAGGGTTATCACCCAAGAGTTTGTGTAGGAATCCATCACTACACAATTCATCCATATTTAAAAGTACATATTCTCCTTTAGTACTATTTACCCATAGGCACATACATGACTTAATAGTCTAAAACCTCAAATTATTCCAACCTCGTTTCAAGTATTGGAATCTCAATGGTCATATCCCCACAATTATGTGTAAATTATCCTAACTAGAATTTATGCTACCGCTTATTCTAGTCAATAGTATGATCCCAATCGTTCCCAATTTCACCTATGGTTCAAATAAATCTCAGGAACCCTTACTCCTATTGAGTTATCAATTGTTCCTTAGTCTAAACATTTCTAAGGATGTGAAACCCCTCACTCTTTAAGAGTATGCGACCACTCTCTTCCATTTGGCCCCAAATTGTAACTTAACAATATCCTATCCTTATAAGGATTTGACATAAAGGTCGGCCTAGAAATTTCACAACATACATGGATATTTCTTATCCAATTATTCCAAGAAGTCCCCACTATCATATACTAAGTGAGAGACCCCCTATAAGTCACCAAAAGATATCTCTTACTTCATAAGAGAAAGCCCCAAATCAATAAACCCAACCAAAAAGGGTTTGAATTCACTAAAGAGAAAATTTCTCAAAATGCTCAGTTTTCGAATCGATTCGGCCTCTCCGAATCGATTCGGCCCAACAGCGAATCGATTCGGCCCATCTGAATCGATTCGGTCCAAGGGACCTGAGATTCTGCAACCCTCCGAATCGATTCGCTAGGGGCGAATCGATTCGGTCCTAAAGACCTGAGACTTCTGCAACCTGGCGAATCGATTCGGTGGGGGCGAATCGATTCGGCCAGTTCAGAAAGCCACGAAAATGGCTATTTTTCTATAACCCAAAATTCCCCAAAATTCGATTTATACTACTTCCAATCCTAAATCTTCAATCCCAACATAATTTCCAACATCAAAACACATCCTAAATTTAACCTCATCAATTTATATCCCTTAAACCCAATTAAAATCTTCAATTTCAAGATTTGAACCAAAATTTAGGTTTTGATGTTTATACCCAAAAACCATTTCTTTAACCCACAAATTATGAAATGAAATACACAAATAGCTATTTAGTAAGATTAAACACTTGCCTCATATTTGTAGAGGTTGGATCGTCCTCGATGTCGCGATTTGGCCGGAAATCCCCAAGCTTTTCTCCCTCTCTCCTTTTCTTTCTTCTTCTTTCTCTTTTCTTTCTTTTTCTCTTTTTTTTCAAAGGAGAAGGCTTCATCCGTATGCCTTAAATCCTTTAAAATAATAAACCCAATTTTAAATGTTAATACACACTTTAAATGACTCGTTCACTCCAATTCGAGTCAACTGACTTAAAAAAATTCCGGAGCCGAAATAAAACTCAATGACAGTCATTTTGACTATTTCGACCCTTCCGGGATCAATGGTACCCTCAAAATCCTCATCCGAAATACTTTACAACATCCTATATTTTTGGACTTAAATTCCCAAATTTAAAATTCTTCGATTTAAACTAAAATTTTATTTTCCCAAAATTTAATTTCTCAGTCTCAAAAATCATGGGGTGTTACATAGACTTGTACACATTTTTTTATCATTTATTCAGGTTTCATTTTCGCTTCATCTTTCCACTTCATTAGAGGTTCATTCTGGTAATCTCTTTCCTACCTTATGCTCTCAATTTTAAAAATTATTTTACTTAACATCGAGGACGATGTTCCTTTTTGTTTGGGGGTGGGGAATTTTATCAAAACCGTATATCTTTTGAATTTTTATGATTTTTAAACCTGATTTTTAAAATTTCGTGCAGTTTCTTTCATCTCAATCACTGATGTGAATTTTCAATCATCCATCTTTTCAAAGTCTAGGAATCAAGCTAGAAAATGTTTTTCTAAATAGCTTATGTAATACGTAATAAGGTATTTTACACCATGAATTTCTAGACTCAACAAAATTTCCGCACTTATCACGTCACTGCAGTTTAGAGTTGAGGAGTACTACAATTCTAAATAGAACCTTGAGGATCACTAGTAGAAACTTTACCTTGTGAGATTTGTGTCTTTCACCTTTCAGAGAGTTTTACGTAATCTCCGAGTCACAAGTTGATTCAACTTCGTTTGGGTCCGCACTTTAATGGTTGTATGATCTCATTATCTTTCATAAAATTTTGTCTTGATCACCGAGAACGACATCACTTTCGAGTTGTAAGAAACACGTGTCTTGAAATTTGTCCCGCTCACTAGGTTTTCACCACACCTTCACTCATATACCAACCAAATTCCATTTATCATACATTCATACTCCTTCCATTTTCCATATCATCACCATATACCATATCGTCCATTTCCATATCCACAGAGAATAGTGTTGAAAGTAAAAGGAGAAGATCCGTCATAGAGAGTGTTTGCATTTTTAGCGAATATCTCTCCCAAAGCCGATTCAGATGGAGAAAAATTTGATACAAGTTTATGTTGGGGTTATTTATATTTTTAGCAGATTTATCTCATACATTGATGTGTATTTGGAAAAGAAGAAAAAGAGAAAGTTGCAGTCAAGAAATAAAGACATTTGTTCGTCTATGAGTAATACACTCTTCTCAAATATCCACCATCCATCCATCATATCATCATCCCATCCTATCCTACCTCACCTCATCCCACATATCCCATTTCATTTCCCCCTCACCCATAAACATCATTATTTCCCCAAGGTGTTCGGGCAAATGAAAGTCGACGTGGTGAATAACTCGATGTTCTCACTATAGTGATTATCATTTCTTTCACGAGATCAATTTTCTTTCTAATTGTTCATTCTTTCTTATATGTGTGTGAGACGTTTGAACTTGATTACATTTACTCACCTCCTCACACACAAGAGCGATACACTAACCCAAATCTCGAGAGTTCGTTTGTGAGAGTTATATTCCGTGAGATTTGAAGTTAAAGCGTTGATTTCGATGAGGCAATCTAGGAATTACTCTTGTGATACTCGATCCGTTTTGACTGATTAACACAACACACGTTGAGTTCTAGGAAGGATGTACCTTGAGTATTTACTTAGCTAAACTTTTTATGCATTCTAACTTATATTTCTCAAAATCATTTCTCTTATGATGGATTGTACGATCATTCTACGTCTAATAAGAGATTGACTGCCTTTCAATAAATCATTTCAAATAAAGAATTTTGTGGGTATATTACCTGCAAACCCTCACGAGACACAACTCGTCCTGTAGGGCAACCTATAGGTTTAAAGGCTAGTTGCACATGCTAAGTGCAATCACAAGTGCCCGCGAAAGTGATACACTTTTGGTTACTTATCTTTCTCTTTCTCTCTATCTTATTGCTCGAGGACTAGCAATGCTCTGTTTCGGGTTGGTGTGATAAGCACCCAAAACTGTACAATTTATACCCCGAATAGATGTATTTTAGTTGCTAATTCTCGACAATATGGGTCTTATGCGCTTAATTGTTCATTATGCAGTCTTAATTGCAGTTGCAGTGTCAAAAGCTATATTTTCAGGCAATTTGCAGTTAAAATGGAGCTAATTTCTTGACCCTAAACCTAGCCCTAAACCTACCCCGAATCCCGTGTGTGTCTAATTTGTCCCTTTTAAATATTTTTTAGATTTTTAGTTTGAGTCATTTTTATTTTTAGGATTTATTTTAGATTTATTTAGTATTTTCTATGTTTTGCTTTCTATTTTACTTTTATTAGTATAATCTTATTTTATTTTGATTTTTATTAGCTTTTAGTTTAGTCTTATTAGGATTAGTTTTAGGAGTTCATTTTTAGTTTATTATATTTTATATTTTTTTAGGACTTTAGTTTTCATTTAGATTTTAAGTTTTTATTTCTTTTGTTTTATTTTAGTTTTTATATAAGCTTAGTATTTTATTTTTTATTTTTTAGTTTTGATATTTATATTTTATTATTCTTAGTTTGTTTTATTTTTAGTTAGATTTATTTTTTTATTTTTATTTTTAATAATTTTAATTGAGTCTTTATTAAATTTTTTTAGGGGTTCAAATTAAACACACACCCCCTAAAACATACACACTACCAAACACACCCTAAGTCACACCACAATATCCTACACCTCACATACACACAAACCCTCCAACCTCATACTACCACTCTTCACCCTCATCCACACCATATCCCCTACACCTCACACACATTATAACCCCCACTTCATCTTCTCCAACAATCTTTATCTCTCCTCTCTCTTCCACCATCTCCATTAATACACACACAACACATACCCATCACTCTCCCTCTCTACCACTAAACCACCCCTACCCCAGCTTAACCCGCCGGCGCCGACCACTTCGACCCCCTTACTCCGACGATGATGCCGCTCTCCCCAGCCAACTCCGGCATCTCTCTCTCTTCACCTCCGACGACCACTGACGGCACCATCGCCATCACAAGACCCCGACGCCGCCACTCGCAACCTACTCGAACCCACACTCCATTACCCATGCCCAACCCATTTACATCCAAACCCATTTCCTATTCAAATCCCATTACCCAAAGACCCATTTCAAGCTTTAACCCAAACCCATTTTTCTTCCATTCTCAAAATCGTGAGCTACCAACAAACCAATCAAAGAAAAACCAAACAAATACCCCATGTGCCACTTAAACCACCTTTTACCCCATTTACCCATTATACCCCAACTAACCACTCAAAATCAATTTCAAAAATTACCCCTCACCATATCAGATTTTTATTCTCATTCACATGACCTCACACCATATCCACATGCACCCCCTAGCCATTTACCCAATATACCCCTTATCCCCCATGCTCCATGTGCCTACTATAAATGAGGATGAAGACCCATTTTCAAAGGATCTCAAAATTAGTTTTAAGCTTGGTGTGATAAAATTCTCTCCACCCCTCTATGTTGAGTATTTGCATTTTTAGCAAATACCTCAATATAGAGGTGTGTAGTGAAAATTATCTCTAGGATAAATTTCACCCCACCCATCTATTATGAATTATTGCATTTTTAGCCATTAATTCATAATAGATTGATGTAGTTGAATTTATCCCTTATGGGAGGTAAATTCTAACCCATTCCTTTATGTTGAGATTTTGCATTTTTAGCAATTATCTCAATATAAATTAATGATCTAGAATTTATTTCTTTGGGTGAGTTCTAATGTACAATTTTATAATGTTAGGATTTGCATTTTTAGCAATTCTCTTTTATTATTTAATTGTCCATTATGAACTCATCCACTATCCTTTTTATTTTTATTTTAGATTCAATAAATACATGAGTGAGGAATTGTAATTGAGAGATTGTTGATGTAATTGAAGATTTCATTCCAATTCAAGTCTTAAATGGGTTTGATCTGTTCCTCTCTTATTACTTTTAGTTTAATCTTCTCATGCTTTTATTTGTTTATCTTATATTTGTGGACGATGATTATTGAGGGCTAATATCCCATTCATGACATGAAATTTTGAAGCCCTCATGAATCCAATTTAGTTAGTTTACTTTTTAGCACAATTTTATTTACCTCATTTTGTTATTAGCTTTTACATCTTTGTAGTACTTTAAAAATTAGTATATAGTTAGTTAATTAATATTCTCTTGAAAAATTCGTAAAAAATAGAAAAAGTAAAAATAGACAAATATAATAAAATGCAAATGAATCTGTATATATGCCCTCTCCAAGTTTGTCTTTCACCCTTAGATATGGATTGACTCCCTTACTTACCCTCTACACTAGTTTTGTTATAATTTTGTAGGTTCAAGGAAATTTTTGATAGAAAGAAGTTGTAACAACGACACAAAAATCTACATTAGAGGCAATCTTTTTTAGTTTTCACTGGCGGCGGTAGGAAGAGGGCCTACGATGTCCATTCCCCATTAAGCAAAAGGCTAGGGGCTGGTAAGTGATTTTAGATCGCTAGTAGGTTGGTGGATCATGGGAGCATGTAGTTGACATTTCTCACACTTGTAAGCATATACCCCAGAATCTCTCTACATGTATGGCCACCAATAGCCTTCCTTTATTGCTCAGAAAGCTAATGTCCTCCCTTCAATATGACTTCCGCAGATTCATTCATGTAGCTCGCGTAGAACTTGCTCGACGTCCTTCGGGTGAACACATTGAAGGTAAGGGCCGATAAATGATCTCTTGTATAGTTTTCCCTCAGGAGATAAGTGAAAGAGATCTTTGACTCTTATCTGATGGGCGACCTTCTTGTCGTATGGAAGTGCACAATCCTTCAAATAATCCCTTAGGGGGTCCATCCAACTGGGTGCTGACTCAATCTGGAGCACATATCCCTTTTCCGGTAGCTCTCCGCTCTAGTTGATGCTCGGATAGGCGAGGAAGTCGATGGGGATAGTTCTCTTTAAGTCGAAATCGATTGCTGAACTCAGGGCTACCATGGTGTCGACATGCTTGTTCTGTCCTCTGGAAAACTATTGGACACTGACTTCCTCAAAAGTGGACATTAACTCATTTGCCAAGGTGAGGTAGGCTGCCATTCTTTCATCTCTTGCGTTGACGTCCCCAATTACCTGATTGGAGACTAATTGCTAGTTGCCGAACACATGCAGCTGCCTTGCCCCCAGCACTCGTGCCTTCTGCAGGCCGGCTATCAGAGCCTCATATTCTGCCTCGTTGTTGGAGGCTTCAAATCCTAGTTTAATTCCTTGCTCGAGGATTGTATCTTCTAGAGTAACAAGTATAATGCCTATGCCTACCCCCTTTGAGTTGGAGGCTCCATCAATAAACAGTCGCCAAACTCATTCTGATGAGTGATCTACCCTTTGCTTTATGGGATGAGGTTGGTCATAAGGTTGCTCGCCTGTGAACTCCGCGATAAAATCAGCAAGGACCTGCCCCTTGATTGCATTCCTGGATTGAAATTGGATGTTAAATAGTCCGAGCTCGACTAACCACTTGTATAGTCTTCCAGACAGATACACTTTTCGCAGAATTTCTTTAAAGGGGTGAGATATAAGGATGATGATAGTGTGGTATTCGAAGTAGTGCTTGAGCTTCCTTGAAGATATCACTAGCGCAAAGGTGAGCTTTTCCAGTGGTAGGTACCGCTGCTCGACTTCCAATAAGGTCTTGCTCGCATAGTAGACTGGGTGCTGAATCTTGATTTCTCGCACACTAATGCAGAACTGACGGCGTGGCTGGAGACGATGAGGTATAAGTACAGGGAATCATTTTCTTGAGGTAAGACAAGCAAAGGTGGTGTGCTGAGATAAGCCTTTATCTCTTCCAACACCTCCGATCAATCTTGAGTCCACTCCACTGTCTTATTTCCTTTCAAGAGTTGGAATAATGACTTGCACTTCTCGGAGGACTTTGAGATGAAACGGTTCAGAGCGGCGAGCATGTCGATGAGCTTCTGCATGTCTCGCATCATGCGAGGGGGTTTTACCCTATTGCTTGCATCGATCTGGTCCGGGTTGACCTCAATGCCTCTCTCTCTAACCAAATATCGGAGGAATTTTCCTGACTGGACACCAAAATAACACTTGCTCGCGTTGAGTTTCATTCAGTATTTCCTAAGGATCTCAAAGGTATTTGATAGGTCTGAGAGATGGTCGTCTTTTCTCTTGCTCTTGACGAGCATATCATCAATTTAGACTTCCATGGTATCTACCATTTGGTCCTTGAACATCTTGGTCACCAGCCGCTGGTAAGTTGCTCCTGCATTCTTGAGCCCAAATGGCATAACTTTGTAGCAGTATAATCCGATAGTGGTGATGAATGATGTCTTGTCTTGGTCTGGTGAATATAGGGGTATCTGATGATACCTTGAATATGCGTCCAAAAAACTCATTCTCTCATGAGTTTCTGTGGCGTCCACCAATTGGTCGATATTTAGGAGAGGGAAACTGTCCTTAGGGCATGCCCTGTTAAGGTCAGTGAAGTCAATGCAGACCCTCCAATTCCCATTGCTCTTTGGAACTACTACTGGGTTGGATAGCCATTTAGATAATTGAAATTCCCGTATAGATCCTGTATCCAACAGCTTTTCAACTTCTTTTTCTACGGCCTTAGCCTTCTCAGGTGCAATCCACCATGCTTTCTGCGCGATAGGCCTGAAAGTGGGGTCGACGTGTAACCGATGGCAAACCACACTGGGATCAATGCCAGGCAGCTCGTATGGTTCCCACGTGAAAATGTCTAGGTTGCTTCTTAGTAGTACCGTCAATTCTTTCTTCTCTTGGTCTTTAAGAGACGTCCCGATCAAGAAACTCCTGTCTTTCTTGCTTCCATCGGTTGGTATCTCCTACAAGTTTTCAATGACCCTCTCAGAGGGGAGGAGCCTGGTCTCCTCCACTCCGAGCCTTCATTATCTTAAATGCTATTTTGAAGGTATCAAACCTTCTTGCTCCTCGACCTTCTCTTTGGCATTCTCAACATTCTTCTCTGGTTTCGGGCAAATGGCTGCTATAAAGCACCTTCATCGCCTGATCTTCGTAAATCTCTATCACTCCTCGCTCAGTCACGTACTTGAGTTTTTGATGGTAGATCGAAGGGACTGCCTTCATTTCATGTAGCCACCCCACTACAAGAAAAAACATCATTTATGTCAGTTTAAAAATGAACGTTATGTGAGACAAATGTAAATTGACATAAATAATATTCATTTATGTCAATTTTACTTTGAAAGTAAATTTTTATTTCAATTTAAATAAAATTGACATAAAAAATAAATAATTTATCTCATATTTATATATAGATGAGACAAATACATATTAGTTATTTTTTCCTTTGGAGTAAAAACTGAGATAAATGAAAAAAAAAGCGGGGCTTTTTTTTTTCATTGCCCTGCTCAAAAAATTTGGAGCCTCAAATTCCTCAAAATTTCGTACTGCGCGTCCCCCACCCCCCCTCTCTCTCTCTCTCTCTCTCTCTCTCTCTCTCTCTCTCTCTCTCTCTCTCTCTCTCTCGTACTGGGCGTTCCTCTCTCTCTCTACCGCGTCCCTTTATCTCTCTCTCTGGGTCGCACGCCGACTCTCTCTCTCTCTCTCTCTCTCTCTCTCTCTCTCTCTCTCTCTCTCGCTCTCTCTGGCTCGCTCGCGCTCTTCCTCATATCTCACAGCACCTCCGGCTCTCTCACGTCTCATCACCTCCGGCGCCGGCGAGATTCAATCAATCAGGTACAAAAAGCCCTAATATGGATTTGCAAGGGTTTGTGTATATGTGTTGTGTATATGCGATTTGTTCTTGATACGTGTGTGCGATTTCTTGATTTGTGTGTGTGATTTGTGTATATGCGATTTGTTCTTAATTTTTGTATATGTGTTTGTAATATTTTTGTTTGAAAATCTAATTGATTTCTCTTCCTTTTTATTGTGTATTTTATCAGACTTTGCAGCTGGGACGCCTTCCCTCTTCTCCTGTTTTCTACCCCGACCCAGTCTGCACAGAGAATTTGGGTATGTTGCTTTACCAACTCTTTTTACATTAGTAAATAGTTATGTTTGAGCCAAGCATTGTTCAAGCCTTTATTTGTTTAGATTTGTTACAACTATTAGCAATAATACTCTTTAAAGAATTGTGTCTATTATAAATTCAGTTTATATATTGTAATTTTTTTAAAAAAATACACATTAAAGAAATAGTTGAGTGTCATTAGTTTCAAGCGTAATTTTATTTGCTTTTCAGTTTATATGTTCAATGTTTAATAATTTTGGTTAATGACTTGTTGCAAAAAATAGTAGGGTCATTCAAAGAAAAGTTCCTCGATAATTTTATAATTAATATATAGTCCAAACTTTTTAATTTTGTTCCAAAAGATCCCTCGGCGCATAAAACAGTTACAAACTTTTTTTTATCTTATCCTAAACTTTAAGAAATAATTATAAAAAAAGTAAACAGGGGAGGTTTTGCAAAATTAAAAAATAAGGTGGACTAAATGTAAAATATACTTAGCTCCTAGCGACTAAACATTAATTGTCCCGGTTGACTTAAAATAGTTAAGTTAAATGTAAAATATCTAGTTTTTGACGTAATGTAAAATATTATGCTTAATGTATAGTATTTAGAGGTTTAGAAATGTAGGGTCAATTCATTTAGTGCTTAGTACTTGAATTTTTGTTAAGATTTTTAGTTCCTAATATGTAATTGTACAGTATCGCTTTTGTCTCCTTCAATATTCGAGTTTCTTTTGAGTCAGACTTGTCATATTCGGGTTTCTTTCTAGTCGAACTCGTTAATTTTAACATGTTAAATGATGTTTTGCCTGAGTTGTGAAAAAAAAGATTCAGTCTTACAGTTCCAGCCGTCCTGAATTAAAATCCTAGATCCGTCATTATCTGTGTATCAACCTTGATGTTCAGTGTTCTAGATTGCAATTAATTTCAGTGTGTGATGTTTTAGATTGCAATTAATTTTAATGTGCATGTGTGTGTTTGTGTATCAGGGTGGAATTATGAGTTGATTTTTTTTGGATTACCTTGAAATGTTTAAATAACATTTGATTATTAGTTAGTACTTGGTTAAATTTCCCTCATTTGATTCTCATTTGAAACGGGGTTATTGCATGTTTGTGGTAATATATTATCAAATCATGTGGTGTTCTTTATGAAATTCCTGTTTTTTAAAATATAATTAAACAAGTGTTTGTTAATAAAATCATTATATGGATTCTTGATTATTTTTATACACTCAATGACTATTGTGTTTTTTGATCCAGTGTTTTTGTGATTAGACATTTGGACCGGTGATTTCATATTTTTTAACATTTTTAGCAAAGATGAGATAAATGATATACAATTTATGTTAGATTATATAAAAGTGTGATGTATATATCCCCTACTCTTTATTGTTAAACAAAGTGTGATATCAATCCAACTACATCCCGTATTGCATTGTAATTGATCATTCATTAAGCATTGCTGTAAATTAATTGATTCATTAATGTGTTTCCATGATTAAAAGAGACATTTGATTTCGGGCAGATGAAACTTATTCGAAAAGTTTACAACGATTTTAGTACCATATGATGGTCAGAGCATTTTCTTTAGCTCCAACTTTATGTTAGTGTTTGCTTGTCTCAATGATTTCAGTATCATAGGATGCGTTACGATATGTTAGTTTGATTTTGAAGTTTCATTGTCTTGTTTTAGTATGTATATCATATACTCGCTAATGCCTCACTTGTGTGCTTTTATTAATTTTTAGCATTGCATGTCCCATGCTTATACTATGTGTTTTCATTAATTGCTTCATTATATTATAGGTATATAATCGCTATTGGTTGTTACTATTATGTATAATATGTATAACAATTGTTGTTATACATATTATATATAACATCATATTATATATAACATTATAGTATAATATGTATAATAATTTTGTGAATTCAAGTTCTTCAATGTTTAAAATTGGTTTTGGTTGTATAGTGTTTGGGTGGTGTGTTAGTGTTCTTAAGTTGGTTAGTTATGGTTGATTGAGTCTTATTACTATTAGGTGTTGGTGTCTTCGGTAGTTGTTGTGATAGTTTTAGAGGGATATGATACTTTCTACGATATTTTCTAATGGTGTGAATGTATTATGTTGTATAATATTGCATTATTTTTAACAATTACATATCTTTTATTGCTTATATCTCACTCGTGGTGGTTTACATACTTAGGCCAGAATGGACAGGTTTTGGATGAGCAAGGACAGATTATCAAAAGCATACATAAAAGGTGTTGATAATTTTCTTAGGGTTGCTCAAAACGCCTCCTTGGATGAGATCTTCGTATGATGCCCTTGTAATCAATGTGAGAATAGATTAAAAATGGGTGTTAAAGAAATCAGACAACATTTGTGTAGTTCGGGTATCGATCTGAATTATACTGTATGGAAATGGCACGAAGAGGAGGAACATCGTGAAACACTTTCGAATGTTAATACAGGCGATCCTATCTGTGACGATCTTAATATGGATACCATGGAGGATGTTGAAGAGTTGATTGACATGGTGGAGGCTATAAAAGAAGACTTCACAGGAAATGCAGAAATTTTTCAGAAGTTGCTTTGAGATGCGGAGAAGCCATTGTATGAAAGATGTAAAAAGTATACAAAGTTATCTGCTATCGTCAAGCTATTCAATCTTAAAGTGAAGAGTGGGATGTCCGATAAATGCTTTTCAAATATGCTGTCAATCATTGCCGACATACTTCCGGATGATAATGTATTACCTTCATCCAATAATGAGGCAAAACGTTGCTTATCGGTATTCGGAATGGACTTTCAGAAGATACACGCATGCCCTAATGACTGTATACTCTATAGAAAAGAGTATAAAGACTTTGTTGAATGCCCCACTTGTGGAACATCCAGGTTCAAACAGAAGAAGAATTTGAAAGAACAAAAAAGGGAAGAGGGGAAACAAGGTGTTCCTGTGAAAGTGTTATGGTACTTTTCACCCATTCCGAGATTCAAAAGGTGGTTTCAATCTAAAGAGATCGATAAGTCTCTGACATGCATGCAGATGATAGAATTGTTGATGGTTTGTTGCGTCACCTAGCAGACTCACCAACTTGGAAATTAGTTGATGAAAAGTGGCCCGATTTTGCAGCAGAACCAGGAAATCTTCGATTAACACTATCATCGGCCGAAATTAATCCTCATAGTTCCCTTAGTAGTAGGTACAGTTGTTGGTCGGTCATGTTGAACTCATATAACTTTGAACCAAAATTGTGTATGAAAAGAAAGTTTACAATATTGACTATGTTGATATCGGGTCCAAAACAACCGGGAAATAATATAGATGTTTATTTGGCTCCGTTAATAGAAGATCTGAATACCTCGTGGCATGAAGGAGTTAAAGCCTATGACGCCTTTCGACAGGAATCTTTTACTTTGAGGGCAATACTATTGTGGACAATTAATGATTTTCCAGCCTATGGATATTTATCTAGAAGTGTTGTTCAAGGCTATAATGTTTGTCCAATATGTAGTGAAAAAACATATTCCATTAGATTACAACACTGTGGAAAGTGCGTTTATATGGGACATAGGAGATACCTTCCACAAAACCATCCATTTCGAAGCCAAAAGAAGGCTTTTAATAGTGAGCAAGAGTTCTAAGCCTCCCTTGAACCTTTAAGCGGCGAACAAATATTGATAAAAGTTGGGAGACTTAAGGTTGCATGGGGAAAGAAGGAAAAAAAGGTGAGGGCGGTTAATTTGAAGAAATCATTAAAGCGTAAGAGACTGAGGAGGGTAGCTAATGGGGTTGAAAAAGGCGGTCCTCGTAACAATAGGGTTGAAAATTTTTGGAAGAAGAAATCGATATTTTTTGAACTTCCTTATTGGAAGGATTTGCCTATTCGACATAACTTAGATGTCATGCACATTGAAAAGAATGTATGTGATAGTATCATTGGAACCCAGCTTAATATTCCAGGAAAAACAAAAGACGGGGTGAAGTGTCGCCTCGATCTTGAAAAAATGGGCTTAAGAAGTGAGTTAGCACCGCAAGTTAATGAAAAAAGGACATACCTACCGCCAGCATGTTATACGTTATCGAGAGAGGAAAGAAAAATGTTCTGCCAAACTTTGCATGACCTTAAGGTCCCGAATGGGTACTCTTCTAATTTTAGAATCCATGTCTCTATGGAATATTTGAAATTGTATGGCTTTAAGTCTCATGATTGCCATATTCTAATGAAACAACTTCTTCCAATTGCAATTTGATCGGTGTTGCCAAAACATGTGAGATATGCGATAATGAGAGTATATTTTTTCTTGAATGCCCTTTGTGCCAAAGTAGTGGACTTGCAAAAACTAAAAGAAATTTAGAATGAAATTTTGATCACATTGTGTTTGCTAGAAAAATACTTTCCACCATCCTTCTTTGACATTATGGTGCATTTAATGGTTCATCTTATGAGGGAGGTCGAACTTTGCGGTCCTGTTTTCTTTCGATGGATGTACCCAATTGAAAGGTTAGTCAATTTACTTTACTATCATGTATTAATATAAGTAAATAAGTGTATCGATTTAGTTTTCTTTTTAATGTGTTAGCTACATGAAAGTATTAAAGGGTTATGTGAGAAATCGTAATCGCCCAGAAGGTTGTATTGCTCAATGTCACATAGCAGAAGAAGCTATTGAGTTTTGTTCTGAGTTCTTATCGGAATTAAATTCAATTCGAATTCCGGCGAGGAAGGGTGGTGATAAACCGATAGGAGGTTCGGATGTCGTTGAAGTTGATCGCATGTCCTTGGAGCAGGCACATATTCATGTGTTACATAACACGAATGATGTTCAACCTTATATAGAGTATGAATTTCCTAACTTCCCATTAATATGAAGTTAGTTCCTCACATACTTATCTCTCTATATATTAATAACTAATATTGCGTTACTCATTAATAGCATGTTAGGGAGCATGAACAGTACTTGAAAGAAACCCATCCTCGAAAAGGGAAAAATAAGAAGTGGCTTGAAGAGGAGCACAACCGCACGTTTATCCATTGGTTAAGTAAAAGGGTATGATTTAGGGACATGTTGACTTAACCACCACTTTAATTTTCATTAGATTTTACCCATTTTTTAGTTTTCTTTTAAACAATGCCACTGTTTTTTTATTTATTAGTTGCAAATCTTAGTGAAAAATAATTTCGAAGTCTAATACCAACTACTGGAAAATAGTGGTAGAGTGTAAAGTAAAACTAAATAGTTGGTGAGGTCTAATATTAAAAGCTAAAGTGGGAATAAAGACGAAATATCCCCTTACTTTAATATGTTAATTTGAAATTTGTTTTGTAAGTAACTAAAATTCTTATATTAATAGGTTGCTCTCGAAGAAGAACTCCCAAACAACAATATCTCAGATGACTTACAATGGATTGCTCGTGGACCTCGTCGAGACGTCATTAAAGTTCACGGATATGCCATTAAGGGTGTTCGTTACCTAACAAAGGATTGCGATGATGCACGAGTAACCCAAAACAGTGGAGTGAGCCTAGTTGCTAAGACGTTGCAGATAGCTAGTGCAAATGACAACAATCCTGTTCGTACCGATATGGTTTTCTACGGTGTCATAAGGGAGATATGGATACTTGACTATTTTTCAATTCAGATTCCTTTATTCAAGTGTGATTGGGTTGACAACAAAAATGGAATTAACATAGACGAGCTTGGTTTTACATCTGTCGATCTTGATAGAGTTGGTCATAAATCTGATTCTTTCATCTTAGCCTCTCAAGCGAAACAAGTTTTCTATGGTCCAGACCAAATGAATCCTAAATATTCAATTGTATTGTCAACTCCTCAAAGGGATTACTATGATAAAGATGTTGAGGATGATCTCAATGATGGATGTCTCGGGGATGATATTTGCACTATAGTTTTGCCAACTATTGAATCCTTTGACGTGGTTGAGGAATCTTCCAAAACTTATATACGTGAAGATTGTGAGGGGACATGGATAGATAATACACCAACATAATTGTGTTAGACGATGTTATGATGCTTAATGTTTGAATTATTCTTTATTATTAGTTATAGTTGCTTAAAATATTAGCTTATTTGGTGACGTTGTCCAACTTTTTAGTTTTTTGTGTGGAACCTACAACAGTTGATTATTGGAAACTGAATGTATGGAATATGGGCTATGTGACATTTGTTCTAGACTATGGATTATTATTTTCTGCTTAATATTTTGACAATTTTGCTCTTGTACATTTTAATTAACATAGGATAAAATGGTCAATTTTAATTTGTGGTACATTTCAACAATTGTATTGTTTGAGTATTTACGACTTGTATTGATGACATCTATATTATTGCTCTTTTTTGTGTTTCAACAGTTCGATTGCTTTAACTTGAAATGGAAGACATTGATCTCGAACCCGTGGATAAACTTTCACAATATAGTAGTAAAGGTAGAGGTGCGGCGAAGCTAAATCGATTGACTAAAATAAAGAGCAGTGAAGAACGAATAAGAGTTTTATATAATGATCTTGGGCAACCAATAAGTACTAGAAAAAAAGAATTATCAAGTTATGGGGGTTTGATGATGAAGTGCTTTGTGCCGATAACTTATCCAAGTTGGCCTAAAGTGCCAATCAAATTGAAGAGTGATTTATGGGAGGCAATACAGGTATATATATATATATATATATATATATATTTATGGGGATAATGATGATAATAGAGGTATATATATATATATTATACTAGCGTATGCCTGTGCCTGAAGGCACGACGAAATTTTTCAAAGTACGTAATTGCGAAACGACGACAATTTTTCAAAATACGTAATAACGAAACGTAAAAATTTCGAAGTGTAATTTTAAAACAATGTCAAATAGTCCAATAACATTCAAATAGTCTAGATTCATCAAATAAATATACATATAATACAAAATATACAGTATTCATCCATCGAATTCACATTGTCTAAAAAAAACAAAGTGTCAAATTTTTTAAAAATTGGGCATAATGTCCTTTATTTATAAAACTATTCACCCTGCTTAACAAATAACAAATAGTGCAACATCCAAATTGTCTAAATTCTTCAAACAAATTCACCTATAAAATGAAATATACAATATTCTCCAATCAAATTAAGTATGTCTAAAAAAAACAAAGTGTCAATTTTTAAAAAAAATTGTACATAGTCTCCTTTGTTTATTAGACTATCCACCCTATTTACGGGGTAACAAATCCAATAAATAAAAAAAAATCCCAAATTCGAAGATGGGAGCTATAAGGCAGGGAAAGGAGAATATGTGGGACTTCCTCAAAATGTCTGTGCCATGGTGCTTCTGGATTAGGTGCTACTACCGCTGTCTTCCCATCCTTCTTCCCACCTCTGGCCATTATCACTCTCTCCCTCTCGATTTTTTATGTACGATTTGACAAACAATAAACATAATTAATCAGTTTCTCAAACAAAGATACAGTCACATAAGTAAATATACAATCACATCCAAATTGTCTAAATTCGAGATTGATTCAGCCGGATCAAATTGGATTACCTCTTTTATACAAAAATGCAATTTCGAGTTTGATACCATCATATTTGGTCTACAAATAAAACAAATAACACTATTAGGAAAAAGGAGCTATGTGAACAGTGTATATATGCATATGCGTGGTTCCGGTGCATATATGTAGTGCGAGTGTGTGTGTGTTTGTGTGCGCGTGTGAGTGGGAAAGGGGGGAGGGGATGGGCGGGGGGCGCGTGTGCATGTTTTTATGTGTGTTTGTGTGCACGTGTGTGCATGTGAGTGGGAAATGGGGGAGGGGACGGGGCAGGTGTGTGCGTGTGCGCGTGTGCGCGCGTTTGTGTGTGTGTTTGTGTGCGCGTGCGTGAGTGGGGAAGGGGGGAGGGTATGGGCAGGGGGCGCATGTGTGCGTGTGTGTGTGTTTATGTGCGCGTGTGTGCGTGTGTGAGTGGGGAAGGGGGAGGGGACAGGGCAGGGGGCGCGTGTGTGCGTTTCTCGAAAGTAAGAGAAGAACTCAGATCTGACATGTATATGTGCGCGTGTGTGCGTGTGTGAGTGGGGAAGGGTGGAACTTACTAAAATTATACACACATCCTGGCTTAAGGACATATAATTGAAGTCATCCTATAAATAATCCCCAATCATGTTGTAACTCATCGCTATAATATGGCAAATGAAGATTAATTGAAAAAATATCAACATAAACTGTAAGAGAGCTTGAAAATTGGGCTTTGAAACCT
Organism: Sambucus nigra; assembly: GCA_949130495.1. Taxonomy (NCBI): domain Eukaryota; kingdom Viridiplantae; phylum Streptophyta; class Magnoliopsida; order Dipsacales; family Adoxaceae; genus Sambucus; species Sambucus nigra. The sequence goes on from OX422220.1 coordinate 305,090,267, forward strand.
TATAATGAAGTTTAATTTATGAAAATCTAACCCACGGAACATAAACTTCGAATTCAACAATATATAAGAAAATTTCCAAAACCAAACATATCGTTCACTCTTAGGTTATTTCCAAACTAATAAGAAACTACCTTTGTATTGTATACCACTACATTTTCAGGAACCATTGTACTCTTAGGCTTTGCCATACTTGCTTCAGGAACCATTGTACCCAGCTCGAGTTATTTAGGCCATTAAAACACCTTTATGGTAACACTATCAGACGTGCTCAATCTAGGCAAAAAGAGATCAAATTTGTTTTAGATCAAAGACAAAAAAGTCAATATAAGCCTAACCTTCTAGCAATCGAACACTATATTAGCTTATGTTGAGAGCATTTTGGAAAACCGTGAAAGAAACCTTGAAATCCAATGACAAAAAAATAAAGGGGATATATATTACCTTTCACACTTTCAGCTCAGATAAACCATGTCCCTGTGTCACATTCCATTCCCTGAGAGTATTACAATTGGAGTTCACAACTGAGATAAAAAAAGATGAAAGCATCTGCCCAAAACGCAAAAAAAAAATGAAATCCCTTTCGATAAATAGCGTGCGTTTGTAAAGTGAGTTAGAATAAAAATGTAAATAAGAATACCCGAGTTTGAAAAGCCACAAAACCACCAAAATCTCAGAGAAAGCCACGAAACCAGTAAGCGGACACAAAATATAAAACTTCGACACACATTCATCCATTTGTTAGGGCTCTGCTGCAAAATTAAGATTGGAACCAAATAAGAGAAAGACTATATGCATATATATGCAATCTGCATATATATGCATATTGCTGCATATATATGCAGATTGCATATATATGCAGTGCATATATATGTATGCATATATATGCAATCTGCATATATATGCAGCTGCCCTAATCTACGACCTCCACACAAAAATCTAAAAGTCAAAACAGAAAAATTACCTCCACAGCGTTGATGAAAATGGGACAAATCTGGAATATGGGAGAGAAATCGTGACATGACGGTTTTTGATGTCACCGATTATTTCCCTAAAATGAATTTGAGGGAAATAATGACTTTTCTACTGCATAATTCCACCGCCTTGTGAACATTTCCCGAGTTGAGTTGCGATCAGTTCAACCACCTCGTGAACATTTGTGTGATCCCCTCGTATCTCAACAATGCTATCGTCCGATTTGATCTGTAGGGAATTTACATCAACCTCAACTATAAAATCAACTTGAAGTTCTTGGATGTTACCCTGCAGGTTTGATTTGTAGATGTATCAACATCAATCATAGGACAACATTCATACATGGGAGTGTAGGGTCAACATTACCAAAGTTATTAACTAACAAAAATGAAACAACATAATACAAAATTAACCCTATTCATAAACTTACCTATTCTTACCAACATTATAGAAAATCTACAAAAATTAAAAACCTAAAAAATCTTTATACAAAATCTGCAACAGTATACAAAATATGCCATGCTCATAAACCTTTAGGGTCACATCTAATCGCAAGTATCCATCACGATTACTCATTCTTTTATGAGCAAACTGAATTATATTTTTGGCTAACACAGTCTATTATTGACTTGTGAAGTTGTGAAGTATCCATCGAGATTTAACTTTTTGAGTTTTTTACTCTAATTTCTCGCATACAACCCAAACCTCTCAATAGATCTCCAAAACCTAGTTTCATTCAAAGAACTAATCTACATAGTCCAATATAACCAAATCAAGTAACATTCACAAAATGTCATCCACATGGAATTTAATTGAAACTATAAAGTCTTCCATCATGATAATAGATATGTAGATGCATTTAAGGACCGACACTACTGTATAACCAAGATCAAGCACATACGCATATAATTTACTTGCCTACCTACTGCAAAATATGGGTGCATGCCTACTGCCGGGGGGCGGGAGGGGGGGGGGGGCTTTTCACAAATGCATATATATGTGTAGATTGCTTGCATATATATGTGCATATGCATATGTATGAAGATTGCATATATATGCACTGCATATATATGCAAATTGCTGCATATATATGATATATATACAGATTGCATATATATGCAATTTGCACATATATGCAATTTGAACATATATGCAAATTGCTGCTCATATATAGGTACCAACTCATATATGCAATTTACACACATCCTAATCCTTCAAGACTTGGTTTAAAAACACTCACAACTCTTGTTTCTTAACTTACCAACTCATATATAGGTACCTAGACACTAAACCAAGTATCATTAATGAAGCCAAACTAAATTTGTGCCCATTAATGAAGAAAAATCCTGATAATACGGGGCAGAAAGTCTTACGAAGAACATACTTATGAAAAGATTTCTGAATTTCACGCTGACTCGCATTCTTCTCAACACAGAGAGCCTAAAAAGGAGGCAAGTAATTAATGAAAGCAATAATGCAATATAATAGTGAATTCATGCAATTTATATAGTTGTAGTTCCTTTCACTCTTTTTCTTAGTTTGGAGCACAATGAAGCAATAATGCATATACACGTGTAAATCAGTCAACGAAGTATGTCAATTCTATCTCAAAGTCGAAAAAATTAGCAATGGAATAGCTTGACATTTGGATGTCAATGTAACAAATGGTACATTAAAATCATCAAACTAAGTATGCTATTTGGATGAAGAAACTAAGTATGTAATTTGTACATATTATAAACAAAAGTATACAAAAGAAGTAGCCGAGTATACTAATTTGTACACATTATAAACAAAAGTAAGAATGTTATCAGTTCATCAATTAGTATACAAAAGTGATAACGCTACATGGTGTGGTTGGTATACAAAAGTGTACGGTTGGGAACAAAAGTGATAACGCTACTTTAGTATACGAAAGTGATAACGCTACATGGTATACAAAAGTGATAACGCTAAATTTTGAGAAACATATAATTATATGAAACACTCATAAACTTATGTTAACTTGAATTATTTTCAGTCCCAAGCACAGTGATAATTCACATTGCTAAAACTGATTAAATTCCAAATGAGCATATTCACATCCTTATAAATTGATTTGAGCTGATTGAGAATCTATCATAGTCAATCTTGTTTCGGATTTCAACTAATTGAGAGGTCATAGTTAAGTTGTTTAAAGCTTTTTAAACAATTGCTATAACTTTGTATCTTGGGGTTTTGTTTAAGCATCCCTGGCAGGGTGGATTTATCACCATCTAAAGAATGTAATGTGATGCAACAAACCATTAATATCCAATCACATTAGTTTTGAGAAGTTGTTCAGTGTTTGAATCAATATTGTGTTCATACTCAATTGTTAAAAAAAGGTAGAGAACCATATGTAGATGAATCATATCCTCATAGAATACAATAAAAACTATAAAATGTAAATGAGCCATGATATGTTGAACAATGGGTATAGAACCATATGTAGAGAGACAGAGATCATACCAAGGGTTTCAACAACAATATGGAGTGCTGCTACCAGTAGGATCAGATTGGTTGCCACCAAACCACTTGTGCCCTGCCATTTCAGATTGGGGTTACACAGATGTGAATAGACAAATATCAGTTTTAAAGTAACTCATCTCAAAATATGTTAAAGTAACTCATTTCAAAAGATGTAGGCTCGCATTTCTTAAAATTGTGCAACTCGTCTCAAACCGTCCCATAATCCAAATGATCATCTCCATCGAATTTCCCATAATCAGCCCAACCATTTCCATGCCCGGATCCGATTTCACTACCCAATTTCCAAGCTCCTCCCGACCCACACCAGAGACGTTACCCAGGAAATCCTAATAGCATCCGTATAAGAGCAACAGAAGGAAATGTTAATCTAAATATTGTGAGGCATCAACAATATCATACCAGGAAATCCTCTTGAAAAAGGTCGTCTAAGTTTTCCACTGCAACTTTAGAACTGTAATGCCGTGAGCCTAAGAATAAAGCGCAAAAAGAAGAAATAACATATCCCTATAAAAGTATTCTCATCCAAATTAGAAAAGAAATTAAATATGATATATAATTCAAATATAAAAAATAAAATAAATTAGGGGGGAGGGGGAGGAGAACATCCCTTTTACACCCCCTATTTCAAACAAATGTGACAAAATCCCAGTAATTACAATAGTTAAAAATCCCCCCTGATATTTAAAAATCCCACGTGATCTTTTAAAGTCAATGGTTATAACATAGGGAGTAAACTATACAAAGCGGACTCTGTAGGTGTATCCCTAGGTCCAATCAAAGAAGAACACACACTGGAGCATTCGCGTGATATTGGAGAAATGTAAATCTAAAAATCCATATACCTTGAACACTAGAGTATTCACAAAGCCCTTACCAAAAATTGAAAATCCTATGAGAAATCTGCAAATAAATTATAAAAACAAAAAAACAAATGACATGAGAAATCTCCATAACTTAAAACATTCAGAAGATATATACAAAAAATGAAGAGTAAGTCAATAAATTTTAAAATGACTTCTAAACACTGAGGAAACCATATTCCCCAAACCTAATATATTGGCAAATAATCTCAAGACAAATTATTGTAGAAAGATACGCATATCATTTGGAATTAGAACTTTCATATTTTAAAAGTAAAAATCCCAAATTTAATACATATTGGATATTTAAACCTAGAATTTGAATTTCTATTTATAAGAGCTGCTAATTATATCATGATGACGAATTTGCTTGATTTTTATTAGAAAATTGTATAATGAGATAACTGATATTAGATGCCTTTTTGTGCTTTGATAATTTTTTCACTCGAAATTGATTAAGTTGAGCTATGGTCTATATGATTTATCTGTTGTTTAAACCCCATTCGATGTTCTATCAATGCGAACGTTTTCTTATATTATAACGATGTAGAATGTGATTTGTATATGATAGATGAATTTTGATTGATTTTTTGTGTTATATTCCCAAATACGACATTCATTTGAAGACATCTTTACACTGATTTTAAGACATGTATTCAACATCTTTCTTTTTCAGATCAAATTTGATATTGATTCGAATAGCAAGAGAATGGTGTTATCCTCTATGGTTGCAGTTGGAGAGCGTTCAAAACAAACCTCACGAGACTTTGGATTAGACCATTGAGACACCAACGCGAGCTTCTCAAACATCCTCCTCCAAAATACGAGATATTCATTAGTCCAGATGTGTGGAATGAATTTGTTTGCAGCAGGCTAACCAAAGGATTTGAGGTATAATTGAAAAAATAGTAGAAGATTTGTGTGGTACTTTTTGTTATTCTTTTATAATTTTTTGCTTTGATTTATAAGATTGTAAGTGAGGCACAAAGGGAAAAGCGATTCAAGGTCACATGCAATCATCGTATAAGCAAGAAGGGTTACGTCGGTCTTGCTGAAGATTTGGTATGTTTTAGTTTGAATATTTTCATTAGATTTGTGATGGTTTGAACTTGAACAATGAATTATTCTTTAATAATATGATTTTTTGTTTTACAATTGATAAAAAAAAAAGAAGATGGATTCGGAATATGAAGATGACAGAGCTTTCTTATGGTTAAAAGGTCGTGAAAAGAAAGATGGTGAATATGGAGATGATTCATTAAAAGAGGTGGCGGATAAAATGGTTAGTTTTTATAAATTACGACACGAGTTCCTTTATTTGGTGTTTTTTAGTGTATGATTTGTAATTTTGATAATATTTAGATGACATTCTGAATGATTGAATCTACTTCATTGTAGGCAGAATTGAAAAGATAAGTTAAAGATGGTAGTTTAATCACCGAAGGAAGTAATGATGTTCTTACTATGACATTGGGTACTCCCGAACACTCGGGCCGTGTTCGGGGGTTGGGATTCGGAGTTGTTCCCATAAGGTACTTCAATCTTCCAAAGCGTGGTTCCAAGAGACATATTACTGAGTTAGAATCTGAATTAAGAGAAGCGAAGAAAAGATTAAAAGATATGGAAGCCCAGTTGAAGTTAAGAAATGAGCCGTTTGCCACAGCCCCAACAGTCGCACCCCGAGGTGAGAAAGTTGCTTCATATATGCGTGAAAGTGAAAATATAAAGCGTTCAAGTTCGGGTGGAAAAATTGCAACACAATCACTTTCTTCAAAGGTATAATGACACAAAGATAATTATACAAACACATACCATTAAGGTTTTGTGATTTTTGTTGTAATTGCAATTTGTTTTTGTGTTTCTTCGGCATAGTTCAAAGATAGTGGTGTAACATATAGTGAAAAATTACTGCCTCAATCAGTAGCTGCTGTGAAAAGTAAGAAACCTTCTTCGATAGCTAGTGATAAAAGTACGAAACAAGCGTCTTCTTCAAAGGTAATGGGATCACATTTCTCGATGGTGATAACTTTGTAGTTTTACTTGGTTGGATTAGTAGGGTATTGAATTTTATGTAGTTTTACTAGGTTGGGGCCAATAAATTGCTCAATTTTAATACATTGCTAAATTTTTATGTGATTATTTTTCGTAATTTAGGTTAGAGAATGTAGGTTGGCTATTGGCAATAAAACTAACATCGTTGTCGAGGGGATCGTATTCGATAGGAATGGACCGAACGAGAAAATTCATAATATAGCGTTGGGAGAAAACAATGTTCGGGTTTCTATTTCTAAAGTTATTTCTTCTAGTGCCATCCTCCCGTGATACATGTTCCAAGTGAAATGTATTTTGTGAAAGAGGCTATTGGGTCATATGTTGCTTGGCCCAAAGAGTTAGTGTTGTTGGGATTTGAGGTAAACAATTGGTTCTTATGTTTATCTATAAGTTTATGTTTGTGCTATGAATGACATTGCTTTCTGACATTTCACATGATTCAATGTAGAAAGAAATGGAAGTTGGGAAAAAAGCAGGCCATGAGAAAGAGAAGGATATCTTCGGTGAAAGTAGATGTGATATAGTAAATAAGAATATTGATTGCGATTTGATAACCGCCTTCACCCATAATTTATTTATAATGAAGACGAAGCAAATAACGATTCCACTGGAGAAAGAGATATTTGGAGAAGATAAGGGTCAATGCTATGTTTTTAAGAACGATTTGTTGGATTTTGTGCATTGAAGCCTTTAGATGTAACGTGCATTGTTCCATACATGAGGTATAACTTGATTTAATCGTGTTATTTAAAATGCGTAGTGACTAATTTAGTTACTTACTTTTACAGGTTCTTGTATGATAAGTTTCAGTGCTCCCGAGAAGAGTTTCAATTCTTCAATCCCGAGTCTTTCAATGGCACAAAAAAATTTAGTTTAACTCGACTTATTGGAAAAAGGTTGGGGAATGCAAAAAAAAGTGAGATTTGTTTCTTTCCTTACAATCTCGAAGATATGTAATGTAATACCCCGTATTTTTATGCTATATTAATTTGGGGATTTATTAAATTTAATGTGAGTTAATTATTTAATAAATATCCGAAAATTAATTATGTTATAATTATTAACGTGACGAGAGTTAATAATTATGGGAAATTTATTGAATATTACTAATGAGCAAAGTAATATGAAATATTGGTTATATTGAATGTCACGAGTGAATAAAATGACAATTTTGGAAATTTGAGTCGGGACGCGCCCGTGTCACGTCGGGACTAAATATTAATAAATAAAAGTGAATATTTTATAAGTTATTCGTATGGTCATTTTGAGGGCGCCAACGCGTCCGGAAGGGTCGAGATAGTCAGAAAAGTGTACCCGGGGGTTTAGTTTGGGTCTCGGGTCGTTTTTAGGCCTAATTGGTACCCCGGGAGGGCGTTTTGGACATTTCACATTTTTGGGTAATTAAACCCACGAAAATCAGTAATCTATATCAGCCATTTAGGTTAGTCAGCTAGGGTTAGAAAACTCAAACACAAGAACGGCCATAGGAGAGGAAGGAGAGAGCTCTCAAGGCAAATTCAAGGCCCAAAATCCATCCGTTTGCACCGCCATCACCACCAACGTGTAGATCGCGCGACGGGGAACGCAACCACACCAAAATCATCTGCAAACCAGAACGTCGAAAATCCCAGGCAAGTGTTTATCTTGCTTATTTCGTTGATGCACCTTTCATATTAGTTTAGGAGTAATTTAAATGAGTTTTTATGGAAGAAACCTAAGATATGAGTTAGGAAATTGCATGTAGTGATGGATAAATTGATAATTCTGGAAACCCTTGCCATGTAGAGGAATTTCCCATGAAATTATGATGTTTACAAGAAGGAAATTATGGAAAATAATTGTTAGAACCATGTTTAAGAGATTTCTAGGGTTCTTGATAATTATATGAATTTTTGGGCTATTAATCCATGTTTAATGATGGGAATCCACATGCGTTACGTTGGAAATACCTAGTATGATGATATAATGTTAGTAGTATGAATCTTTGGACGTTTGGGAATGTAAAACTTGAATTTGGATGAAGATATGTGCTAGAACCCGTAACTGCAAAACTGCAGAAATCACAATACCTGCTTGATCGATCGATCGAGCCCAGAGCTTCGATCGATTGAAGGTTCGCTCGATCGAGCCCCAGGCCTCGATCGATTGACCCCTCCTGGCAGACTCCTATTTCCCTTTTTAAATTAGTTAAATTCAATTTAATGAGAAATAATTCTTGGACATCCTTAAGAAAGTGTTTTGGGAGATATGGAAGACCATTAGGATATTTGAAAAATTTTGGGACCTTTAATATAAGACGAGAATTATATTTTTGGGATATTTATATAAGGAACGATGAAGCTACGTATTTAAAGTGAGAGATTACGTCAAATAGTTATGATAGGGAATTGATGAATACCTACTGAATTTTATAATTGGGAGGATAAAGCCATGAGAGTTATGTGGCAAGTTGGAATAATACCGAATCAAGGTTAGAAACGAACTATTAAATGTGATAACAATTAATGAGATATGAGAAATAAATGTCGTAATTATGGGATTTGAGATATACCTAATATTGATATGGTAATATTAGTATAGTTATATGATTGTGTATGCATATACTATCTATGTGTGAAAATCATGCCCACGCTACTTGCTATCCCTGAGGTTACCGCGCTAGGACAGTCTTATCTCGATGGGACCTTTATGGGGGATATTGACTTGTAACCTAGGAGGTAGATATCCTTGGTACAGGCTATCGAATGGATAGTTCAGACGGTCCTAAGAGACGCGGGCATGTGCCATCCTCTTAGAGACTTGGAATCTATACTTCGCCTCAATATTGTTTGTGTATGTGTTAATACAATTCGAGAGTGATTCCGAATTTGTATTCCCCTTAATATGAGTGATACGGGGTTTTGGATAGTAGAGTATGCCCGTACCATAGTTGTTATTTGGGGTGCTGTTGTAATATATATTATACGAGTAGTAAATATATATATATGAAATTCTGGAATCTGGAACTGCCTACTGTGATTTGATATGTAGGACATGATTGATGACTAAAATTGAAATACTTGTTTTGAGAAAGTATAATATGATAGTGGAAAACTTTATAAATTAATAAAGTTAAATCGAGAATTTTGGATACTAGTTGAAATCTTCTTTTCTAACAATTGCATTGTCCAGTTTAAATTCTGCGAATAACCTAAGATAAGTTAAATCATTGGGGAAAGATAGGGTGTTATAAAATGAGATAAACCATTGGGAAGGTTAATACGATAGGTGTGCACATTAGAAGAGATGTGAGAATTTCTCAAGAGAGTGTCGCACTAATATGTTGTTGCATTGGCCTGTATCAATTTAAATACTTGCTAAACAAATTTTTAAATCATATACACTATCGGGCTCTGACCCGTTTCTCTCTCTCTCTCCCTCTCTCTCTCTCTTGTATATATATGTATGTACTACAGGTGCCCAACCACAGGGGCGTCTTGCTTAGGATCCCTTGGAAGGAACGTGCTGCAGCTTAGGTGGGAGTTACAGGCCACTTGCTTAGAAGATTTCATTTACTTGATTCCACTCCTATGATTCTCAGTTATTAGGGCATGTGTCGCCCTTTCCACTATTTATGTATTTTGTTGGGACACTTGTATTCAGTTATTTCTATTACTGTTACTTTGGGATTTATTCAGCGTGTCTGTTTTACGTTAAGTTTTTAAATGTTGGGATTTTTAATGTTGAATGTTTAAATTAATTGGATTATGTTCCAGGATAATTGTGGTATGATTCTTACTTATTGAAAACGTTGTTACTAATTAAATAAATAATTTTTCTTTAAAAAAAATTGGTTAGTAATGTTGTAAATGGTTTTGACACTTAGCTTAATTAATTAGGGTGTTAATTTGGAAAAATTTATTTTCACGACAGTGATGCTAAGAATGAACCAACTGTTCACCTTGATTTTAATTTAATAAAGGAGTGATCGCCCGGTATTTAATTAGGAGGGGTGTCACAGGTGGTATCAGAGCATCAGGTTCTAGTGTCCTTTAGGATCTGTGCGGCTTATTATGCTTTCAGCGTTGCTTTCTTTGATATAGAGCCCTAAATACTAGGACTGTTGTGTTCATCTCTATACATTGGGAATTCGTACTTCTGCGATTTATTTATTTGAATGATGAACTCATCCAAATTTACTTAAATTTTCAGATGGATCGTCAAGAAGAACTAGCTAAAACGGTTAGGGGAGTCAACGAGCAAGATCGACTCACACCTCAGGTATCCGTAGAGAGAATATCAACCGCTGAATTAGCAGGTATCGTGGCACAAGCAGTTACCACTGCAGTTTTACAATACCAAGAACGCAGCATACAGCTTAAAGGAGACAAAAGACCTAGAGAGGTTAACTAAATGCATGTGACTAAAGCTGACAAATGTGCGAAGACACCGAAATTGCGACAACAAACTACCCAAGACCGAGTCAGTTCTAGTCAACAACGTGGTAAAATGAAGCAGTTTTGAAAGGGGAATAAAGTCCCAAGTCAGCAAGACCAACACCGACAGCAGCAGGGTCGGAGGGGGAGTAACTTCGGAGGCCGATGTTTTGAGTGTGGCAAGCATGGCCATAAATGCCAGGATTACCCAGAGGGTGTTAGGGCTTCACAACTACAATGTACCCGTAATGAGCCACAGGGGCCACTCTTTCCAGTCGCTATCCCAGCACCAGCTCAGGTACCAGCCCTACCAACCTTTCCAGTAGCTCCAGTGCAGCAGGGGCAGTTACAGTACAGACATATCTATAATGTCCACCAGGCAGCAGCCCCACAGGCACCAACCGCGATTTGGGGTATGTTTTCTATCCATGGAACTTTGGGTCGAATTTTGTTTGTTACTGGGGCAACGCATTGTTTTATAGCTACATATTATGCGAAAACCTTAGGGTTATTAACCACAGTAGAGAGCACTATAACGTATGTAGACTCACCACTGGGGAATGGTTCACTTTTCTTTATATGCCGGGGAGTGGGGGTAGAGATTGGCAGTTTGGTATTACCTGCAGACATGTTAGTCTTAGATATGCATGAGCATGATGTTATTATCGGTATGGATTGGCTCGCAGCTTATAGAGCCATGATTGATTGTTTCGGTGGGAGCATTGTTTTTGCCATTCCGGGGCAAGAGATGTTTGTAGTGGCGATGCCTTGCCCAGAGATAGACTTTGTCATAGATTTATTGCCATATACGAGACCTATAGCATGTGCTCCATACCGTATGGCTCCGGCAGAGATGCGAAAGTTACGAGATCAGATAGAGAAGCTGTTAGGTCAGGGCTTCATTCGCAAGAGTACCTCACCTTGGGGCGCTCCAGTCTTGTTTGTGAATAAGAGAGATGGTTCACTGAGGTTATGTGTGGACTACCGAGAATTGAACAAGGTCATGATACGGAATAAGTATCCGTTGCCTCGAATCGATGATCTGTTCAACCAGCTGAGGGGAGCAACTTTCTTTTCGAAGATAGATCTAAGGTCGGGGTACCATCAGCTACATATTAGAGAGTAGGATGTTTCAAAGACTGCCTTCTTGACGATATATGAGTCTTACGAGTTCAGAATGATGCCATTTGGTCTCATAAATGCTCCAGCCGTATTCATGGACTTAATGAACCGAGTATTCAGAGAGTTCTTGGATCAGGTTGTCATCGTCTTCATAGATGATATTTTGATATATTCACACTCCGAGGAGGATCATGCCGAGCACTTGAGGCAGGTTCTTCAGACTCTACGAGAGCATCAGTTGTATGCTAAATACGAGAAGTGTGGATTCTGGTTGCGAGAAGTATAGTTCTTGGGGCATGTTGTTACTGAACAGGGGATAGTAGTTGACCCGAGTAAAGTGTCAGCGGTGAGGGAGTGGGGACAGCCCACGACACCGACGGAAGTGCGTAATTTCTTGGGGTTAGCCGAATACTACAGAAGATTCATTCGTGGATTCTCCAAAATAGCGGGTCCATTGACGAACCTGACTCGCATAGGAGTACCATATGTTTGGGATGATGCTTGTCAATTGGATTTCGACGAGCTGAAAGATAAGCTTACTTCAGCACCAGTCCTTGCTTTACCAAGCCGGGTGTGGAGTACCTGGTTTACACCGATGCTTCTTTACGAGGACTTGGGGAAGTACTCCAGCAGGAAGAGAAGGCTATAGCTTTTGGCTCCTGCAAGCTTAAGCCGCATGAGAAGAATTACCCCACCCACGACCTGGAGTTAGCAGCGGTCGTCTTTGCATTGAGGATATGGAGACACTATTTATTGGGGGAGAAGTTCTGTTTGTTCACATACCACAAATCACTGCAGTACCTGTTCACTCAGCGAGAGCTGAATACGCGCCAGCGCAGATGGTTAGAGTTTATGAAGGACTATCATCTCGACATATAGTATCATCCGGGGAAAGCCAACGTAGTTGTTGATGCATTGAGTCGTAGACCGGTAAATGAGGTAGCGGATGTCTGGGAAGAGAAGTGGAGAGAGTTGGGTCACCAGGACGCAGTAGCCCGTTCCTTCATATCTGTTATGACAGTCACACCCGAGATTGTTACGAGGGTGATACAGACACAGACCACATACCCATTTTGTCAGGAGAAGATTGTATGACTTTTAGTTGAAGGTGCTGAGCCCGATTCTGTTAGTTCTGACGGGGGTTTGAGGTTTAATGGAAGATTGTTGGTTCCAGAAGGGGCAGAATTGCGTCATGCAGTGATGACCCAATCTCACTGGTCCCAATTTGCAGTGCATCCTGGAGGAGATAAGATGTACCAGGATATGAGGAGACAATACTGGTGGAGTGGGATGAAGAAGGACATTGCTGAGTTTGTGTCCAAGTGTTCTACCTGCCAGCTGGTGAAGGCGGACCATCAGAAACCGTTAGGGTTGCTTCAGCCATTGGAGGTACCTGCGTGGAGGTGGGAGAGTATTTCCATGGATTTTATTGCAGGGTTACCGACATCACAGCGGGGCCACGAATCCATCTGGGTAATTGTTGACCGTTTGACCAAGGTGGCTCATTTTCTACCGGTACGGACAGATTATACCACGGGTCAGTATGCTCATTTGTTCATTGCTGAGATTGTCAGATTACATGGGGTGCCCCTGAATATTGTGTCAGATAGGGACAAGATTTTCGTGTCACGTTTTTGGGAAAGCTTTCAGGAGGCTATGGGTACTGAGTTGAGGTTGAGTTCAGCTTATCACCCACAGAAAGATGGATAGACAGAGCGTACTAATCAGATGTTGGAGGATATGCTACGCATGTGTGTTATTGATTTTGGAGGAGGTTGGGAGCCACACCTTTCACTGGTAGAGTTTGCTTATAATAACTCTTATCAGTTCACGATTGGCATGGCTCCATTTGAGGCTTTGTATGGCAGGCCTTGTCGTTCCCCCAGCTTGTTGGCTCGAGGTGGGGGATAACAAGTTGTTAGGACCAGAGGTGATTCAGGAAACCTCCGCGAGGATTGAGATGATTAGTAGTCGCATTCGAGTAGCCCAGGACAGGCAGAAGAGCTACGCCGATGCGAAACGGTTCTTCCGGGAGTTTAATGTGGGGGAACAAGTGTTACTGCGTGTATCTCCTATGAAAGGAGTGATGAGGTTCGGGAAGAAAGGGAAATTGGCCCCGAGGTACGTGGGACCATTTCCCATTATCGAGAGGATTGGGCCGGTAGCATACAGATTGGGACTACCAGAGCATTTACATCCCATTCACGATGTATACCACATCTCGTCGTTGAGACGGTATCTTAGGGATGATATGACCCATACTCACATCGCGATAGATATGATGGACTTACAACCTGATAGCTCTTACGAGGAGAGACCGGTGGCTATCCTAGACTATAGTGAGAGGAGATTGAGGTCGAAGATAGTTCCACTTGTACGGGTCCAGTGGGAGCATCATAATGTGGAGGAATCCACTTGGGAGCGCGAGGCCGATATGCGCGAGAGATATCCAGAATTGTTCTTACCAGGTATGCCTTATTTTTTCGAATTTCGGGACGAAATTCCGTTATTAGGGGGGAAGTATGTAATACCCCATATTTTAATGCTATATTAATTTGGGGATTTATTAAATTTAATGTGAGTTAATTATTTAATAAAAATCCGGAAATTAATTATGTTATAATTATTAACGTGACGAGAGTTAGTAATTATGGGAAATTTGTTGAATATTACTAATGAGCAAAGTAATATGAAATATTGGTTATATTGAATGTCACGAGTGAATAAAATGACAATTTTGGAAATTTGAGTCGGGACGCGCCCGTGTCGCGTCGGGACTAAATATTGATAAATAAAAGTGAATATTTTATAAGTTGTTCGTATGGTTGTTTTGAGTGCGCCAACACGTCCGAAAGGGTCGAGATAGTCAGAAAAGTGTACCCGGGGGTTTAGTTTGGGTCTCGGGGCGTTTTTAGGCCTAATTGGTACCCCGGGAGGGCATTTTGGACATTTCACATTTTTGGGTAATTAAACCCACGAAAATCAGTAATCTATATCATCCATTTAGGTTAGTCAGCTAGGGTTAGAAAACTCAAACACAAGAACGGCCATAGGAGAGGAAGGAGAAAGCTCTCAAGGCAAATTCAAGGCCCAAAATCCATCCGTTTGCACCGCCACCACCACCAACGCGTAGATCGCGCGACGAGGAACGCAACCACACCAAAATAATCCGCAAACCAGAACGTCGAAAATCACAGGCAAGTGTTTATCTTGCTTATTTCGTTGATGCATCTTTCATATTAGTTTAGGAGTAATTTGAATGAGTTTTTATGGAAGAAACCTAAGATATGAGTTAGGAAATTGCATGTAGTGATGGATAAATTGATAATTCTGGAAACCCTTGCCATGTAGAGGAATTTCCCACGAAATTATGATGTTTACAAGAAGGAAATTATGGAAAAAAATTGTTAGAACCATGTTTAAGAGATTTCTAGGGTTCTTGATAATTATATGAATTTTTGGGCTATTAATCCATGTTTAATGATGGGAATCCACATGCTTTACATTGGAAATACCTAGTATGATGATATAATGTTAGTAGTATGAATCTTTGGACGTTTGGGAATGTAAAACTTGAATTTGGATGAAGATATGTGCTAGAACCCGTAACTGCAAAACTGCAGAAATCGCAATAGCTGCTTGATCGATCGATCGAAGGTTCCCTCGATCGAGCCCCAGACCTCGATCGATCAACCCCTCCTGGAAGACTCCTATTTCCCTTTTTAAATTAGTTAAATTCAATTTAATGAGAAATAATTCTTGGACATCCTTAAGAAAGTGTTTTGGGAGATATGGAAGACCAGTAGGATATTTGAATAATTTTGGGACCTTTAATATAAGACGAGAATTATATTTTTGGGATAATTATATAAGGAACGATGAAGCTACGTATTTAAAGTGAGAGATTACGTCAAATAGTTATGATAGGGAATTGATGAATACCTACTGAATTTTATAATTGGGAGGATAAAGCCATGAGAGTTATGTGGCAAGTTGGAATAATACCGAATCAAGGTTAGAAACGAACTATTAAATGTGATAACAATTAATGAGATATGAGAAATAAATGTCGTAACTATGGGATTTGAGATATACCTAATATTGATATGGTAATATTAGTATAGTTATATGATTGTGTATGCATATACTATCTATGTGTGAAAATCATGCCCACGCTACTTGCTATCCCTGAGGTTACCGCGCTGGGACAGTCTTATCTCGATGGGACCTTTATGGGGGATATTGACTTGTACCCTAAGAGATAGATATCCTTGGTACAAGCTATCGAATGGATAGTTCAGACGGTCCTAAGAGACGCAGGCATGTGCCATCCTCTTAGAGACTTGGAATCTATACTTCGCCTCAATATTGTTTGTGTATGTTTTAATACAATTCGAGAGTGATTTCGAATTTGTATTCCCCTTAATATGAGTGATATGGGGTTTTGGATAGTAGAGTATGCCCATACCATAGTTGTTATTTGGGGTGCTGTTGTAATATATATTATACGAGTAGTAAATATATATATATGAAATTCTGGAATCTGGAACTGCCTATTGTGATTTGATATGTAGGACATGATTGATGACTAAAATTGAAATACTTGTTTTGAGAAAGTATAATATGACAGTGGAAAACTTTATAAATTAATAAAGTTAAATCGAGAATTTTGGATACTAGTTGAAATCTTCTTTTCTAACAATTGCATTGTTCAGTTTAAATTCTGCGAATAACCTAAGATAAGTTAAATCATTGGGGAAAGATAGGGTGTTATAAAATGAGATAAACCATTGGGAAGGTTAGTGCGATAGGTGTGCACATTAGAAGAGAGGTGAGAATTTCTCAAGAGAATGTCGCACTAATATGTTGTTGCATTGGCCTGCATCAATTTAAATACTTGCTAAACAAATTTTTAAATCATATACACTATCGGGCTCTGACCCATTTTTCTCTCTCTCTATATCTCTCTTGTATATATATGTATGTACTACAGGTGCCCAGCCATAGGGGCGTCTTGCTTAGGATCCCTTGGAAGGAACGTGCTGCAGCTTAGGTGGGAGTTGCAGGCCACTTTCTTAGACGATTTCATTTACTTGATTCCACTCCTATGATTCTCAGTTATTGGGGCACGTGTCGCCCTTTCCACTATTTATCTATTTTGTTGGGACATTTGTATTTCAGTTATTTCTATTACTGTTACTTTGGTATTTATTCAGCGTGTATGTTTTACGTTAAGTTTTTAAATGTTGGGATTTTGAATGTTGAATGTTTAAATTAATTGGAGTATGTTCCAGGATAATTGTGGTATGATTCTTACTTATTGAAAACGTTGTTACTAATTAAATAAATAATTTTTCTTTAAAAAAAATTGGTTAGTAATGTTGTAAATGGTTTTGACACTTAGCTTAATTAATTAGGGTGTTAATTTGGAAAAAAATATTTTCACGACAGTGATGCTAAGAATGAACCAACTGTTCACCTTGATTTTAATTTAATAAAGGAGTGATCGCCCGGTATTTAATTAGGCGGGGTGTCACATGTAAGTAGTAAAATTAATTTTTTCCACATGAATAAACAAATCTTTATTATATTCGGTACTATATAATTATGACAAAATTCGTTTTATAGGTTCCATTGGGTATTAATTGTCATTGATTTGTCCACAAGAGCTATTTATTGGTTGGATTCATTGAATACGGTACCGAGTGACAAAGATAAGATGTATATCACTACGTGAGTATAATATAATTTTTAATTTTGTTTGACATGCATTATGAGTACATTATTATTGTGATCTCCTAATACACGTCTTTGAATTCTCTTTACATGTAGTGTGATTAACACATTGAACATCGATGAGAAAAGGCATAACGCATCATGGAGTTGTATTAAGGTAAATTTATCATATAGGTTATGTTATATAACATGTATAGCTAACATACAATTTTCTATTGAAGATATAGAAGTCCTTGCACTAACTTTCAAATATCCCATCATTGGCGAAGTTATCACATGGTAGACCCCCTCTAAAAGTGATCCGAAAAATCTTTCTCTCTTTCTCCCTAAAGGCTTCTTAGTCTATAGGTGTTCTTAATGGGAAACACATTCTTATAGGACTAAATTATGAAGAGGATTTCATTCATAATTTATGGTTGAGAGACCAATGGTTCATTGATAAATAACCAATGAAAACATTTAATTAGTCCCCAAACATCAAAGTCGATGAAGAGATTCCTATTGTTCCAGTTTGAACAAGATTTATAAATCTTCCTATCCACTTATTCGTAACATCCTCTATTTATTCAATCGCTAATATCCGTATCTAGTAACGATCAAAGAACCATATCTAAAGCCCTTGAGGTTATTGTACCCTTTAGGCCACAGAGTATTATCTAAATCCTTTAGGCATGACACATGTAACACCCCGCCTAATTAAATACCGGGTGGCCAGTCCCATACCAAATTAAAACAGAATATATAGTTGGCTCATTCTTAGCATCACTGTCGAAAACATTTACAACTCACCCAATACTCAATTAAGCCGGTGTTAAAAACTTTTCAAATTTTAATTTAACAAAATCCATTTCCAGTTTAAGAATAACACAACACATTTTATTCTACAACACTGATAACCAAATAGATAACATAAAAGAATTTGAATGCAATTGGAATAAACATTCCCAAATAATATTAATCCATTACAGTAATCCCAACAATATCAAATGTATTAAAAGACACGAATACAATAGTATTTGACCCCGATAGAAAAGAGATAACTGAATCCTTTGGACGACATGCCCTACTAAGAGAATACTGTGAATCAAATGATGATAGGCATCTAAGCAAAACTCCATAAATCCATAGCCTGTCATAATCCGCTAAGGTTGGCATCCCTGTTGCTGGACACCTGATATAGAAGATACAATAGAATAGAAAATATGCAAGGAAACGGGTCAGAGCCCGATTGTGTAAATGATTTTTAAAACATCAAGTATTTAACAAGTGCAATAAAGCATTTATTATGTACATGTTAGATCCAACTCTCACTTGCTATTCTCACCTCTCAACTAGAGTGCACGCTTAACGTTTCCTATTAACCTCCTAGTTAATGGTTCCTCTTTTCTGGTCTCCATATTATAATTCCATCCCAATATCATAATCCCCTTATGTCCCATACCATACGTTATATAATCATTCTTATACATTTTTCATTTATATGAATTGTTTCTCATTAACATGAAACAAGCTTTTTAATTCTTTAAGAATAAACATTCATTAACTTACTTCAGTTCTTTATCTCAATTTGCCATTATCTATAATTATCACACAGTAGATGACTTAACCACAATAAATCCATTCATTCATTTAATTCATTATATATATATATATATATATATATATATAATACAACACCCCGAGTCACAGCTGCGGTGCAATGCATTACTCTGCTATCATGTCCCATCATCGATGGTCGCCGAATAGTGGTAAGGATTCCTCGAACCATAAACAACAACACGAACATTGGAGGCGAACATAGTTCTCGTATCCATGTGTCACGCACATACCTACGTACCCACAGTCAACGAACTTATCAACTCCCCGATAAGTCTTTCATAGACCTATGTTCTCGAGCGACAAATCAAAGATCCCATGGATTCATCAGGATACGGCTGCCCTCACGCGCAAACCTCCCACCGATAGCAAGTAAGCTAGGTATGTCATACACATAATCATTAATCAATCAAATAAGTATTATCATACCTATAGTATACTAACAACAAGGTACTCACATTAACCTTAGATTATTCCCTTACGTAGCATTATATCTCTTTAAATCCCACGTATTAAAATGTCATATCTTTACTTCATAATTTAATTATCCTCGTATCCTATAACATCTCTCCACTCCCGACGTCGTTAAGGTTTATGCGCGGAGCGTCTCGCAAAGCGAAATCCAAACAAGGAACCCCTCCAATACACTACTACTTAAATTTACGATCGAGGAGGTCCGTCAACTTTAAATACGTGATTGGGATAACCTCATACCCTCTTTCAACCAAATGTGTTCTAAACTCCTATCTTTATCCAGGAGCCATACCACTATGCTCTTGTACTACACTCAGCCCTTGCGAAATCAATAATGAGTTTAAACTCAGTCCTTGATGTTTAAATTGTAACCCTAAGGCTACCCTCAGTTATATTAAATCTCCCCTACTTGAACTATCCTTAATCCTCATACAAACAGATTAGAATCCAACACATGAATCTAGCAAATGAAATCTCTTTAACTTTAATTATCATAATTCTAATCAATTAAATCCCAATCAAATTAATTCAAATCTTAACTAGGGCTTACTGATCTTCTCTAAGTCCCGTAATATCCAATTAATAATCACCGAAGATCTACAAAAGTTTTGGGATAAGAACCAACATTAAAAAGAAACAACATCATGAATTCTCATATTTTAAATAATCAGACAAATCAGATCCAAAAATTATTCAAATCATCAATCCGACTTCAGATTTGGATTCTACACGAAAAATTGAGTCAGGTATGTGTTTTGAGTTTTTCTTAAATCTCATCCAAATGCACTCAAAAAGAAGATCTAAACATTCCAAATTGGCTCTTCTCATTCCACTCGTTTTTGCCTCTTTTTCCAGAAAATTATCAACATATTATCTTCAAGAACACTAAATTATTTTCAGAATTTCTTCCACAGATTGATGAATATTTATTGGATTACTAACTACCTACAACATGAGTTTAATTCCTATATATTTTTAGATTCCAAAAATCCATTAACAACTATATCCTTTCATCTTCCAAGCATGAAAATCATCTCTTTTTATAACTATCCTTACATGGACAATATACGAACTTAAATTGCAAATATCAAATACTTGCCTCTAATGAAGATCTGATCCTTTGGAGTTGAATAACACAGGTGGTGATGGTGGTGGTGACCTTAGACCTTTGGTTCTCCTCCTTCCCAAGCAAACTTCTTTTTCTTTCCAAGCAACCTTCCACTCTCTCTAAGAAGATGACTTTTCAATTTTGTGTAGAAGAGATGAAATGAACCTACATACACTAATCTCCAAATACTTATAATAAGACAAAACCCGAAATCACTATTCATCCCCCTTGTAAAAATAACCAAAATGCCCTTTTGGGTCGTCTTTTCATTTCCAAATGACCCGAGACTCAAAATTAACATCCAAATAGACTTTTCTGAATATTTCGAACCTTCCGGACGCAACGACGCAGTCGAAATGACTATAAGGTCGATAGAAAATAAATTTTCTTTTTAATTTAATAAATTAGTCCCGACACGTCCCATAACGCGTCTAACTAAAAAATCCAAATTACCGAAATTATATCACACCGTCATAATAATGACATCATATTCATATATTACCTAAATATCTTTGAGTAATATTCAGAATCATCCATTTTAATATCCACAATTCGGATAAAACCCAAATGAATTAATTTATAATAAAATCCAATTAATCCATTAATTTAAAATATAACCCATTTTAAAAGTCATTAAAATCACGGGCTATTACAACACATTATTAAGCTTACAACAAAAATTGAGCAAATATTCATCGTAGAAGAATCTAAGATCGCGGATGTTACAAGGCAAGCCTCTAGCAAACCTCAAAGTCCATGACAACAATCAAGTCTAGCAGTAAACTAAGTGCATAAGATAACAAAAGCTGAAACTACAAGCAATTAAGCTACAATTCAATTAATGCTACGAAGTAGCATCCTTTTCAATATATATACTAGCGAAACCAAAGTTTTATTTATAACACAAATAAGTGTAAACAGTGTAAAACATTTGAGCATAATTGCTTTTGTTCATAGGACTATCCACCCTCTTTAATAAATAAAAAAAATCTAACAATACCAATAGTCCATTATGGATCTCCTATAAATCATCAATTTAAGTCGAATCGTAAAAATTACATAAATACACCTTTTCCTGTATAGAAATGCAAATCACTAAAAACATGTGTAACAGAAATATATGTGTATGGCAACATAAACTTGTGAGCCTGCTATGCGCGTATGGAAGTGCATAATTGGTCAAAATATGCAACTGAAATATATGTGTAGGCTAGTGAGAGAACCCTCATCAAATACCACCAGTATGATCTGCACAACAAATTTTTTTTTACATCTCCATTAATACAAAACCAACCAAAGAAACAAAGAAAAATGTGCATTGGCCATACAAAGAAATGGTTAGAAATATTCATTGGCTAGACAAAGATAAATAGATCATCACCAAAATTTTAAAAATATTTAAATTAGGGATCTTAAATTGAATCTTATACACAAATCGAATCTTACTTCTATCATCTCTTTAAAAGTCATAGTCAGAAATACCATTGCTCTCTTGAGTATTACTGCTGTCAGTTATTCTTTCAGTATAATACTCAATACTTAAATCCTTATAGTTAATATTACAGAAAAAATATAACCATATAGACATAAGAAGTAAGAAATAATTAATGATGTAGAAAAATTTCACCTGGACAGTTACATTAAACAACTTGCCTCTTTTTCTTTTGTCTCCCTCATTTTCTCTCGGTAGCTAAATAGCAAGGCTGAAGAAGGTCTAAACAAATTAATATTTCATTATTCGTGACACAAAGTTAATTCAAAACAACATGATATCGTCACGATACTCTATTATACTTGAAAATTAGTAGTACTACACAACTACTAATATACGGATTAGGCAAAAGCCTCCCAGTTTTAGCATTTTGACAAAACTAATGCAACTGAAGTTCATGTAATTATCTTAAGTTCAAAGAAGTATAAAATGATAAACAGAGCCATAAAAACCTGGGGATGACTCTGATTAAACAATTGATTCAACTCCAATGCTACTGA
Source organism: Sambucus nigra (assembly GCA_949130495.1). NCBI lineage: Eukaryota > Viridiplantae > Streptophyta > Magnoliopsida > Dipsacales > Adoxaceae > Sambucus > Sambucus nigra. The sequence continues at coordinate 305,113,105 of OX422220.1, forward strand.
TATCCCCAAGTTGTAAACTTGCAATTTTTTGTCCAAATTTATTAACCAATTTCTGATAGTAAAAAGGTACCTCCGATTAAACTACGATTTACCATTCTCCAAAAGTAGGTACATATTTGGGTTGCTCATGAAGAGAGATCTCTACCAATGGCCTTTCTTTTCTTTTCCAGTAGTTCGTAAGTAATGGCTTCACTAAAAAAGGTATTATGGAGATGCACAAAATAGAGTGCAAGTCAATGCATGAGATGAAGTTTGGTGAAAGAAAATATCCATAGATAATAAGTGCGGGAAAAGTCTATTGTAGACTGTTTTAGTGTCCTGATGCCCCACCCATCTAAAATAGAAACCGATACCATCAATAACTATTTTACTAACTACAGGCTTCTCAAGATCAATTTTTACATAAAGTGGGGAAAATCATCCTTGAATGGAACCCCTATGCCACCACATAACAACATATCTTCATTAAAAAATTCTACATGATATTCTTACCCATGCCACTATTGATGTTATTCAAAATGAAACTCCAATTTTTGCATGTTCCATCTCGCGTCCATCGTTGAAGCACATACTTGAAGCTTCAATAGTTCAGATTCTAATTAGCTTCTGCATCCTTCATAACAACTTTTCTTACTCCTCTCTAGGTGATCCGATGCTTTGTATCCTTTGTTCAATCTTTAGTTTGACCACTGTCTTGTGACTCTTGAGTATGAGAGGTAAGGAGTTGAATTGATGATGATGAATGGAATGATAAACATTAAGTAAATTTTGAGGGAGAGAAAGACACGGGTCGTGAGGGATTGGGAGAGGAAGACAAAGAAACAACAATGGAGAGATAATTTGAATGATGAATAAACACATAGGAATAAATGAAGGCAGGTATACACAATGTTAAAACACATAGTAATGATCCCATGTATACACATATGAATAACATACTGGAATGCAGGTATACACAACATTAAAATAGATTTGCTGAATATATTTACTAAAATCTAAAAAATACCCCAAATGGTTGGGATCTTATGTTTGATCTCTACTGTTTTGACGACTTCTTTTCTTTTTCTTCATCGAGTCCCCTGCTCTGCCTGAGTTCGTTGCTGGATTTGAGATCAAAGTCGACGTCGTAAAAACACTCGATCGGATCAGATAAGGTAGTTCTGTGTGCGAATATGTTTAGCGCACCTGTATATTCAATCACATGTATATGTTATTTCGAATCACCCAAAAAGAGATATTCGATGACAGATTCTCATATTAGATCAAAATGAATACTGACCAACCTCATATTAAGAGATTAACAATACAAAAACATAATACATGTGAAAGCAGGAAAACGCTGTCAGGTTCACATTTTTATGCTAATAGCTGGATCAAATCGGGAAATAACAACATCAAATGAAATCAAGAAATTATAATCCAATCCCTAAAACATAACCAACTGACATTAAGGTAAAAAAGAAACATAAACTCCCAGAACATAACCATTATTCACTTAGTTCAGAATAGTATAGAGAATGCATTCTTACGCAGATTGCAGCCACGCTTTGCCGCAAATTATACCAAGTCATCGCAACGACAACAAAAGCATGTTGCCCTGTCATATGAACACAAACCCGGTGGTTCTTGATGGGGTTACTGATTTAAGATTTGACACTTTCACTCTATAAATTAGCTATATAGAATATAATATTAATTTTACTATATACCTGTCAACGATGCGGATGTAGAAAGGAAAATTCCATGCTCTATGTTTCTTTAGTTGCCAATTGAGATCTTGTTTCAATAGTGACCTGAACTTACAACTCAAAAAAACAAAAAACAAAAGAACTGATTAACCCCACAATCAAAACACAACAACTTGGAAGAGATAAATGGAAATGTAGGGATTTCCACATACTTATAAATAAGTTAATAGCATGCTTTATAAGATATTGACATTTCTCCAAGCATTGTATAACATATCATTGTTCAAAACATATTAGTTTAAAGAGGTGTTCCTTTTGTTTTCTGATGAAATAATGTTGTCATAAACGTTGTATAATCGATATGTTTGTGAATAGATGAAAATATAAATGTCCATGAGCAAGGGGTTGAGGCATAACTTATAAGTCCCATCCCTTTGACTAATGTGTAAGAACAAATACGTCATATCAATACGTGTCATTGGTGTATGGAACTAAATCTATTTTGAGCACTAATGAACAGAGTTTACAATTTATTATGAGCAAACACCAATGAACAGAGCTTTTGTGTCATTAGTGTACGGAACTAAATCTTACATTTAGTTCAAATATGCAAAAAAAGGATTCGTAAATATAAATTGGGTTGACACAATTTAAACAACACAAAACAAAAGCTCATATTCCATACACCAATGACACAAACACATGATGCACACCAAGATATAAAATCATTTCAATTTATCTAGACTGCCATTTCATTTCAGTTCAAACAAATTCATCAAAAAATAAACTAAGAATTACAGCCACATTCAAATAATATTAGACATACAAAAAATCTATCACTTACACTAATTCGTTAACAGATGTAACCACCAATAAAACCACCAACCAAACTAAGAGGATGATTTACTGATAATTCCACACACGCAACAAACTAAGACCCCAACCAAAATAAATACCATTAACATACCCTATTTATATACCAAAATAAGTAGAGTCCAATGTGAAACCAATGTAAATAAATCAACATGTTGGACATTAAAATTATTTAATAGTGCCCTTTGGAGGTAGGAAAACGTAAAACAGAATGTGCGAATGGATAAATCAAACACCTTCTTATTCACCTTTTTATTCACATTATTCTTCACCTTTTTATTCACGTGGGCCTTAGCGATCTCCTGCATCTTCATGAGAGCCATAGCTGATATCTCCTTAACAACCAATTCCTTATCCTCCCCTTTGTAATTGACCACGATCCTGGGCCTGTCATCGGGGCCCACACTGACCCTGAATGGCTAGAACTGCATGTCACGCTATACACATGAATCACTAAATTTCCTACCAACCAATCACTTTCCATGAAATACCATATTGGTGGGGTTCATCTTGGCCTAACGCTCGGTACCATCGCCGATGAGGCACTCTGTGTCGGTGAAAGCCCCATAAGACGGGGTTGTCGTGTTTCCGTGATCGTTGGTGATTATTTCAACATGTTTCTTATTCCACACCCTGATGCATGAGTTGGTCATCCCGAGATATATTTCGATTTCCCAACCTTGTCTTTTTCTTCCCATTCTCAGTACTCTGTAAAATCAAAGGAATAATCAAAGGCATCACTCTCTGAAATTGATTAATTTTAAAAGAGAAAGTTACACTAAATTGGAATGTAAATCTAATATATTGCAATATAAGCACTGGATAGGCTATTGATAATTAATATAAGCACTGGATAGCAATAGAAGCAATATAAGCCCTGGATAACACTATAAGCACTGCAATAAAACTACAAATTAATACAACTCAATAATAATAAGTAACATAAAGTAGTTCGATACAGTGTTTTGGTCTCATAAACTTCTTCTAGAATGATACCATTCATATCCCTTAGTTTTTAATCATCATCGAAAACCATCAAACCAATCAGAAACTGCATAAGAATATGGTTAAGGAAACCTCATAAGGAAACTGCATAAGGAAACCGAAACTGAATAAGGAGACTGAAGCTGAAATACTTTAACGATTTTATTGAAAAAAGTAAAAATCTAAAGCGGAAAGTGAAAGTGAAATTTATATTACCTTATCAAGACCATTTTTCAGTGAAATAAAGAACCCCAGGTCGACGGTAGAAGATATTTCCAGTTTTGTGAAGACGACATTGAAATAAAAACCATTTTTCATTTCGCCTTTAGTGCGAACATACACTTCTACTGGTCTTTTATAAATAAAGATCCACAGAGAGGCTCACCAGGTTATTCTAATTTATCTATGGCCCCTTGGAATTAGAGGCATCAGAATGAAGAGGAATATGACTCCTCAAATGAGTCTGACAGTAAGGACTCAGATTTGATTTCACATCGGATGACCCTCGGGTTGAGTGCTTGTGGTCCTTTAGTTCTCGATGATGTTAAAAATGCATATCGAGCATGCGCATTGAAATGGCATCCTAATCATCATCAAGACTAATCCAAGTCTCTTGTTGAGGAGAATTTCAAGGTTTGTAGCACTGCATATCAATCCCTATACGAATTTAGTTTCGATTATGAATATGTATAAATATTAGTAACCAAATATTGTTCACCCCGGTAATTTAAGTATGACAGAAAACATTAAACCAACTTCCTTAACCTAGTAATAGGCATAAAAAAAATTGCTTACTAATCTGGTTCAAACACGGCTGATGAAGATATGTGAGGAAGAAATACGAACCAAGCAAGTATATTTGACTTAGTGGCATTTGAATCAAACAGGTATAAAAAAATCAACCCAAACACGTATAAAAACTCTTCTAGTCATAACAATAACTGCAGGTAAATCAGTTAGGCAATTGAACAAACATATGGTATAAAACAGTATTTTTTTTATGGTTATGAAAGAAATGAATATAACTGCTATTATATATATATATATATATATATATATATATATATATATATATGCTGTATATATAACTGTCAATGGTTCAATCGATAATCAGCTTAATTTTTAGACTCAACAACTCATATGTCTTTAATGATACAATATCCAAGAGTTTTTTTTTTTAAAGGAATAGACAAATGTTCAATTTTGCTATCATAGAGAATGAGGTGGTTGGCATATGGCCATGTGAATTTGAAATTTTGAAATTTAGTTTTTGAGTACAATGATTTTCAGCTAGATGGATGAGATGCACTTGATAGTTTTGTTGTTGGAGTATTTTATATTTTTTGAATAGGGTGGATAGTCCTGTAAAGAGAGGAAATTTTGCCCAAAATTATTATAGTTTTTACAATTATTTGTGTGGTATAAAAAATATTTTAGACTTGTACTCTTTTATTATTTGTTCAGTAATAATGTTTTGTGTTAACTAGTGCCCAATGCAAGGAAATGGTACTCTTTATTGCGGATATTTTGTGTTGAAGTTCATGAAGTACTTCACGGAGGATCCTTCCATACGTTTTGAAACAAAGGTATGTTACCAATGTTCTCTTTTTGTCCTATTTTATAAAATATTGTTTAGTTATTAACTATTATATACCGTAATAATAAATTCAATTCTATCTTCAATATTTTAGATGAGAAGATTGTCCGATAAAGTGACATACACGTTGAATGAACTAAATGAAGTTCAAATGGAGTTCATTGAGTTCATTACGGATTATATATGATGATTGTGTTTTGATGAAAACTATGTTGATTATATTTGATTGCAGGGTTACTCATTCTGGGTTGGATAGCGTTGAGAACAAATTGGATCGAATATTACGTTCGACAACGTCCTAGCTTGAGTATTATTTTCGATTGTGGTTCTTATGATGTAATTCGCAATGCTAGTTTTTGGATATTGTGATGTATTATCACTATTTTTAGGATATTATCACGTAAATAACTAGACGTTAGCTAGTTTTTGGATATGATGTAACTTCACATCAATTTGATTCTAAATATCTTGATGTATATCAAGTTAGTGATATTTATGACCTTGGTTATTATCTATTTACAATGGTTGATTTGACCTAAAATAATAGTTGTTTATTGATGGATTAATGATTTTTAAAAATTTTTTAAATTAACATTTATGTCAGTTTTGAAAAAACTCTCATAAAATTATTAAAACTGACATAAATGTGATTTTATTTATGTCAGCTTTTTATGAAAATATGATTAAAAACATGATGAATGTCGTAGTTTTTATGTGTGTTCTTAAAAATTGAGATAAATGTGATCTTATTTATGTTAGTTTTACGAACATTTATGTCAGGACTTTATATATCAGTTTTGAAAATTTCTAAAACTGACATAAATGGTCATTTATGTCAGTTTTCGACTGACATAAATGACCATTTTTCTTGTAGTGCCCCTTGTCGAGGATAGCTTGATATGGCGAGTCGATGTTGACCACCAGAAACTTGATCATCTTAGAGACACTTCCTGCCCTTACCGTCAGCACGATATTTCCCAATGGAATAGTCACTTTTCCAGCTAAGCTAACTAGAGGGACAGTGGCTTCCTTCAAGTCGGCAACACTTAACTTTAATTTCCTGAATAGGTCGAGATACATTACCTCGGATGAGCTTCCCTGGTCGACGAGAAACTTATCGACGTCATAGTTGGCTATCCTGAGCGTGATGATCAAGGCGTCATGATGTGGGGTTCTGACCCCCGCCAGATCTTCATCTGTGAATACAATATGTTTGATATAGTCGACGTTCTCTGCTCACCGATGCTTTGCTGATTGTGTCTTCGCTGGATCGATCTGAAAAGCTTACATTACTGCAGTAAGCTTTTTCACTTCCATCCGAGATGAATTCCCCTGAATCTTCTTCATATCAGATGCCCCATGAATAACTGCAAATTCATGGCTAGCATCGTCTTTGAGTACGTTATCAGGTTTTGTTTCTCCATTGGCAGTGACTTTCTCTGCCTTCTTCTCCACAAACTCATTCAGGTGCCAAGTCTGGGCCAGTTCTTCGAGGTGAGACTTAAGAGCCTTGCAATGCTCAGTCTTATGTCCTCCTTCTTTGTGAAAAGTGCATCTCAGTGCATTGTTTCTCTTTGAGGGATCTCCTCCCGTCATTCTGGGCCACTTAACAAATGGCTCATCTTTGATCTTCGCCAGGATCTTGTAGATTGATTCTTTAAAGACAGTCTTCAATGCCTGAAAGGCTTTCGAAGCATCGTTCTTGCCTCCGTTATTGGAGCCATTATTGCCCCCATTCTTGCCCCCCGTCTTCTAGTTTTTGGCCTTATCGTTTCCCTTGGCAGTGAGCTTAGTCCGATCATTATCCCCTGCACTGTGGCGGGTGACATCTTCCACTTTAGCGTACTTTTTGATGTGAGCTATCAGGTCATCGATGGTCATGGCCTCCTTCTTCACCAGAGATTGGTGCAGAAGCTAAGAGTTGGGTAGGCCAATATTGAAAGAGTCCACTGCTACCTGCTCTGAGCAGTCCTCGACCTCGTTGAATAACTCCCAGTACCTCTTCGCGTAGTCCCGGAGGCTCTCTTGAGGGGTCTTCTTCATCGTTAGTAAAGCATCCATCCTTTTCAGATGTGAGATACTGGTAATGATGCGAGTCGTAAAGAGCTCGACCAGGGACTCAAAACTCCTAATGGACCTGTGAGGGAGTCTCTCGAACCATTTTTGGGCCATATCATGCAGAGTCGAGGGAAAAATACGGCACATTAGTGCATCCCTGTGGTTCCAAAGAGTCATGGCTTGCCTGTACTACCTAACGTGATCGATAGGGTCAGTCTTTCCATCATAGATCTTGAATCTCAGAATTATGAACTTTTTTAGGGCTTCTTTTTCCTCTATCTCCCTTGAGAAAGGGGATTTTATCTGGGTCCTGAGAGCTCGTCGAGCAATCTCTCTAGTTGATCTGGCACCCCGATGTGCTACGTGTTGGTCCATTTCTCTTCGGACCAAATTTTGTATATCCTCTTCACCTCGAGCTGGGCTCCTATAACGGCGAGCTGGTCGCTGTTGCTCGAGTAAGTCATCATCTAACTCGAGCTTCTCACTTCTTTGGCATCCGCATCTCGGGATCCTTCCTCGACTACGAGACTTGCTCACCTGAGGGCTAGGAATGAGGTATGAACGTCGCTTAGTGCTACGATGGAGTTCTTTCTCTATCCTCTCTAATCTCCTTTTAAAGCGAGCATTCTCAACTTCTTGCTTGCGAGCGGCCTCTCCCTGCTCTTGGATCCTTGCCTCATAGGCATCGATCAACCTGGAGATTTGGGTGGACTTCGCTGGTCCCTGAATTTACTCTGAGGCCTGCCGCTCTGGGCGAACCCTCTGATACGAACGCTGAACTTCAGATCTGATCCTGCGAGGGGCAGGCTGTTCTTGGATATCCCCTACTTGAGGGCCATTGCTACTGTAATCATACATTTTAGCTTCTTTATTGGTAAGAGATATCTTAAGGGAAACAAACATTCCCACAAATGGCGCCAATTGTGGTGACAATTATATTCAGCACAAGGTCACAAGAAAAGGCAATCACCAAAGTAAATAGAGAATATAAAAAATGCCAATCACACAACACAGTATGTACGTGGTTCAGCAAGAATGCCTACATCCACGGTGGTGCTCTCAGTCTTATTTTTATATACTCCGGGGAGTGTTTTACAGAGAATAAAATGCGTGCCCTTTGCGCCAGGCCTAGGGTTTGTTATATACATGTTTTTTCTCGGGGAGTGGGGGTGTTGGACTCCTTGCCATCAGTAATTCACTTCCTAGAATATCTCTCACCAAGATTTTAGGAATAGGCTAAGTCGAAATTGATTTTAGTAGGGAAGCGAGGCCTCCAGACTTTTGGCCTTTTCTAGGCTACTTGTCTGGGCCCGCGGTGACAAATTGTAGGTACCCACACTTATGATGTTTCACATCTAATTATTTGACTCACGGAGGGTGTCTTTTAAGGACAAAATTCTATTTAAATCTCGGATTAAAGGTTATAAATTTATGAGTTTATTTGTGGGAAGCAATGTAAATGGTTTTTGCAGATGCAAACCTTGAACTAAGATGGATCTAAGAAGACCACGTAGTGGTGAAATTGAGATTTGCTTGGCAATGCAATTAACTGAATGAATTAGTTTTGAATTTTGAGGCTATATTTGGTGATTGGTTTTGTCGGAGCAAAGGTTAGAGATTTTCAAGTGAATTAGGGTCATCTTTAAGGTGTCCTTCTAAATCTCGATTGTATTAACATAGAATTCAGACTTAGCCATTGGTCATATAACTTTCATCTCCTATTTGGATCGTACACTATTCAACTCTTATTTCTCTCTTGTACCTCATGAAATCAACTAATACATGTTAAAAAACCTCTTCAACTGTTGGCTTAAGTGGTTCGATGAAAGCATTTCTAGGTGCTTAGTGTCACAGGTGAGATTTTTGGGTTATGTTGTGGGAACCTTGATAATGAATGAATTGCATGTTAGCTGGGATTGAGTGGCAATCGGAGAGAATGGTTCCAGGGAAAGGGCATGCAGGATTATATGTGGGTATTCTCTTTGGATTCAGATAGGTTGACTCGGTTAAGTTCGAAGAACTTGTCTCTAGTCTTGGACTTAGTTGTGAAGATGGGACTTGGCCATTCTTGCACAAATTAGTCGGCAGCTGGAGCCGTTCCCCTGAAGATGCCAAGGCAGGTCTAAACCAGTCAATGTGTATTCTTTGAAGGTAGTTTGTGTTAATCTTATCCTTGTGACTGAATGTCTTTAGCTGCCTTACGAGCAATAGGATATGCCGAAACTCCAAGCTCGTGACAAATGATATTAGAGTAGTACGTTCGGTATAAAATCACGGGGTGCACTGTTCATCGATCGTGGGGTATTGTAGAGTTGCTGATGTCAAATTAGAACCTTTTTTTATAAATGCTTATGGGGCATCATGTAGAAACTCGGTCACGCCATGAAAAACTATGGGTAAGACGGTACTCAATGGTGTCGTTCGAAATGACAAAAGTAATTTTGTTGACATCTATGATAATTGAAGACTGTTATGCTCATCTGGAATGCTCAAAATGAGAATTGAAAGGGAGAATTTAGAAACCCCTCTTGAAAGCAAATAATATACGTTTTGTGGAGCAGCGAGTCAGAGGGTGTGGTCAAATTGTCGAGAGAGAGGCATGCTACAATGTGGTCAGATTTGCCAAGGGGTAGGCAGATCATGTCGCGCAGCAATTGTTGAAGCCTAATGAGTATCGTTGTAGAGGATTCCAACCGATGGGCATGAGGGGATGTTGGTAAAGTATTTTACTTGATGTTGTGTTTGTGTTGTGGCTGTGACGAGGGTGTCATAGAGTTCAAGTGGGGGAGAGTGTCATGGATAAGATTTTTGGGTCGCCTTGATAATGAATGAATTGCATATTGGCCGGAATTGGGTGGAAACGACTAGGAATGGTTCGAGGGCAAGGGCGTGCATCATCATATGCGGGTAGTATTTTTAGAGTTCAGGAAGGTTGACTCAGTTAAGTTGTGACGCCCCGAACCGGATTTAAGGGTGATTATAGGATTGGCCCTGATCCGATCCGAGTGTCAAGTGTGGGTTGCAATGAACAACCTAAATAATGTTACTATTCTAGTTTTATTATTAAATAAGATTATGCTTTGCTTAGCATACGATTCCAATATAAAATAAACTATGTGCGGGACCCAAGGGAAGTGCCCCCAAGGCCAAGTAAAAAGAGCTACTAACGTTAATCCAAGTAAATATTACCTGTATAACGCTCTCAAAGTACGGAACCGCATACAACCTGCCGTAACAAATAGGAGGGAATGAGCGAAAGGCTCAGTGGGATTTATACAAATGCAATCATAGAAACGAACGATAGAAAAGAATACTCACTCACTATATGCTCATGAAAATATGTATAAATCTACACATATACTTTTGAAAATACATGATCCGATCTATTAAAGAATTTTATTCTAGAAATATTATTTATCCCCTTTCATCCTCTTTTTCTTTCCCAAAATAGTGATTTTGGATAATCTTTCTTTAAAATCACATTCGTTACCATTAACGGACACGGTTAGTCATTTATAGGAAAACCCTTTCTATTCTTGAAAATATTCATCTATTCAACGTTTATCAACTCACGCTAGAGTTACTTTGTCATTATTTTAATATTCTCATTAAAACAATCTTTATGACACGCACACCCCGTGTTGAGAAAATATTCATTTTCATTAAGAAACTTATACACCACACCACACCAGACCACACCACATGACACAAAACATTTATTATTTCATGAAAACTTTGGTTATTTCCATCTTTCAACCTTTTGCAAATCTCAAAGATTTATTTACATTAATTTTAAGAATATTCTCATTCTTCATTTCTTATTACAAGAATTATCAATCTTTGCCTTCGAGTTTAGCCATTATTCCTGGATTTCACAGGCACTACACCATCGGTCTCCAGTCGCCATATGCTCATATGTACAGACTTTGGGGTCTTTCACCACTAGGGACGTTATGCCCTACTTAATTCTTGGCATCATTCAAGTATCCGTTCTTATCTTTTCCATGTGTTTCAACATTATTCTCAATGTTCACATTTATTCTCACTTGGAAAATCAATTCTTTCATTTTTCTGCCAAACTATTCATTGACATTTTTATTTCATAAAAATGATTCGCTTTATGTAAATTTACCAATTTACCCATTTCTTGTCAAACACGCATATATCCACTTAAGAAGTGTCGTTCCAAAAATAGTTACTAACTTCCAACTTAATTCTCAAAACAATTTTAACTACTTAACACTTGTCAAAAACTATATTTTTACCCACATTTCACACTTATCATTTTAGTGAAACTCATTATTTTTACTTAGCAAAAATATATCATTAATCTCCTTTTATCAAACTTAATTATTACATTAAATTGCCAAATATTTTCTTGACAGCATACTATTCACTGTATTTACGACATTGCCACTACTATTTGTTTCACACAAATATTATACTTTTAAATTGGTTTAAAGATACTAATTTCGTCAAAAACCAATTTATAACTTCTCAAAGTGTATTTATGATATTTTCAACATAATTTCAGTAATAAATTTCAAATTTTATAAAAAGACTTTATTTCCATTTACATTTCCAAAATAAGTTGTACACACTTTAAATACCCATTTGGCCACTATCAACACATTTAACCTTCTTTACTTTCTTTAATTACACTTAAGCATCAATTTAAAAGTAAACATTTTATACTTTGATTATTTACATATCAACCCCAAATATTTCTTATTATGAGTTTATGCATCTCAAAAACACCCATTTAAGTAAAAGTCCAATTTCTTCTTCTACTTCATCATTTTGATAAGAAAGTCCCATTTTTATTTCGTAAAAGTGGCCTATATTAGCCCAATATTTTTCTAAACATGAAATTACATTATTTACCTTTGAAACATCATTTTAACACCTTTTGTTTCATAAAATGTTCAAGGCTAATATTCTGAAATTTATCCACCTTTTGAACCCATCAAAATTACTTCTTAAAAACTCATTTCTAAACACCAAATGATGATATGATGACTAAACAACATAAAGTTCTAAAGTAGCTAAAATTCTACATATATCAAGTCTACTATATGTAAATATTATTCTAAAAATTATCAAACTCTAAACCTCAATCAAAGTAAGATTTTCCCACCTCTTAAGACTCCAAAATGGTGGTGTAGGAGGAGCAACCCCACCTTCAAAGGTGGCCTCAAGGGGTTACCAAATTCATCCTCCATGAGAGCTCTATATGTGCTATATGAACTCCTTCTTTAAGCTCTAATAAAAGCTCCAAAACTCCAACTCTAGCTCCAAAATATGAGCTCCAAGACTTCCTTAAGCTATATACTCCTTGAGTAGTTGTTTTGAGGTGTAAATATGTCACAGATATGAAGTTTTGGTGGTTGTTTAGAAAGGGGATGGTAGAGCCACGATTTTTAACAAGTGTTTGAGAGTTATGGGAGTGCGAGAGTGATCAAAATCTGATTGGTTTCTTCTCTCATCAACTTACATGGTTAATATTTTATATAACCCCATAATTCATTTCTTTATTCATTAATTAACCCCAAAAATCTTACACCCATCCAATGGTCGTGAGGTTATTCAAAGGGGCTGATGAAGGAGGTCTAGACTAGGGGTTGAATCAATGGATGGCTTAGGATTAAACCAAAATGAAAAATAAAATCCCAAATTTATTATTTTACTATTTTTAGAACTGAAAATAACTCTAAAATAGGTATAAATGATGTTTTCTAAAGATGTAGAAGAATAGAAAGTTGCTCAAAATTAAATTTTAAGTCGATCTCGAATTTTTTAGAATTTTTTGAGCACTTTTATTTTTTGATGAAAAATAATAATATTTTATTTATTTATTCATTTTTTGACTTTTGACCCCATGACACTCTTAGGCCTATTTCTAGCATCCCATAAATATGGTCAAATTATTTTTTAACCCCAATAAAACGTCCTACAAAAATCACGCAAGTTTACGTCCTGTGCGACACATGCAGACAAAATCGCGTTATATTAAATATGACCGTGTCATAATCATTCATTTTAATTTTTGCATCAAACTTGACCAACATAATTATTAAGATTATTATGACTTAAATGCGCATCCATGCGAACCATGTAACATGGGGATTCTTTTTCTCCTTAATTACTTTTTATAATGTGTCACATTTCGTGATATTTTGACGTAATTCTCTTATATATTTATTCCTCAAATTTTTCCTTTGAATAAAATATTTCTATTATCCTTAAATACTTATTTATCTAGAGCGAGCTATTACATTCTTCCCTCCTTAGGAAATTTCATCCTCAAAATTATTTACTCAACCATCTTAATCATTCGATCATCTAAGCAAACCATTTCTAATTTTGGAGTATCCTTAACATTATAGTTAAAACCCATATATTTCATCCACATTAATTATCATCAAGTTAACCCAATAATGGTGGACATTAAGGTCTTTATTAATAATACCCAAGAAGGCCTAACTTATTCACCCAACAAATTTGCTAAACAGTCGGTATTCCTCAAACATATTGTCATCATTAATCAATTCGTCATCATGAATTATTCCTATGTTAGAATTTACAAATCTATGTTTTCTCAAATTCTGAATCACGTCAAGACTAGGTCAATACATCTTTAACACTTCCTAGTCACATTGGCCTGAAAGACCGAAATCTCCCATGAGATCTTTATATTAACCTCGAAGCATCCTAGTCATTATAACCGAAATTACACATGTGAGTAACTACATCCTCATTCGTATATCTCATGACAGAGTGCAACATCTGTAATTAAGGTTTCATTAAGTCTGATATCCATGTAATTCTTAAATTGTATTCTTGAACCTATGACTGAAACGTATTATAACTCCAACTGTAATAAGTTATATCGGTCAACTAATAGGGTCGTTAACCTAAGATGGTCGATTTACACATGCAAACTATGACCAATAAATCGCGAGACAATGCGCACACACAAACTAATGAAAAGATTAGGGTGCTTCCAACAAAGTGCGCGCTCATTTACTGTGATGCATCAGCCACAACCGGCCTAACCCGCACCACTACTGAGCTTATGTTGTGTTACACCCAGATCACAACCAAATAACAACTTCCCATTATTGGGATCAAATGAAACATATGGAATCACAACGAATTAAGTTAATATCGATCCAAAGGATAACAATCGAATTTAGGCAACGAACTGTTCTTAATAAAGTAGGAACCCACAAGTGCTCTCAAGGTCCACAACTTATAAACAATGTTCCTCCTATCTACATTAACTGATCATACTCAAATTTTCCATTCTTACTGAAGTATAAAATAATTCTTTAGGGATGTTAAAAAACAAGGCTTCCCTCCTTATTACTAATGTTATGGGTTACACATTTATATTTGTATGTACTGCGCCAATTCACATGAGATCACCCTTCTCATCTTTTATGATAAATAGTCGATCCATCATACATAGTTCTCCAAATTTCAATACGTGGTATCTAAGCTCAAATATTCATGTTCAATACATATGATCTTAATGTAGCAACAACTTCCTAACTCTTAGCAACATCCTAAGCAATCGTAAGTATCACACTTTAGTCGAAGCTGACGCTTCTAATCTCATAGGTAAGATCTATGCTCACCTTGTCTTATCACTAAGTATTTCTCTAGGTGAATAATGATTTTTATTTACTAGAGTTACTCCAAACGTATCGGTAGCACAACATGGTGTTATGATTAAGCATATCGCCTTATTCTAAGAATTCTTCCTGAAAACATTGGTGCAATTATTTAGGTGCTCTAAATTCTCCTAGTTTATAACTTAGTGCTCACCATCCTATTTACAACACAACCCTCAAGGGTCACATTAAGACATGGTTTATAAATCATGGTGCTAATTCCAAGGCATTGCCACAAGTCAACATGTACGGTAATGATTCACTAACACCTAAACAATCCCTAACACTCATATTCTCCAAGGTTTTATGGATAACTCCCGTAAACTTATAAATTTCTCTAAAGGTGAATACTCAATCAAGTGTAAGAGTTGTCTGTCACACTAAAATCTTGTCATGCTCGATGTCCTAGAAAATAATGTCTAACTAAGCACATCTAAGAGCTTGTCACAATAATAAGATATAATTACTAACTTATATTCTTCCAATAGTTATATCAAGACATGTGTTCACAATTAATTCATCTTGTTATCACAAATTCTAAGGCATTTTCTCCATGCCAACATGATTTAGTCACTAATGACCTATTATTATTTTATGAAATCCTCAACGCAATAATTCTCCCAAGCTTTAAGGTAACAACATCATATTTAGCCAAAACCATCATATGCGACCAAGTACAATAATTATTTCGTTACGACAGGAGCTTATCATATTAATGTCCCAAAAACACTCTGCTCAAGTCAACCCAATTGTTTATCATAAAGATTTGATTAAGGTCACTAATATTCAATATCTTTATGTGGTAATCATTATTTTGATTCTTCTAACGTCACACCAATTATCTCCTATCATATACTAGGGAATCACCCAGGATATATTCTCGTGTCACCTTACTTTGCCATTTCTACGCAAGTAAATAACATGCCTATCACCGAGGAACACTAATCAACCTTAGTTTTATCTATGATATACAACCCCAAAGGTATCTCCTCGAAATTCTAATTACTTGCATTACTACTTTTCTCAAATAACCTTAGCACTTACTCCTAAGAGCAAATATCATGGAATTACAAACTTATCAAATTACTAACCCATAGTAAAAATCACTAGACTATGCCATATAAACCTCAATTTGTGTTTAATCATAGATGTAGCTTGTCTTCGATATGTTATCATCACACCACGCGATGAATCATTCGTTGTTATTTACTAAAGAATTTGGTAGGATACGGGAGATCGGGTATTGCCAATAAACATCCAAGACCATATCACAAACAATACAAGAGAT
Organism: Sambucus nigra; assembly: GCA_949130495.1. Taxonomy (NCBI): domain Eukaryota; kingdom Viridiplantae; phylum Streptophyta; class Magnoliopsida; order Dipsacales; family Adoxaceae; genus Sambucus; species Sambucus nigra. The sequence goes on from OX422220.1 coordinate 305,129,269, forward strand.
CATATTCCTAAATATCATACTATTATAATCATTAATTAATACCTTCATCAACATTGTGCCACAAGGACTATTTAATTTAACTCCTAGGTCACCTTAAGTCATCACGATTACCCAAGTCAACGTTATAACCAAAATATATACATCACGGTATAATAAACCCCAGTCCTCAACTAAGGGACTTACTAATTTCTCATCGCAAGATTAATACTCACAAATATACTACCCCAGATATACACCCAAATACATTAATTCGAGTCTTAAATTTAATACATTCTCATTACGAAGTCAACACTTATAATATACACTCAAGCCACCTAATCTCCAAAGTTAAACTCAACCAATCTTTCTAGCTAAAATTTATCTCACACTATTTGGTCCATTAACTTCTCTTATTCTTTGTTACCATTAAAATTAACACACAATATATCTCTTATACAATGGAATTACAATGTTTCCAACATTAGCTTAAGCTAACACCCGTAATTACTAACACATCTATATCAGAAATGCGGAAGCGATTTATAACTATCAACATGATCGTGTGCCAGTTGGCATCAACTTACTGGTCATGCTAACCTCTTTGACTTTATTGACGAGGGTACAATTGTAACCAAACAAGCATGACCGGCCCAAACCAACATCGACGTCGAAAGTCCCACTGCCTACCTCATCACATCACACCCGAAAGAAACATTGAGCCTAAAGATCTGATACCAAGTTGTGACACCCCGAACCGGATTTAAGGGTTATTATAGGATTTACCCTGATCCGATCCGAGTGTCAAGTGTAGGGTGCAATGAACAACCTAAATAATGTTACTATTCCAGTTTTATTATTAAATAAGATTACGCTATGCTTATCATGCGATTCCAATATAAAATAAACTACGTGTGGGACCCAAGGGAAGTGTCCCTAAGGCCATGTAAACAAAGCTACTAATGTTAATCCAAGTAAATATTACCTATATAATGCTCTCAAAGTACGGAACCACATACAACCTGCCGTAACAAAGAGGAGGTAGTGAGCGAAAGGCTCAGTGGGATTTATACAAATGCAATCATAAAAACGAACGGCAGAAAATAATACTCACTCACTATATGCTCATGAAAATATGTATATATCTACACATGTACTTTTGAAAATACATGCTCCGATGTATTAAAGAATTTTATTCTAGAAATATTATTTATCCCCATTCATCCTCTTTTTCTTACCCAAAATAGTCATTTTGGATAATCTTTCTTTAAAATCACATTCTTTCCCATTAACGCACACGGTTAATCATTTATAGAAAAATCATTTCTATTCTTGAAAATATTCATCTATTCAACATTTATCAACTCACGCTAGAGTTACTTTGTCATTATTTTAATATTCTCATTAAAGCAATCTTTATGACACGCACACCTCGTGTTGGAAAAATATTCATTTTCATTAAGAAACTTATACACCACACCACACGACACAAAACATTTATTATTTCAATAAAACTTTGGTTATTTCCATCTTTCAACCTTTTGCAAATATCAATTATTTATTTTCATTAATTTTAAGAATATTCTCATTCTTCATTTCTTATTACAAGAATTATCAATCTTTTCCTTGGAATCTATCCATTATTCTCGAATTTCACGGGCTCTACACCATCGGTCTCCAGTCGCCATATGCTCATCTGTACAGACTTTGGGGTCTTTCACCACTAGGGACGTTATTCCCTACTTAATTCTTGGCATCATTCAAGTATCCGTTCTTATCTTTTCCATGTGTTTCAACATTATTCTCAATGTTCACATTTATTCTCACTTGGAAAATCAATTCTTTCATTTTTCTGCCACACTATTCATTGACATTTTTATTTCATAAAAATGATTCGCTTTATGTAAATTTACCAATTTACCCATTTCTTGTCAAACACGCATTTATCCATTTAAGAAGTGTCGTTCCAAAAATAGTTACTAACTTCCAACTTAATTCTCAAAACACTTTTAACTACTTAACACTTGTCAAAAACTATATTTTTACCCACATTTCACACTTATCATTTTAGTGAAACTCATTATTTTCACTTAGCAAAAATATATCATTAATCTCCTTTTATCAAACTTAATTAATACATTTAATTGCCAAATATTTTCTTGACAGCATATGTAATAACCCTCTCTTCTGATAGCCCATTTTATATTTATTTACAATGTGTAGTAATTAATTTTAAAATGGTAGATGTTGAGTAAATATTAATTCGTTATGTCAAGGTCAATATTTACTAAAATGTTGTATAGTTACCCCGTGAATAGATAAAATGTTCATGTGGTGATTTTAATGTCATAAGGATTTAAAATGACATTTTGGTTTATTATGAAACCGGAAGTAAAATGAGTTATAAAATTTCCAAATGATAATTTGGATAGTGTAGTTAGTCCCGGTAGGTGTGTGATAGTCAAAATAGGTGCCATATTTTATTTTGGCATTTCGGGCACTTTTGACTGGTTTTGGCTTAAATAGTGATATCGCGTATTATTTTTATCGCGCATTAGTTATTAGAGTTGGACATTTTAGACTTATGGCCCGATTTAGTCTTGCTAAGACTTACTATTCCTTTTATGCCCCAAATTGTTATCTTAGAGAGGAAGAGAGAGAGGAAGAAAGCTTTGGAGAAAGAGAGAGATTGAAGATTTGGAGTTTGTTCTTGCTTTCATCTTCATCAAATCAGATTCTTACACTTGAGGCAAGTAATCTACTTGAAAATTTATGATTTAAGTAGAATGATTAGTCTTGATATTTATGAATTTGTTATGATTTAGAATTGTTAGGGTTTTGATTGGATTTTTGGGTATTAACCACTAAAAATGGATTTGGATGATAAATGATGTTTAAGGTTGGTAGATAGATGGATTTAGGATGTAGAAATTGCAGCCAATGATTTCGGTTGGGCTTGGTTTTGGAGTTGGATAAATTTTGGAGTTCAAGACTCCATATCCATTCTTGGCATTTTCGCAGGGGCGAATCGATTCGTCCCCTTGGGCGAATCGATTCGCATAGATGCAGAATCCCAGGTCTTGTTGTCCGAATCGATTCGGATTAAGACCGAATTGATTCGGCATTTGCAGAAACTAAATTTTGTTGTCCGAACCGATTCGCTTTCAGAGCGAATCGATTCGCTTGGGCGAATCGATTCGGCCCTTAGGGCAAATCGATTCGGTTCCAGCAGATTTGGGGGTCTTTTTCTTTTAAATTTTCCCCTTATTCTTTAGGATTAGGACCTAGGAAACTTCTTTAAAGAAGTAAACTTAGAGTCCTAGAGTAGATATGGAGTTCGGTCGTTACCCTGGACTAGAAATGGGTTCATCTGGGGTTTATTTCGGGGAGGTTTAAAGTAATGTTAAGGCATTACTTCTTTTATTCAAGCTTTTAGAAGTTTGGAAGTAAAATGCCCAAACTTGGAGATTTATGGGCTTATCAAAATTTATATGAATTTGGGGAATTTCTAGGATCATAATGATCATGTGGAGACCTAGCCTGGAATTGTAATTTGAGGAAATATAAATGATAATATTCGATGGGAATTAGGTTCGCATAAAATGAACCCATAGGTGTTAAAGATAATAGGTTCAATTTAGAATGAACCCCGTTGTTTAATGATGTTAGGTTTAATAATGAAGAACCAATCACATGATTAATGGAAATGGATTTTTGGTAATAATATAATGATAAATGTAAATGCTAATTTACTGTTACACACCTCTCTAAATGACATCATAAGGGAAGTTCGCTCGTGAGGTGAAGCCCCCTGGCTAATGAATGCAGGGTGGATATAGTCCTAGGCCATGGGAGCGCTTATTGTTACATTTTTTTGCGATGGGTAGGAGATTCCGGGTGTGGTCTTGACTACCCCGCAGGCTCATGGCCGCTTCCTGACGTGTTCCGATAGGTGCCCAGGTTGTCTTATGTTAGGCCCTGGAAGATGATGGTCATTTAGGGGCGCGCACAGTGGGGAAACCCGGACGGGCGGTCTTAGATATCGTTATATGTATATGAATATAACTATATTTTCATCAAGTTGGACTTGATGGTTGATAAACGCCACAAAGAGCGTATGAAATGCCATATAGAGCATAAATATGTGCCAGGAAGAGCACGGGAATAATATATGTGCCATAAAGAGCACTTGATGTAAATGATATTCCTAATAAGGAATGGAAAGATAAAATGGGAAGTTTTAATAAATGAATAGAAATTATAACTTCTTAACTTAACCAAATATATGGTTTTATTCCTAATAAGGAATGTCTGAAGGAAATGGAAATTGTATAAATAAGGAAGGGTTTTAAATAAAAGTGCTTTACCTTCAATTCTTGCTTGTAATTGTAGATAGCATGTCATATTATCATCCTCATCATTCATGTGTAACTATTCATACCTATCATGCTTTTTATTCTTCTAGAAATCATATAGAACCCGGCCCTGACCGGTTTACTTCCTTGTTGTATATATATTATTGTATCCGCTCAGGTGCTCCACCGCAAGGACGCCCGACTTGACTTTCCCAAGTTCCCTGCACTTTCGACGAGCTGTAAGATTTTGCGGGTTATTACAGGATGTTGTATTAGACGCTTTCATTCTTGTTATTCTAGATATGATCGGGTCTTGTCCCTCGGGCGTGTGGCCCAAACATTTGTATTTGATTAATGATTGTACTATGTAAGATATTTTATATTGTTGTACGTTGTCTTATGTAGCTGTGGACCGACAGCTTATTCGGTCCATTTGTGTACATTCGTCTTAGTTGTATTATATTATCTTTTGGAACTCCACTTGCTTGTCAGGTTGGGTTGCTTAGTTTAAATTTTCATAACCGCATTTTTAAAATTTTACACTTTTTGGCAACCCGTTTTCTGATTTATTGGGTGGTTTTCCCGTATACTCAGTTTATATTTGAGATGCTGAGAATGATATCCATCCATGATTCCTGTTACGTTTGAGTATCGGGCTGGCCACCCCTTATCTCGGATTGTGGGTTGTCACAGATGGTATCAGAGCATCAGGTTCTAGAGTACTAGGATCTGTGTGGACTTGTCTCGTTCTACCGTAGCGTTCTTTGATGTAGGGCCCTATGTTAGGACTTCTTGTTGTTGATATTTGCGATCTTCTGCAAGATAGATTATTTTAACTAGTATTCTAACACTATTGTTTTTCCATCTCAGATGCCGTCTAAGAGAGGTCGCCCGGCGAGACGTGTTAAGGTCGTAGAGAAGGAAGTAGGTCCTCCACCGCCACTACAAGGGACTGTTAATGTCACGGATGTAGCAAGCATAGTGGCTGGAGCGGTTAATGCCGCCATGACCGTGGTGATCCAACAATTGCCATGGGCTCCAGGTGTTCAAGCTCCTACGGGACTTACTCCGTGGGAAAGGGTTAGGGAGTCCTTTCTAAAGGGCAATCCCCCAGAATTCGAGGGAGGCACGGATTCGGTTAAAGCCAATCAATGGAAGAAAAACATGCAACGCCACCTTCGAATGCTAGAATGCAGTGAGGATAAGAAACAAGTCCTTACCACCTTTAAGCTTGTCGGATCTGCGTTACACTGGTGGGAGACGATGACCACCCCAGAGCAAAGAGACACCATGTCAATCACTGAGTTCTGGGCCTTGTTTGATCTTAAGTATTTTCCTCCCGCGGTTCAGAGGGAGATGAAGAGGAAGTTGCAAGATGTAGTGCAAGGGGAGAGGTCTGTAGCGGAGTATGAAGAGGAGTTCACCCAGGTGGCGAGTTTTGTACCGGATGAGGTGACTCCGGAAGAGAGGAAGATCTTGAAGTTTATGCGAGGTCTAAACTGGAGAATCCGAAAACACTTATTGGGTAACCCAGCTTTCCAGACTTTTGGTGAGCTTATGAATGCAGCCTTACTCCATTGCCAGGAGCATCGCTTATATATGCAGGGTAGAAAGAAAGCTACTGAGATGAGGCAAGTAGGGAAGCTTGGAGAGTTTATTGCGAGTGGCAATAATAGGCACGGACAAGGTGCTTTGCATCGGGCAGATCGGGGTGGCCCTGGAGGTAGAGGTCATCCGGACCGAGGCATTTCCCAGTTCAGGATTTTCAGAGGTCGAGGTCGGGAGGACATGAAGGGACGGTGCTTCCAATGTGGGGAGGCAGGTCATTACATGAAAGAGTGTCCTCTGATGATTGGGGGTTAGTTTCCTAGGGCTCCGCAACAACCATATGTTCAGTTTCCACCTCCGGTACCTATTATGGTTGTTCCTCCGTAGCAGGGGAAACTACAGTATGGACGTGTTTGTCATGATCAGGAGGCTATGCTTCCCCCAGCCCTGCCGGCACCGCCCGTTATTGAGGGTAAGTTTTCACTCAGAGATACGTGAGTTATATGTTATTCGATGCGGTTGTTACGCGCTCAATTGTTTTATGAACTCTTCTCAGACTACGGATTTAATAATATCTTCTGAGAGAATTTTTCATTAGTATCGAGTTCTATGGGTAATGGTTCGCTCATTTCTTTTGTTTATATGTATGTAGGAATTTCTCTTATTAAATTGTGCTTGAGGCCGACTTACTCGTCCTTAACATGGTCGAGTATGATGTGATATTGGCATGTGATTGCTATGCCTTATCTCCACGACCAACAAGTTGAGTAGTAGCGTATAGGAGGGGTTCCTTGTCTGGATTCCGCTTCTGCGGGACGCTCCACACGTGAACCTTAACGACGTTGGGAGTGGGGATATACCACCTTTCCTTTCTCTTATTTATGTGTATTACGCTCTATCTCCATGATCAACTAGTTAAGTAGGCATGTGACGGAGGGGTTCCTTGTTTGGATTTCTCTTTGCGAGACACTCCGCCGCATGAACACTTAACGATGTTGTGAGTGAAGATATGCTATTCCTCCCTTTTATTTTATTTTGGTTTATTAAATTATTGTCGAAAGCGGGATTGGAAAGTTTAGCCGAGAATCACGTAGAAGGGTGATTGATGGCTATTAAAGTGCTTTATAGAAGCACTGCATATAGTTCTCTCCTCTGATCGATGTGAGGGAGATCGAGGTACGAAGTCGAATTGAGACTTCAGGTTATGCCTTGATTGGAAGGCTATTTAATAAGATGTATATGTTATATGGTATATAACCCTAGGGTTTCACGAAGGGTGAGCGTTGGGTTGAAATTTTTTATTTAATTAATAGTGTGTAGCTGTAGGATCTTTTCGGTCCCGAACATGTGTCTTAGACCTGTACCCCTTGATGACTGACAACGCGAGGTAGTAGTGTAACGGGAGGGTTCCTTGTTTGGATTTCGCTTCGGCGAGACGTCCCACGCACGAAACTGAGCAAATGTCGGAAGTTGAGAAAGGTCTTGGGCACTAGGGATATACTTAGCATTAGGTGTATACGACTTAGATAGGTTATAGGTAGATATACTTTAGGATTGTTTAGACGTAGGGCCTTTTAGTATGGGACGTAAGATTAGGAGGGTTGTTGGGAGTTGACCATGACTAAGCCATGTGTAAACTCATATCAAGGGATTGGTTCCATGTTATGTGAAGTGGGAGGATTTCGAAAAGTTGGTGGTTAAGGCCGAAGGAGATGAGGCCTCACGTAGTGGAGTGTTACGGAGGTAATGAAAGGGTGAATTGACTCGTACCCCTGAGCCACGTGGTTAAGCTCGAAGGTAGATTCCATTAGCAAGTCTCTGCCATGATGGGGAGTGATAATACTGGAGTATCGATCTATTGTTAATGCGCCTCACAAGTTAAACTTGTAAGGAGTATTATCCCCTATTTAAATTGAAGTCCATCTTGAGGGTGGGGTGCGTTCCCTTAAGAGAATTTTGTCCCGAACGGAACGGACTTAAGTTAAGCAGATATGGAGAAATCACGCAGTTCTAACGTTTCGGTGCATCAAGGTAATGACGAATCGTGCCAAGTTATACATCGCTAGTACTATTGGCTAGGCATGGGAAGGTTGTTGTACTAAATCAAGACTTCCGTTTCTCATTCTTGGCAAGGTTCCAAGAAGCCATGGGAATCGAATTATGGTTAATCACTTCTTATCAATTTCCACAGATGACCAAACCAATAGAATAAACCATATGCTGAGGCATATACTCCTTATATGCGTGCCTAACTTTAAGAGTAGTTGGGAACAATGCTTTCCACTCGTTGAATTCGCCTATAAGAATTGGTGTCGATTCACGATTAGGACGGCGCTGTAGAAGAAGCCTTGTATGGTAGGCTTTTTGGATCTCCCGCTTGTTGGTTAGAAGTACGAGATGATGAGTCTCTCGTATAACCAAGATCGACGAAAGAGCTCAGTCGATGCGAGAAGAAGGCATCTGGAGTTTGAGGTCATTAGACCAAGTGTTGTGGTGAGTATCGCCTGTGAAGGGCATTAAGCGTTTGAGTTGGAAAAATGAAAACTTGCACCGCATGATGTTGTACCTTTCCTAGAAATGTCGCGGTGGGTCCGGTAAACTATTCGCTCGCTTTGTCGAAACATTTTGCGGCAAGTTCATAATTCATTCCTTGTCTCTCATGCAAGGGGGTACGAAGAATACAACGGTGCCTTTAGGCACATTTCCTTTCGAAGTAGACGCTACGTGACAGATCTTATTAGATGTAGTCAGTTGCTATCTTAGAGCGTAGAGTTACGTTGGGATCGCTGGTAGTAACTTGGGGGATGAGTTCTATATAGTCAGCATAGTGTCGATAAATCGACGTAGGGTCGCGATGATGACTTGTGGGAATAGTATCCGTACCTCTTCTTGCGAGGTATATCTAAATTTTGGGGGCAAAATTCCCTCTTAAGGGGGGGGGGGGGGGAGTATGTAATAACCCTCTCTTCTGATAGCCCATTTTATATTTATTTACAATGTGTAGTAATTAATTTTAAAATGGTAGATGTTGAGTAAATATTAATTCGTTATGTCAAGGTCAATATTTACTAAAATGTTGTATAGTTACCCCGTGAATAGATAAAATGTTCATGTGGTGATTTTAATGTCATAAGCATTTAAAATGACATTTTGGTTTATTATGAAACCGGAAGTAAAATGAGTTATAAAATTCCCAAATGATAATTTGGATAGTGTAGTTAGTCCCGGTAGGTGTGTGTCAGTCAAAATAGGTGCCATATTGTATTTTGGGATTTCGGGCACTTTTGACTGGTTTTGGCTTAAATAGTGATATCGCGTATTATTTTTATCGCGCATTAGTTATTAGAGTTGGGCATTTTAGACTTATGGCCCGATTTAGTCTTGCTAAGACTTACTATTCCTTTTATGCCCCAAATTGTTATCTTAGAGAGGAAGAGAGAGAGGAAGAAAGCTTTGGAGAAAGAGAGAGATTGAAGATTTGGAGTTTGTTCTTGCTTTCATCTTCATCAAATCAGATTCTTACACTTGAGGCAAGTAATCTACTTGAAAATTTATGATTTAAGTAGAATGATTAGTCTTGATATTTATGAATTTGTTATGATTTAGAATTGTTAGGGTTTTGATTGGATTTTTGGGTATTAACCACTAAAAATGGATTTGGATGATAAATGATGTTTAAGGTTGGTAGATAGATGGATTTAGGATGTAGAAATTGCAGCCAATGATTTCGGTTGGGCTTGGTTTTGGAGTTGGATAAATTTTGGAGTTCAAGACTCCATATCCATTCTTGGCATTTTCACAGGGGCGAATCGATTCGGCCTCTTGGGCGAATCGATTCGCATAGATGCAGAATCCCAGGTCTTGTTGTCCGAATCGATTCGGATTAAGACCGAATCGATTCGGCATTTGTAGAAACTAAATTTTGTTGTCCGAACCGATTCGCTTTCAGAGCGAATCGATTCGCTTGGGCGAATCGATTCGGCCCTTAGGGCGAATCGATTCGGTTCCAGCAAATTTGGGGGTCTTTTTCTTTTAAATTTTCCCCTTATTCTTTAGGATTAGGACCTAGGAAACTTCTTTAAAGAAGTAAACTTAGAGTCCTAGAGTAGATATGGAGTTCGGTCGTTACCCTGGACTAGAAATGGGTTCATCTGGGGTTTATTTCGGGGAGGTTTAAATTAATGTTAAGGCATTACTTCTTTTATTCAAACTTTTAGAAGTTTGGAAGTAAAATGCCCAAACTTGGAGATTTATGGGCTTATCAAAATTTATATGAATTTGGGGAATTTCTAGGATCATAATGATCATGTGGAGACCTAGCCTGGAATTGTAATTTGAGGAAATATAAATGATAATATTCGATGGGAATTAGGTTCGCATAAAATGAACCCATAGGTGTTAAAGATAATAGGTTCAATTTAGAATGAACCCCGTTGTTTAATGATGTTAGGTTTAATAATGAAGAACCAATCACATGATTAATGGAAATGGATTTTTGGTAATAATATAATGATAAATGTAAATGCTAATTTACTGTTACACACCTCTCTAAATGACATCATAAGGGAAGTTCGCTCGTGAGGTGAAGCCCCCTGGCTAATGAATGCAGGGTGGATATAGTCCTAGGCCATGGGAGCGCTTATTGTTACATTTTTCTGCGATGGGTAGGAGATTCCGGGTGTGGTCTTGACTACCCCGCAGGCTCATGGCCGCTTCCCGACGTGTTCCGATAGGTGCCCAGGTTGTCTTATGTTAGGCCCTGGAAGATGATGGTCATTTAGGGGCGCGCACAGTGGGGAAACCCGGACGGGCGGTCTTAGATATCGTTATATGTATATGAATATAACTATATTTTCATCAAGTTGGACTTGATGGTTGATAAACGCCACAAAGAGCGTATGAAATGCCATATAGAGCATAAATATGTGCCAGGAAGAGCACGGGAATAATATATGTGCCATAAAGAGCACTTGATGTAAATGATATTCCTAATAAGGAATGGAAAGATAAAATGGGAAGTTTTAATAAATGAATAGAAATTATAACTTCTTGACTTAACCGAATATATGGTTTTATTCCTAATAAGGAATGTCTGAAGGAAATGGAAATTGTATAAATAAGGAAGGGTTTTAAATAAAAGTGCTTTACCTTCAATTCTTGCTTGTAATTGTAGATAGCATGTCATATTATCATCCTCATCATTCATGTGTAACTATTCATACCTATCATGCTTTTTATTCTTCTAGAAATCATATAGAACCCGGCCCTGACCGGTTTACTTCCTTGTTGTATATATATTATTGTATCCGCTCAGGTGCTCCACCGCAAGGACGCCCGACTTGACTTTCCCAAGTTCCCTGCACTTTCGACGAGCTGTAAGATTTTGCGGGTTATTACAGGATGTTGTATTAGACGCTTTCATTCTTGTTATTCTAGATATGATCGGGTCTTGTCCCTCGGGCGTGTGGCCCAAACATTTGTATTTGATTAATGATTGTACTATGTAAGATATTTTATATTGTTGTACGTTGTCTTATGTAGCTGTGGACCGACAGCTTATTCGGTCCATTTGTGTACATTCGTCTTAGTTGTATTATATTATCTTTTGGAACTCCACTTGCTTGTCAGGTTGGGTTGCTTAGTTTAAATTTTCATAACCGCATTTTTAAAATTTTACACTTTTTGGCAACCCGTTTTCTGATTTATTGGGTGGTTTTCCCGTATACTCAGTTTATATTTGAGATGCTGAGAATGATATCCATCCATGATTCCTGTTACGTTTGAGTATCGGGCTGGCCACCCCTTATCTCGGATTGTGGGTTGTCACAGATGGTATCAGAGCATCAGGTTCTAGAGTACTAGGATCTGTGTGGACTTGTCTCGTTCTACCGTAGCGTTCTTTGATGTAGGGCCCTATGTTAGGACTTCTTGTTGTTGATATTTGCGATCTTCTGCAAGATAGATTATTTTAACTAGTATTCTAACACTATTGTTTTTCCATCTCAGATGCCGTCTAAGAGAGGTCGCCCGGCGAGACGTGTTAAGGTCGTAGAGAAGGAAGTAGGTCCTCCACCGCCACTACAAGGGACTGTTAATGTCACGGATGTAGCAAGCATAGTGGCTGGAGCGGTTAATGCCGCCATGACCGTGGTGATCCAACAATTGCCATGGGCTCCAGGTGTTCAAGCTCCTACGGGACTTACTCCGTGGGAAAGGGTTAGGGAGTCCTTTCTAAAGGGCAATCCCCCAGAATTCGAGGGAGGCACGGATTCGGTTAAAGCCAATCAATGGAAGAAAAACATGCAACGCCACCTTCGAATGCTAGAATGCAGTGAGGATAAGAAACAAGTCCTTACCACCTTTAAGCTTGTCGGATCTGCGTTACACTGGTGGGAGACGATGACCACCCCAGAGCAAAGAGACACCATGTCAATCACTGAGTTCTGGGCCTTGTTTGATCTTAAGTATTTTCCTCCCGCGGTTCAGAGGGAGATGAAGAGGAAGTTGCAAGATGTAGTGCAAGGGGAGAGGTCTGTAGCGGAGTATGAAGAGGAGTTCACCCAGGTGGCGAGTTTTGTACCGGATGAGGTGACTCCGGAAGAGAGGAAGATCTTGAAGTTTATGCGAGGTCTAAACTGGAGAATCCGAAAACACTTATTGGGTAACCCAGCTTTCCAGACTTTTGGTGAGCTTATGAATGCAGCCTTACTCCATTGCCAGGAGCATCGCTTATATATGCAGGGTAGAAAGAAAGCTACTGAGATGAGGCAAGTAGGGAAGCTTGGAGAGTTTATTGCGAGTGGCAATAATAGGCACGGACAAGGTGCTTTGCATCGGGCAGATCGGGGTGGCCCTGGAGGTAGAGGTCATCCGGACCGAGGCATTTCCCAGTTCAGGATTTTCAGAGGTCGAGGTCGGGAGGACATGAAGGGACGGTGCTTCCAATGTGGGGAGGCAGGTCATTACATGAAAGAGTGTCCTCTGATGATTGGGGGTTAGTTTCCTAGGGCTCCGCAACAACCATATGTTCAGTTTCCACCTCCGGTACCTATTATGGTTGTTCCTCCGTAGCAGGGGAAACTACAGTATGGACGTGTTTGTCATGATCAGGAGGCTATGCTTCCCCCAGCCCTGCCGGCACCGCCCGTTATTGAGGGTAAGTTTTCACTCAGAGATACGTGAGTTATATGTTATTCGATGCGGTTGTTACGCGCTCAATTGTTTTATGAACTCTTCTCAGACTACGGATTTAATAATATCTTCTGAGAGAATTTTTCATTAGTATCGAGTTCTATGGGTAATGGTTCGCTCATTTCTTTTGTTTATATGTATGTAGGAATTTCTCTTATTAAATTGTGCTTGAGGCCGACTTACTCGTCCTTAACATGGTCGAGTATGATGTGATATTGGCATGTGATTGCTATGCCTTATCTCCACGACCAACAAGTTGAGTAGTAGCGTATAGGAGGGGTTCCTTGTCTGGATTCCGCTTCTGCGGGACGCTCCACACGTGAACCTTAACGACGTTGGGAGTGGGGATATACCACCTTTCCTTTCTCTTATTTATGTGTATTACGCTCTATCTCCATGATCAACTAGTTAAGTAGGCATGTGACGGAGGGGTTCCTTGTTTGGATTTCTCTTTGCGAGACACTCCGCCGCATGAACACTTAACGATGTTGTGAGTGAAGATATGCTATTCCTCCCTTTTATTTTATTTTGGTTTATTAAATTATTGTCGAAAGCGGGATTGGAAAGTTTAGCCGAGAATCACGTAGAAGGGTGATTGATGGCTATTAAAGTGCTTTATAGAAGCACTGCATATAGTTCTCTCCTCTGATCGATGTGAGGGAGATCGAGGTACGAAGTCGAATTGAGACTTCAGGTTATGCCTTGATTGGAAGGCTATTTAATAAGATGTATATGTTATATGGTATATAACCCTAGGGTTTCACGAAGGGTGAGCGTTGGGTTGAAATTTTTTATTTAATTAATAGTGTGTAGCTGTAGGATCTTTTCGGTCCCGAACATGTGTCTTAGACCTGTACCCCTTGATGACTGACAACGCGAGGTAGTAGTGTAACGGGAGGGTTCCTTGTTTGGATTTCGCTTCGGCGAGACGTCCCACGCACGAAACTGAGCAAATGTCGGAAGTTGAGAAAGGTCTTGGGCACTAGGGATATACTTAGCATTAGGTGTATACGACTTAGATAGGTTATAGGTAGATATACTTTAGGATTGTTTAGACGTAGGGCCTTTTAGTATGGGACGTAAGATTAGGAGGGTTGTTGGGAGTTGACCATGACTAAGCCATGTGTAAACTCATATCAAGGGATTGGTTCCATGTTATGTGAAGTGGGAGGATTTCGAAAAGTTGGTGGTTAAGGCCGAAGGAGATGAGGCCTCACGTAGTGGAGTGTTACGGAGGTAATGAAAGGGTGAATTGACTCGTACCCCTGAGCCACGTGGTTAAGCTCGAAGGTAGATTCCATTAGCAAGTCTCTGCCATGATGGGGAGTGATAATACTGGAGTATCGATCTATTGTTAATGCGCCTCACAAGTTAAACTTGTAAGGAGTATTATCCCCTATTTAAATTGAAGTCCATCTTGAGGGTGGGGTGCGTTCCCTTAAGAGAATTTTGTCCCGAACGGAACGGACTTAAGTTAAGCAGATATGGAGAAATCACGCAGTTCTAACGTTTCGGTGCATCAAGGTAATGACGAATCGTGCCAAGTTATACATCGCTAGTACTATTGGCTAGGCATGGGAAGGTTGTTGTACTAAATCAAGACTTCCGTTTCTCATTCTTGGCAAGGTTCCAAGAAGCCATGGGAATCGAATTATGGTTAATCACTTCTTATCAATTTCCACAGATGACCAAACCAATAGAATAAACCATATGCTGAGGCATATACTCCTTATATGCGTGCCTAACTTTAAGAGTAGTTGGGAACAATGCTTTCCACTCGTTGAATTCGCCTATAAGAATTGGTGTCGATTCACGATTAGGACGGCGCTGTAGAAGAAGCCTTGTATGGTAGGCTTTTTGGATCTCCCGCTTGTTGGTTAGAAGTACGAGATGATGAGTCTCTCGTATAACCAAGATCGACGAAAGAGCTCAGTCGATGCGAGAAGAAGGCATCTGGAGTTTGAGGTCATTAGACCAAGTGTTGTGGTGAGTATCGCCTGTGAAGGGCATTAAGCGTTTGAGTTGGAAAAATGAAAACTTGCACCGCATGATGTTGTACCTTTCCTAGAAATGTCGCGGTGGGTCCGGTAAACTATTCGCTCGCTTTGTCGAAACATTTTGCGGCAAGTTCATAATTCATTCCTTGTCTCTCATGCAAGGGGGTACGAAGAATACAACGGTGCCTTTAGGCACATTTCCTTTCGAAGTAGACGCTACGTGACAGATCTTATTAGATGTAGTCAGTTGCTATCTTAGAGCGTAGAGTTACGTTGGGATCGCTGGTAGTAACTTGGGGGATGAGTTCTATATAGTCAGCATAGTGTCGATAAATCGACGTAGGGTCGCGATGATGACTTGTGGGAATAGTATCCGTACCTCTTCTTGCGAGGTATATCTAAATTTTGGGGGCAAAATTCCCTCTTAAGGGGGGGGGGGGGGGAGTATGTAATAACCCTCTCTTCTGATAGCCCATTTTATATTTATTTACAATGTGTAGTAATTAATTTTAAAATGGTAGATGTTGAGTAAATATTAATTCGTTATGTCAAGGTCAATATTTACTAAAATGTTGTATAGTTACCCCGTGAATAGATAAAATGTTCATGTGGTGATTTTAATGTCATAAGCATTTAAAATGACATTTTGGTTTATTATGAAACCGGAAGTAAAATGAGTTATAAAATTCCCAAATGATAATTTGGATAGTGTAGTTAGTCCCGGTAGGTGTGTGTCAGTCAAAATAGGTGCCATATTGTATTTTGGGATTTCGGGCACTTTTGACTGGTTTTGGCTTAAATAGTGATATCGCGTATTATTTTTATCGCGCATTAGTTATTAGAGTTGGGCATTTTAGACTTATGGCCCGATTTAGTCTTGCTAAGACTTACTATTCCTTTTATGCCCCAAATTGTTATCTTAGAGAGGAAGAGAGAGAGGAAGAAAGCTTTGGAGAAAGAGAGAGATTGAAGATTTGGAGTTTGTTCTTGCTTTCATCTTCATCAAATCAGATTCTTACACTTGAGGCAAGTAATCTACTTGAAAATTTATGATTTAAGTAGAATGATTAGTCTTGATATTTATGAATTTGTTATGATTTAGAATTGTTAGGGTTTTGATTGGATTTTTGGGTATTAACCACTAAAAATGGATTTGGATGATAAATGATGTTTAAGGTTGGTAGATAGATGGATTTAGGATGTAGAAATTGCAGCCAATGATTTCGGTTGGGCTTGGTTTTGGAGTTGGATAAATTTTGGAGTTCAAGACTCCATATCCATTCTTGGCATTTTCACAGGGGCGAATCGATTCGGCCTCTTGGGCGAATCGATTCGCATAGATGCAGAATCCCAGGTCTTGTTGTCCGAATCGATTCGGATTAAGACCGAATCGATTCGGCATTTGTAGAAACTAAATTTTGTTGTCCGAACCGATTCGCTTTCAGAGCGAATCGATTCGCTTGGGCGAATCGATTCGGCCCTTAGGGCGAATCGATTCGGTTCCAGCAAATTTGGGGGTCTTTTTCTTTTAAATTTTCCCCTTATTCTTTAGGATTAGGACCTAGGAAACTTCTTTAAAGAAGTAAACTTAGAGTCCTAGAGTAGATATGGAGTTCGGTCGTTACCCTGGACTAGAAATGGGTTCATCTGGGGTTTATTTCGGGGAGGTTTAAATTAATGTTAAGGCATTACTTCTTTTATTCAAACTTTTAGAAGTTTGGAAGTAAAATGCCCAAACTTGGAGATTTATGGGCTTATCAAAATTTATATGAATTTGGGGAATTTCTAGGATCATAATGATCATGTGGAGACCTAGCCTGGAATTGTAATTTGAGGAAATATAAATGATAATATTCGATGGGAATTAGGTTCGCATAAAATGAACCCATAGGTGTTAAAGATAATAGGTTCAATTTAGAATGAACCCCGTTGTTTAATGATGTTAGGTTTAATAATGAAGAACCAATCACATGATTAATGGAAATGGATTTTTGGTAATAATATAATGATAAATGTAAATGCTAATTTACTGTTACACACCTCTCTAAATGACATCATAAGGGAAGTTCGCTCGTGAGGTGAAGCCCCCTGGCTAATGAATGCAGGGTGGATATAGTCCTAGGCCATGGGAGCGCTTATTGTTACATTTTTCTGCGATGGGTAGGAGATTCCGGGTGTGGTCTTGACTACCCCGCAGGCTCATGGCCGCTTCCCGACGTGTTCCGATAGGTGCCCAGGTTGTCTTATGTTAGGCCCTGGAAGATGATGGTCATTTAGGGGCGCGCACAGTGGGGAAACCCGGACGGGCGGTCTTAGATATCGTTATATGTATATGAATATAACTATATTTTCATCAAGTTGGACTTGATGGTTGATAAACGCCACAAAGAGCGTATGAAATGCCATATAGAGCATAAATATGTGCCAGGAAGAGCACGGGAATAATATATGTGCCATAAAGAGCACTTGATGTAAATGATATTCCTAATAAGGAATGGAAAGATAAAATGGGAAGTTTTAATAAATGAATAGAAATTATAACTTCTTGACTTAACCGAATATATGGTTTTATTCCTAATAAGGAATGTCTGAAGGAAATGGAAATTGTATAAATAAGGAAGGGTTTTAAATAAAAGTGCTTTACCTTCAATTCTTGCTTGTAATTGTAGATAGCATGTCATATTATCATCCTCATCATTCATGTGTAACTATTCATACCTATCATGCTTTTTATTCTTCTAGAAATCATATAGAACCCGGCCCTGACCGGTTTACTTCCTTGTTGTATATATATTATTGTATCCGCTCAGGTGCTCCACCGCAAGGACGCCCGACTTGACTTTCCCAAGTTCCCTGCACTTTCGACGAGCTGTAAGATTTTGCGGGTTATTACAGGATGTTGTATTAGACGCTTTCATTCTTGTTATTCTAGATATGATCGGGTCTTGTCCCTCGGGCGTGTGGCCCAAACATTTGTATTTGATTAATGATTGTACTATGTAAGATATTTTATATTGTTGTACGTTGTCTTATGTAGCTGTGGACCGACAGCTTATTCGGTCCATTTGTGTACATTCGTCTTAGTTGTATTATATTATCTTTTGGAACTCCACTTGCTTGTCAGGTTGGGTTGCTTAGTTTAAATTTTCATAACTGCATTTTTAAAATTTTACACTTTTTGGCAACCCGTTTTCTGATTTATTGGGTGGTTTTCCCGTATACTCAGTTTATATTTGTGATGCTGAGAATGATATCCATCCATGATTCCTGTTACGTTTGAGTATCGGGCTGGCCACCCCTTATCTCGGATTGCGGGTTGTCACAGCATACTATTCACTGTATTTACGACAATGCCACTACTATTTGTTTCACACAAATATTATACATTTAAATTGGTTTAAACATACTAATTTCTCAAAGTGTACTTCTGATATTTCCAACATAATTTCAGTAATAAATTCCAAATTTTATAAAAAGACTTTATTTCCATTTACATTTCCAAAATAAGTTGTACACACTTTAAATACCCATTTGGCCACTATCAACACATTTAACCTTCTTTACTTTCTTTAATTACACTTAAGCATCAATTTAAAAGTAAACATTTTATACTTTGATTATTTACATATCAACCCCAAATATTTCTTATTATGAGTGTATGCATCTCAAAAACACCCATTTAAGTAAAATGGTGGTGTATGAGGAACAACTCCCACCTTCAAAGGTGGCCTCAAGGGGTTACCAAATTCATCCTCCATGAGAGCTCTATATGTTCTATATGAACTCCTTCTTTAAGCTCCAATAAATGCTCCAAAACTCCAACTCTAGCTGCAACATATAAGCTCCAAGACTTCCTTAATCTATATAACCCTTGAGTGGTTGTTTTGAGGTTTAAATATGTCACAAATATGATATTTTGGTGGTTATTTAGAGAGGAGAAGGAAGAGCCATGAATTTTTACAAGTGTTTGAGAGTTGTGATAGTGATCAAAATCTGATTGATTTCTTCTCTCATCAACCCACATGGTTAATACATTATATAACACCATAATTCATTTGTTTATTCATTAATTAACTCCAAAAATCTTACACCCATCCAATATTGGTGAGGTTATTCAAATGGGCTGATGAGGGAGGTCTAGACTAGGGGTTGAATCAGTAGATGACTTAGGATTAAACCAAAAATAAAAAATAAAATCCCAAATTTATTAATATTTTTACTATTTTTACAATTGAAAATAGCTCAAAAATAGGTCTAAATGACGTATTCTAAATATGTAGAAGAAGAGAAAGTTGCTCAAAATTAAATTTTAAGTCGATCTGAAATTTTTCAGAATTTTTTGAGCACTTTTATTTTTTGACGAAAACTAATAATATTTTATTTATTTATTCATTTTTTGACTTTTGACCCCATGACACTCTTAGGCCTATTTTTAGTATCCCATAAATATGGTCAAATTATTTTTTGACCCCAATAAAATGTCCTATAAAAATCACGCATGTTCGCGTCCTGCGCGACACATGCTGACAAAAGTCACGTTATATTAATTATGACCGTGTCACAATCATTCATTAGAATTTTTGTATCAAACTTGACCAACATAATTATTAAGACTATTAGGACTTAAATGAGCAACCATGCGAAACATGTAACGTGGTGATTCTTTTTCTCCTTAATTACTTTTTAGAATGTGTCACTTTTCGTGCCATTTTGACGTAATTCTCTTATATATTTATTCTTCAAATTTTTCCTTTTAATAAAATATTTCTATTATCCTTAAATACCTATTTATCTAGGGCGAGCTATTACATAAGTTTGGAAAACTTTTCGCTAGTCTTAGACATAACTGTGAAGATGGGACTTAGCCATCCCTGCACAAACTGTTCGAGAGCTGGAGTCGTTCCCCTGAAGATGCCAAGGCAGGATGAAACCAGTCAATGTGTATGCTTTAAAGGTAGTTCGTGTTTGGTTGAGCCTTGTGACTGAGTATCCTTCATTGCCGCACGGATAATATGCTGCACCGAAACTCTATGCTCGAGACATTAGTCTCCCTTCAGTCAAAATAAGAAATGGGATGAAAACATAACTCAGCAACTAGATGTTTGGAGCCTCTCACTAACCTCTTCTTATGATAATTGGGTCAAGTCTAAAATATTTATCAAAGTTCATGGTTCACCTGAAATTTTTTCAATAGTTCATAGCCTCCAACCTCGTATCATGTTCGAAACATATAAGAAGATTGAATACTAGGGGGTGATTGATGATCTTAGATATGACTTCACATCATTATTATGAAGATTTTACCCCTCGGTCGAAATATTTCATTCTCATATGGTTTTCTTAAAGGGCCAACCTCATCAGGGTCGTCTAAAATCAGATAGAAAATTATAAACGTGAGGGATTTTCCCAAAAGGTAATTTTTGTCACTTAAATACTATCCAAGTGAGTATATGTGGTGACGTCACACGTGAAAGCAATAATCACACTCTTCATATAGCTTCTAGAAGGACAAATGACACTCATCTAGTGGTGGAGATTTACCAACATTCTACATATGACTTTGGGAGCACACTTCACCCCAAGAAACCTATAAATACCAGGTCATTGTATCTTATTCAACAAATCATTTTTATTTACTGAAACTCTGCAGAGATACTTCTAGAGAGAGAAAGTAATTGTACCCTTCTAACCCAACTCAAGTTATAATGGAAACT
The DNA here is from genome assembly GCA_949130495.1 of Sambucus nigra. Taxonomy (NCBI): domain Eukaryota; kingdom Viridiplantae; phylum Streptophyta; class Magnoliopsida; order Dipsacales; family Adoxaceae; genus Sambucus; species Sambucus nigra. Next base: position 305,150,050 of record OX422220.1, read on the forward strand.
GAATTTCCCAACATTGGATATAGTCTTAATTGAATTGAACAACTCTGAAACTCTGTGTTTGATCTTATTTACTGAATTTAATTACTTTGTTTATTGTTCATCACTCTTGCCCAGAACGAGTTCTTAGCATGACTCACTGAGTTACCTTCATACTATTTGAGATACTATTTTTCTGTGCCATCATTTTGCAAAACGTCTAAAATAAAGAGGATTTGGAGTTACCCATCTCTTTGAAGAAACTTTCTTGAGCTATTTTTAATGCAAAAATAAATCCAAGAACTACGCATTTTGTGAAAGAAAAACTACATGATGCTAAAAATATCACTAAGAATTCTGAAAAGGGTTATCAGTAATGTTGCACTCCGGGTCGAATTCCTCTGGCTCGGATTAGCCCCAAAATCGGAATAGGGGGAGAACATAAAAAGTATCCATCTCTTCCTACCATGTGCGTGTGGGTGATTTAAGGATACGGGGGGGTCCTCTTTTTGCTAATCAAGCTAGTATCTTCGCAGGCGGCCTGAGATATTAAATCGATCATCATCAAAAGGGGATAACATGAATGAATGGAGTCACCATCCTATTTTTCTCAAAACAAACAAAATAAATGTAGCTTCCTCGAGAGAACGACATCTAGGTCATACTAATGCATAAGAAACCAATGAAAACGAGGGTTCCAGGACTAAGTTACGAAATAGGAAGGTGTTAGCCATGCATTCCATCCTTTCGGTCTCTCATGGACTATATTAATATTCTCCTTTTCTCTAAAAGTGCGATGTGTGTGTGTGTGTAATGTAAATAACAGGAGAAGAAAATCATCCGCCTCGCGTCATGGGAGAGACAGAGCAGAATCATCCTGAGGAGTGTACTCGAAAATACGATAAAAATAAGTATAATGTGAGCGTTCGTCAAATCATGAGTCACTATCCAAAAGGAATGTGCATATCGGACAAAACAAAAATATATAGGCTTTTAAGACTCACAAAATTATATACAATATAGTATAAAAGCATAAAATGAAAAGAGAGGACTCGAATCCTAGGATTGGCCTGGACGCCTACGCAGCCTAAGGGGCATCAAAGTCCACTTTGTTCAATATATCATAGGGGTGGGTTTAAACTCATAAGCCCAAATTTAAGACTCCCTTTTGAATGTTTTTAGAGAAAGAGTGCCCAAGTGTAAAAGTGTGTAAAAGTGAGGAAGTCTTTCTTTTCGAGTTTATAGGTAAAGCCTCTTTTTTATCTTTTGGATTTTTATAATAATACTTTATGTGATTACTAATACTAAAAATGGATATTAGTTGATGTGAGATAACACAAATAGGACTAAAAGATACCAAAATGGGAATAAAGTGAATAAATAATGATAAATGAATAAACTAGGAAATAGTAGGAATAGACTTCCTAGATTATTTTTGCTATTAAATTTAGAAGGTATGTAGGCTCATTTTGTAGTGGTAAAGTAGGGTGAGGTAAGTGACCAAAGGTGGTAGGAAACTGAGGTAAGATAAATGGAGAGAATGTTGGAAAATAGAGTCTTTTGGGAATGACGGTGCACTAATTTCGAGAAAATGTTTCTGATTGCTGAAAGGGACGTTCTTAAAAAGTGGGGTCATGGATCCTTAAATAGTGCCATTTTAGGGTTACGAGGGAAGCCTTTTAAAATGGACCTTAACTTGATTATTGGCCTAGTTCATACCTTGTTGTGCAAGGAAAGTATACCTTGCTGATAGGTAAGGGCTGTCGGGTGCCTATAGACAGTTTAGAATGGGCTTTCTCGAAAAAGGGCATAAAATGCAAACCGTAAGCACTACACCAAAAATGCTAATATGGCATGCTTAGGCAAGGAGATTCTGGCACTCTTTAAAACCGTGCCAGATTCTTGCACGGTTTTATCATAATTTGGCACGGTTTGAAATAGTGCCAAAATTTGGCACGGTTTTTAACTGTGCCAAATATGGGTACGCTTTGTTAAAAAAATAACCCCCCAAAATTTGGAGCGGGGGACCAAATTTTCAAGACATTCTAATCCCCTCTCTCTCTCTCTCTTTGTCTCGCCATCCCCACCCTACCGGCTTCCTCATCATTTCTCCGCGTCGCTGCTACTGCTCCCACGCTACCGGCTTCATCATCCTAAGGTATTACATCTCTCTCTCTCTCTCTCTCTCTCTATATATATATATATATATATATATATATATATATATATATATATATATATATATATATATATATATATCAGTTGCGATTTCGGGTACCGATTTCATTGAAAATTGAGGGAAAATCAGAATATTAAGGCTTATAGAGAAATCCAGATTTAGAAATAATTGTCACACACAGTGTGTGTGTGTGTTCGTATAGTTGTATGTTTTCCTTTTTACATCCCTGTGTCTCGTTGATGAGTTGATTGTCTGTGTGTGTAGATTTGGAGCTGGAAGGGTGGAAATGAAATAAAAATGGGATTATTTCAATAAAACTTTAGGAAAAAAAATGAGAAATAAAGGTCTATAGAGAAATTTACAATTAGAATTAGAATTAATTGCCAAAACGCGTATGTGTGTGTGTGTGTGTGTGTGTGTGTGTGTGTGTATGTTTGTATATTGTCATTTTAACACCTTAGTGTCTCATCAAAGAATTGATTGTTTATGTATATATGTGTGCGTGCACATAGTGTGAGTACTTGAAGGTGGAAGGGAAGAAGTGCATTAAAGTTCAGCTTTTGATTGATATGGATATGTATATTTGCACATGTATGTATATACATGTAATTATACACTTTAAATTTATTAGCTCTATGTTTGGTTGATGAAATAGTGCCAAACTTTGTTGCAAAACGTGGCCGGAATGTTGTTGTGAGCAATCACCGGGGGCTTGGGGGCATATCAATAACTGTAAGTAAGTATTCACTACATGGAATTTTTCTTTATTTTTTTAATTCTTTATTTTTTTTCTTTTTATTGTCCAGTAAGAAACCATTCAATAAATTTTTGTAATTGAATTATATATAATGATGTAGTTAGCATCCATTTGGACTCTTCACTTGTGCTAAGGATTTAGTTAGCATGGATACAAAGGTAACCTTATTGTTCATACCCTTTGGACTTGACTTCTTTCTAGTTTATTCTCTGGTTAATTTTGATCACATTAACGTATTATAGGTTAGGATGTTAGCAGTTTATATGTAAAAGTAGCTTCAGAGCAAGGCCAAGGCCAAAGAATTACAAGTAATGTAACTTTCACATGCAGAATCCCACTAACCCGCTACTGGACAGGTAAAACTCTAGTATTATATTTTACTTCTAATAAGATATATAGTTTTATATATGTTCAGTAATTTATATATGGTGTCCTTTAGTGTATATATGGTTATGGGGTTTAACACTTTTTTTTAAAATTAGGTGTTTTCATATTTGAAGTTTTGTTATGGAAGTAAAATTAAAGTTACGTGATCTTATGCTATTAATCAAGACGTAATTGGCTCAACTATGAGAAACTCTATAAGAATATTTACTTATTACTTGAAGTCCGAAAACAAAAAAGTTTAGTTGTGTGAGCATTCCCACATCATTAGCCAATGATAGGAGTTCTAATGAATGGAGTTTGAATAACATGTGATAGTTTTTCAAAATTATGCCTGTTGATAGTAATTATGCGTTACAATATTGAGATTTAGTACAAACAATTAATAACCCTTCGTAGTGAGTCCATATTGACATAGAAGTATAGTTTATTATGGACCTGAGTTTTTTACTCATATGGTCATGATGTGTATAGCTATTGGAATGTTATAGGTGATTTTACCCCAAACCAGCCCCCAAACGACCCCATAAGAGGCACGAACACCTCGCTCGGGACCAATGTAACTCGTAGGAACTGACCGTGTAGTCACGGGTCTCCCGTTTTGAGAACATGACGATAATTTGAAAATATCAAGATTAACCTTAAAAACAAGTCGTTAAAGGGTGAAAACTCAAATCAGTACCCAAACGGCCCCGTAAGAGGCACGAACACCTCGCACGTGACCAATGTAACTCGTAGGAACTGACAGCGTAGTCAGGGGTCTCTCGGTTTGAGATTATGATGATAATTTGAAAATATCAAGATTAAACTTAAAAACAAGCCGTTAAAGGGTAAAAACCCAAACAAGCCCCCAAACAGCCCTATAAGAGGCACGAACACCTCGCACGGGACCAACGTAACTCGTAGGAACTGACCGTGTAGTCACAGGTCTCTCGGTTTGAGAATATGACGATAATTTGAAAATATCACGATTAAACTTAAAAACAACCGTTAAAGGGTGAAAACTTGAACCAGCACCCAAACGGCTCCGTAAGAGGCACGAACATCTCACACGGGACCAATGTAACTCGTAGGAACTTCCAACGTAGTCAGGGGTCTCTCAGTTTGAGATTATGACGATAATTTGAAAATATGAAGATTAAACTTAAAAACGAGTCATTGAAGGGTGAAAACCTAATCCAACTCCCAAAAGGCCCCGTAAGGGGCACGAACACCTCGCACGGGACCAATGTAACTTATACGAACTGATCGCGTAGTCCCGGGTCTCCCGGTTTGGGAGTATGACGATAATTTGCAAAAATCACACTTAGACTTGAAAACAAGCCGTTATAGGGTGAAAACCCAAACCAGCCCCCAAAAGACCACGTATGAGGCAAGAACACCTCGCACGGGACCAATGTCACTTGTAGAAACTGATCGCATAGTCCCGGGTCTTCCGATTTGAGAGTATGATGATAATTTGCAAAAATCACACTTTGACTTAAAAACAGGCCGTTAAAGGGTCAAAACCCAAACATGCCCCCAAACGACCCCGTACGAGGCACGAACACCTCGCATGGGACCAATGTAACTTGTAGGAACTGAGTGCGTAGTCCCCGGTCTCCCGATTTGAGAGTATGATGATAATTTGCAAAAATTACACTGTGATTTAAAAACAAGGCGTTAAAGGGTGAAAACCCAAACCAGCCACAAAATGACCCCGTAGGAGGCACGAACACCTCGCACGGGACCAATGTAACTTGTAGGAACTGACCGCGTAGTCCCGGGTCTCCCGGTTTGAGAGTATGATGATAAGTTGCAAAAATCACACTTAGACTTGAAAACAGGCCGTTAAAGGGTGAATACCCAAACCAACCCCCAAATTACCCCGTAGGAGGCACGAACACCTCGCACGGAACCAATGTAACTTGTAGGAACTGACCGCATAGTCCCGAGTCACCTGATTTGAGAGTATGATGATAATTTGTAAAAATCACACTTTGACTTGAAAACAAGCCGTTAAAGTGTGAAAACTCAAACCAACCCCCAAACGACCTCGTAGGAGGCACGAACATCTCGCACGGGACCAATGTAACTTGTAGGAACTGACTGCATAGTCCCGGGTCTCTCGGTTTGAGAATATGCCGATAATTTACAAAAATCAACACTTAAACTGAAAAACAGGCCGTTAGAGGGTGAAAACCCAAACTAGGTCCCAAACGACCCCGTAGGAGGCACGGACACCTCGCACGGGACCAATGCAATTTGTAGGAACTGACCGCATAGTCCCGGGTCTTCCGATTTGAGACTGTGACGATAATTTGTAAAAATCACACTTTGACTTAAAAACAAGCCGTTAAAGGGTGAAAACCGAATCCAGCCCCCAAATTACCTCGTAGGAGGCACGAACACCTCGCACGGGACCAATGTAACTTGTAGGAACTGACTGCATAGTCCCGGGTCTTCCAGTTTGAGAGTATGATGACAATTTGCAAAAAATACACTTTTTTGAAAACAAGCCGTTAAAGGGTGAAAACCCAAGCTAGCCACCAAATGACTCCGTACAAGGCACGAGCACCTTGCACGGGACCAATGTAACTTATAGGAACTGATCGCGTAGTCTCGGGTCTACCGGTTTGGGAGTATGACGATAATTTGCAAAAATCACACTTAGACTTGAAAACAAGCCGTTATAGGGTGAAAACCCAAACCAGCCCCCAAAAGACCACGTATGAGGCAAGAACACCTCGCACGGGACCAATGTCACTTGTAGAAACTGATCGCATAGTCCCGGGTCTTCCGATTTGAGAGTATGATGATAATTTGCAAAAATCACACTTTGACTTAAAAACAGGCCGTTAAAGGGTCAAAACCCAAACATGCCCCCAAACGACCCCGTACGAGGCACGAACACCTCGCACGGGACCAATGTAATTTGTACGAACTCCCCGCGTAGTCTCAGGTCTTCCGGTTGGAGAGTATGATGATAATTTGCAAAAATCACACTTTGACTTAAAAACAAGCCCTTAAAGTGTGAAAACCCAAACCAGGCCCCAAACGACCCCGCAGGAGGCACGAACACCTCGCACGGCACCAATGTAACCTGTAGGAATTGGCCGCGTAGTCCTGGGTCTTCCGAATTGAGAGTATGACAATAATTTGTAAAAATCACACTTTCTTAAAAACAAGCCGTTAAACGGTGAAAACCCAAACCAGCCACCAAACGACCCCGTAGGAGGCACGAACACCTCGCACGGGACCAATGTAACTTGTAGGAACTGACCACGTAGTCCCGAGTCTCCTGTTTTGAGAGTATGACAATAATTTTCAAAAATCACACTTTGACTTGAAAACAGGCTGTTAAAGGGTGAAAAACCAAACCATCCCCCAAACGACCCCGTAGGAGGCACGAACACCTTGCACGGGACCAATGTAACTTGTAGGAACTGATCACGTAGTCCCGGGTCTCCCGGTTTGAGAGTATGTTGATAATTTGTAAAAATCACACTTAGACTTGAAAATAAGCCGTTATAGGGTGAAAACCCAAACCAGCCCCCAAACGACCCGTATGAGGCACGAACACCTCACACGGGACCAATGTAACTTGTAGAAACTGACCGCGTAGTCCCGGGTCTTTCGATTTGAGAGTATGCCAATAATTTGCAAAACTCACACTTTGACTTAAAAATAAGCCGTTAAAGGGTGAAACCCCAAACCAGGCCCCAAACGATCCTGTAGGAGGCATGGACCCTCGCACGGGACCAATGTAACTTGTAGGAACTGACCGCGTAGTCCTGGGTCTTCCAGTTTAATAATATGATGATAATTTGCAAAAATCACACTTTCTTAAAACATGCCTTTAAAGGGTGAAAGCCCAAACTAGCCACCAAACGACCCCGTAGGAGGTACGAACACCTCGCACGGGACCAATGTTACTTGTAGGAATTGATCGCGTAGTCCCGAGTCTCTCAGTTTGAGAGTATGATGATAATTTGCAAAAATCACACGTTGACTTGAAAACAGGCAGTTAAATGATGAAAACCCAAACTAGTCCCCAAACGACCCCGTGGGAGGCACGGACACCTCGCACGGGACCAATGTAATTTGTAGGAACTGACCGCGTAGTCCCGGGTCTCTCGATTTGAGAGAATGACGATAATTTGCAAAAATCACACTTTCTTGAAAACAAGCCGTTAAAGGGTGAAAACCCAAACAAGCCCACAAACGACCCCGTAGGATGCAAGAACACCTCGCACGGGACCTATGTAACTTGTAGGAACTGATCGCATAGTCCCGGGTCTCCCGGTTTGTGAGTATGATGCTAATTTGCAAAAATCACACTTAGACTTGAAAATAGGCCATTAAAGGGTGAAAACCCAAACCAGCCCCCAAACGACCCCGTAGGAGGCACGAACACCTCGCACGGGACCAATGTAACTTGTAGGAACAGACCGCGTAGTCCTGAGTCTCCTGATTTGAGAGTATGACGATAATTTGCAAAAATCACACTTTGACTTAAAAACAGGCCGTTAAAGGGTGAAAACTCAATCCAAACACCAAACGACCCCGTTGGAGGCACGAACACCTCGCTCGGGACCAATGTAACTTGTAGGAACTGACCGCGTAGTCCCGGGTCTCTCGGTTTGAGAGTATGACGATAATTTGCAAAAATCACACTTTAACTTGAAAACAGGCCGTTAAAGGGTGAAAACCTAAACATGCCCCCAAACGATCTAGTAGGAGGCACAAACAACATGCACGGGACCAATGTAACTTGTAGGAACTGACCGCGTAGTCCCGGGTCTCCCGGTTTGAGAGTATGAAGATAATTAGCAAAAATCACACTTTGACTTGAAAACAGGCCGTTAAAGGGTGAAAACCCTAACCAGCCACCAAACGACCCAGTAAGAGGCACGAACACCTCGCACGGGACCAATGTAACTTGTAGGAACTAACCGCGTAGTCCTGGGTCTTCCAGTTTAATAATATGATGATAATTTGCAAAAATCACACTTTCTTAAAACATGCCTTTAAAGGGTGAAAGCCCAAACTAGCCACCAAACGACCCCGTAGGAGGTACGAACACCTCGCACGGGACCAATGTTACTTGTAGGAATTGATCGCGTAGTCCTGAGTCTCTCAGTTTGAGAGTATGATGATAATTTGCAAAAATCACACGTTGACTTGAAAACAGGCAGTTAAATGATGAAAACCCAAACTAGTCCCCAAACGACCCCGTGGGAGGCACGGACACCTCGCACGGGACCAATGTAATTTGTAGGAACTGACCGCGTAGTCCCGGGTCTCTCGATTTGAGAGAATGACGATAATTTGCAAAAATCACACTTTCTTGAAAACAAGCCGTTAAAGGGTGAAAACCCAAACAAGCCCACAAACGACCCCGTAGGATGCAAGAACACCTCGCACGGGACCAATGTAACTTGTAGGAACTGATCGCATAGTCCCGGGTCTCCCGGTTTGTGAGTATGATGCTAATTTGCAAAAATCACACTTAGACTTGAAAATAGGCCATTAAAGCGTGAAAACCCAAACCAGCCCCCAAACGACCCCGTAGGAGGCACGAACACCTCGCACGGGACCAATGTAACTTGTAGGAACTGACCGCGTAGTCCTGAGTCTCCTGATTTGAGAGTATGACGATAATTTACAAAAATCACACTTTGACTTAAAAACAGGCCGTTAAAGGGTGAAAACTCAATCCAAACACCAAACGACCCCGTTGGAGGCACGAACACCTCGCTCGGGACCAATGTAACTTGTAGGAACTGACCGCGTAGTCCCGGGTCTCTCGGTTTGAGAGTATGACGATAATTTGCAAAAATCACACTTTAACTTGAAAACAGGCCGTTAAAGGGTGAAAACCTAAACATGCCCCCAAACGATCTAGTAGGAGGCACAAACAACATGCACGGGACCAATGTAACTTGTAGGAACTGACCGCGTAGTCCCGGGTCTCCCGGTTTGAGAGTATGAAGATAATTAGCAAAAATCACACTTTGACTTGAAAACAGGCCGTTAAAGGGTGAAAACCCTAACCAGCCACCAAACGACCCAGTAAGAGGCACGAACACCTCGCACGGGACCAATGTAACTTGTAGGAACTAACCGCATAGTCTCGGGTCTCCCAGTTTGAGAGTGTGATGATAATTTTCAAAAATAACACTTAGACTTGAAAATAGGCCGTTAAAGGGTGAAAACCCAAACCAGCCCCCAAACGACCCTGTAGGAGGCATGAACACCTCGCATGGGACCAATGTAACTTGTAGGAACTGATCGCGTAGTCCTGGGTCTCCTGGTTTGAGCATATGATGATAATTTGCAAAAATCATACTTAGACTTTAAAACAAGCCGTTAAAGGGTGAAAACCTAAACCAGCCCCCAAACGAACCCGTTAGAGGCACGAACACCTCGCACGGGACCAATGTAGATTTTAGGAATTGACCGCGTAGTCACGGATCTCTCAGTTTGAGAATATGATGATAATTTGCGAAAATAACACTTAAAAATAGGCCGTTTGAGGGTGAAAACCCAAAACAGCTCCCAAACGGTCCCGTAAGAGGCACGGACACTTCGCACGGGACCAATGTAACTTGTATGAACTAAGCGTGTAGTCGTATATGCAATTTTTCTGCTTGTATATGCAATTTTTCTGCTTGAATACGATTTTTTAAAAATGACTTGGTTACTAATATTGTATATTTTTTGTGTCTTATTTTTTTTGTAGGATGACATTCAATCACTAGCTTTTATCCACTTGGAATGCACGAAGAAGTCAATGCTTTACAACATGGGGATTGTTTATTTAGTGTCGTTAATATTCAGGATTCTATTTTTTGTGTTGTTGCCAAGCAGGCTTCAGTAGTTTTATGGTTTATTTTTATGGCCGTGCTAGCTGTTGTAGTTTTATTGTTGACTTTTATGGCCGTGCGGGCTTTATATGGGCAGATTTTATGTTAGCTGGTTTTGGAATGCTCAAAAAATAGAGGAAACTCTGCCCAATTTTTTTTTGATCTGGGAACTATTAGCTCTTGTAATTGTTTGAAGTTTGTATGCACATTAGTTTATCAATAACATGCGATATTCATAATTTGTGAATTTTCTTGATTTTTTTTTTTGCAAATAATAAATATTTATTCTATCAGATTTGGAATTTGCAGATTTTCTAGATTTGTTTCCTATTATTACTTTTTTTAATTAATTGAAAAATCTGGTACGGTTTTAAACCGTGCCAAAACCGGGACAATTTATAAAAATGAGAACGCTTATAAAACAAGCTGGCACGCTTTATAATCATGCCAATAGCGTGCCAAAAAATAGACAATTTGGTACGGTTTCGGCATGTGCCAAAAGCGTGCCAGATTTAACATCTAGCACGATTTAAAAGTGTGTCAAAAGTGTGCCAGATTAAAAAAACTGGCACAATTTAAAAGCGTTCCAAAGCGTGCCAGTTTGGGAAATCTAGCACGATTTCAAACCGAGCTAGAAAATTTGGCACGCCTGATTCTGGCACGATTTAAAACCGTGCCAGATTGCGTTTGGCACTGTTTTAAACCGTGCCAGTTTCCTGTTTGTGGTGTAGTGAAGGTCGAATCGTGCATGGCTGAACCATTGGAAAGGGGATTCATATCCCTACATAAATCCATTGAGTTAATATCGGGTTTAAGAGTTTATCGAAGTGAAACGGGGCTCGAAAGCACACTAGATGGTCTCTAGATGAGATGTTTTTGAAGTAAAAAGGGAAATTATTAGGCCCATTCGTGCACGACATGGACCTTAGAAAGGGGATTCAGAGACTTACGGGATTTCATGGAGTTTTGATTCGGGATCTACTATAGTTAAAGGTCATCTGAACATAGACAGACAAAATTTTCCTCTAACTAGAGTTAGGTCTCAGTAATTATAATGGGGTTACTATATAAAATCCCAAATTTCAATTTGTATTGCTCTCCATTTATGATTTGTAATACTGATATATATAAATCGCCACATTTACTTTCTCAAACATCTAAAGCATTGGTCCTAACCTCTAAATCTAGTCCAGTTAGGGTTTTTTTGCCACTAAGAGGTTGTTTCTCTTTTTTTTTTTTATTAATAATACGTGTGAGGGTTCCGTCCCTCTTCCATAAAAAATAATAATTTATATATATCTAGACTTAGGCTTAAAAATATCTCGTTAGAGATCGAAAACCCAAAATGGCCCTTAAGAAGCTCCATAAGAGGCACCTAAAGTGGGACCAATGTAACTTGTAGGAACTTAACGTGTAGTCACGGGACTCCTGGTATGAGAATTTGAATAATTTGTAAATATGTATACTTAGACTTATAAAAATGCCGTTAGACGATGAAAACCCAAAACAACCTCCAAACGGTCCCATAAGAGGCATGGACACCTAGCATGGGATAAATGTAACTTATTAGAAAGTGAACACGTAGTCACAGGACTCCCGATTTGAGAATATGATGATAATTTAGAAATATCTACACTTAGACTTAAAACGTGCCATTAAAGGGATAAAACCCAAAATAACCACCAAACATTCCAATAAGATGCAAGAACGCCTCACACGGGACCAACGTAACTCATATAAATTTACCGTGTAGTCACAAGACTCCTAGTTTGATAACATAATGATAATTTATAAATATTTAGCCTTGAGCTTAAAAACATGCCGTTAGAGGGTCGAAACCCAAAACATGCCCCAAATGGCCCCGTAAGAGGCACGAACACCTCGGACGGGATCGATGTAACTCGTAAAAACTCATAACGTATTCCTAGGGCTCTTAATTGAGAATATGATGATAATTTTAAGTATCTAGACTTAAACACATCGCTAGAGCGTGAAAAATCAAAACAACCCCCAAACAACCCCATTAGAGGCACAAACACCTTATACGGGACCAATGTAACTCACAGGAACTGACCGCGTAGTCACAGGATTCATGGTTTGAGAATATGATGATAATTTGTTAATATCTAGATTTAGGCTTAAAAGCATACAATAAAATGTTAAAAATACAAAACAATCCCTAAAGGTCCGGTAAAGGTACGAACACCTCGTACAAGACTAATGTAAATCATATGAATTGACTTTGTAGTCACAAGACTCTCGGTTTGAGAATATGATGAAAATTTTCAAATTTTCTAGACTGCACCTAGCTTCCCATGCCAAACTTTGCCCGGCCTGGCGCTAACTTACCTATGATCATTGATCCGAAAAAGGAAGAGTTGAACAAGGTCAAAGAAGATCTCAAGATGCTAACTAAGAAGTTAAACCAAGTCAGAATCTCTAAAAATTACATGGACTACACCCACATGTCTCCTTATCCTAAGGCAAGGTTACTCGAGAAGTTCAAGATGCCAGATATCAAGAAATTCGGAGGAAGTGGACCCCCGATTGTTCATCTTCGCAGTTATCACCGTTATATGACTCTTTTAAGGGCTTCTGAATAAGTGATGGCCCAATTATTTAGCAAACTTTGAAGGATAGCGCCCTCCGATGGTTTTTCTATCTCGAGAAGTCCATAATCCGTAGCTGGGAGGATGTAGCCCTTGAATTCATGTCGCAGTACAAATACAACGAAGAGCTTGAGGTCACCCGCCGTGATTTAGAGATGCTCAAATAGAACTCTGGGGAATCAGTCAGTAACTTCATAGCCCGATGGAGGGAAAAGGCAGCCACCATGACCAATCGTCCATACGAGGAATCACAACTCAACATAGTGAGGAAAAACTTCTTGCCCCATTTTCGAGCAACCATGGGAGGATAATACTATCCCCACTTCCGAGCTCTCAGAGAAGCATATTAAAGCTGCAAAATTAACTTTAGCTGGGGCATTTTGTGTATTAGATAAATACTTTCCTCAGTCATTCTTCAATATCAGCATCCACCTACTTGTGCATTTATGTGACGAGTCTTTGTTTGAGAGCTTGATGAAAACCTTCAAAGATTATTTAAATAATACACGATATATTGGAGGGTCAATTGTTCAAGAATACATTACTAATCATCATTATACGCTCGGGATCGTATGTTACAATAAGAGGTGAGGAGGTTCAATCCTCATGGAGAACGAGTGATCGAGGAACCTGACGAGTATGAGTATGAATTTCCTTTTGGGTACCCTAAAGAGGTGAAACTCACAAATCTATAATACGAGCAAGAATCTCGTTATGTCTTCAAATCGTAAGATGAAGCCGAAGACTGGAGAGAGTGAGTATCTTCTAAATTCTTCTTCTTTGATTATATGGATTTTGTATATCATGATCTAAACTTTACAATTTAGCCATAGGAAGTACGAGAACGAAGTTGCCTAAAATCAAAGGAGAAATTGCATGACAATTGATTTTAGGCGTGGGTATCAAAGGAGCTATTTTCATCTCTTATATGTGTCTTTATTTATTCATGTGTGGTTAAAAAATTCCCTAAGATGAATTCGTTAATAAATGCAACTTCTAAAAAGAGGTTATGTCCCTTCAAGGCTTGCATGCCTAGCACAAGTTCCTAATTTTCTTGAGAACGAGTCTAAGAAATTCTACACCAATGGTTTTGATTTCGTTTCATATCCATATGAGGAAAAGCTATTGATGCAAAATAATGGAATTTCAATTTCTACCTTGACTACATGTGTCGCTAGCAAAAGCGATAAAAATCCAAAAGATACGGTGCTAATCTATTATGGGATATTCCATCAAATCCTAAAACTCGATTGCTTAGATTTCACAAAAACGGTATTCTATTGTGATTGGGTGAAGGTATAGGATAATACAAATGCTTTCAAAGTTGATCCTGACTCCAAACTTATTATGGTAGATTTTTTAAATATTAAGAGTAAAGATTACATTGTCAACGATCTTTTTATTTGTGCCTTATAGAAGTAAAGAAGGTATTCTACTTGAAGTGCATAAATGATGGAAATCGGTATATTGTAGTGCATTCACTAAAGGGTATGACTACTCAAGCAGATGCATTGAAGGCTTGAAAAGAGTTCCAGTTAGCTCTCATCGACAACCATAATTTGAAGGATCTCTTAGTTAATTTAGAGAGATTAGTATCAAAACAATATTTTATCCCTGTCAATTTTATTTGTATCCTATTATGATATTGATACTACATTAGTGTTTTACTTTGATTTATAAATGTTTAGTTTATTGTACGGATGATTAATTTAATTTAGAAATGTTTAATATGATTTTTGTATGTTTAGTTTTATGTATGAATGTTTAGTTTGAGTTACAAATGTTTAATTTGATTCATGAATGTTTAGGGTCACATGACACCTTTCATGAGACGCTCGGTTTGAGAATAGAGTCTCCTAAGTTCGTGATTGGACCAAATTGACCCAACTCAATTTCCACGTGTTCCTATACATATATATGTGTCGATTAGTTTCATTAATACAACCTTCATAAAATGAAGGAAAATTAACGTCCCATATGGGACAAAAATCAACATTAGTGATATCCTCAAAATTTGGAAACTCTAAGTTGGTGATGAGGTTGTTTTATTCTGAAAATTATCATTGATCAAACTCAAGGACATCAATGCATAAGCAATTTTATTTTTCAGAACAAAATAACCTCATGACCAACTTCGAGTTTCCAAAATTTGACGATATGAGTAATGATGAATTTTATCCGATGTGGGACGTTAATTTTATCTTCATTTTATGAAGACTGTATAAATTAAACTAATCAACAAATGTACATTTACCAGATTAGATGGGGGTTCCGAGATCAATTTGGTCTAATAACAAATTCACAAGACTCTATTTAGTGGCCTTTTTGGATCACATGAACCCGATATTCTTTACTTTAACTAACACTTGTACGTAATTTATATGCAATCTTATAAATGTTAGAAAATAGGCACACTTACGCTTGATTAATGAAACTCGAAGTAACTGACCGCGTAGTCGCGGGAATCCCGATTTGATAGTAGGACTTAATTTGAAAATAAGCACACTTAGGCTTGAAAACGTGCCGCTAGTGCGCCAAAACCCCGAATATCCCCCAAACGACTTCGGGAGGGGCACAGACACCTCGCACATGAACAAAGTAACATGTAGCAACTGACCACGTAGTCACAAGACTCCCATTTTTAGAATGGGACCCGAATTTGAAAATAGGCACACTTAGGCCTAAAAATGTGTCACGAGTGGGCCAAAACCCCGAACAGCTCCCAGATGGCCCTTCAAGAGGCATGAACACCTCACACATGACCATAACTTTGAACTAATTGGTTTTGCAAGCATCAGAATTGTCCTTGATGTCGTTCTCTCAAGGTGACAATATTTCTTTTGTCTGTTTTGTGCAAAATAGGCTGGAGACTCTATCTCTTTATATGACCCCCAAATTGATGATGGACAAAGCACCCCGACGAAGGGAGCGAGACCTTATTCTTCTATCCCTCCGACTGTGAGCGCGAGAGTCATACCCCCCCCCCCCCCCGAAGAAGGAGGAATTAATGGGATGGCCACAGTGGTGACTCTGCTGGGGACTTACTTATCGTACGAGGGCTAGACTCTGTTTGCATGGGTGTTATCATTTTCTGCATGCGTGCGTATGCAGCGACCTGTATATTCCCTTTTCCTTATATTGAATTTTTGTATATATACTTCATGCTTATATCACTCCTCACTCACTTGTAGATATCCTCCATGTACACCTCACTCTACTTACACTTGTACATAAGATCACTTATACCCACATGTTTCACACACCACTTAGAATATCTATGCTTAGATTTCACTAGCACACATCTCCACTTATCACCCTTGTATATATTCATTCTCACTTGCACATATCACACGCCACTTGTAGTTGATACGTGCTTAGGTTCATTACCACAAACTCGCTTGTAGATATTCACATATCACTCACTCACATGTATCCATGCTTAGTATAGTCTCCATGCTAGATTTACTTTTCATGATACTTGTACATTCTTCCCTAATAGTACTGTCCTTCTTTTACTCATCATGCCAAATAAAAAACTCTCTCCATAATATACTAATAAATAATCATTTATTTGGCACACTACATCACCAAGAGCATGGCTATTGATCAAATTTTTTTCCCGTATTGGGTGGTCACTTTGTGATGGGCACTGGATCGACAGATCGCAATTAGACTAAATAATATAACTCACCTTCCATTGGCCTAATATCTTCAACTTATATCGAACGGTTCCCCCCATATCGTACCGCTTAACCGAACCAACGACGGGAGGTATATAGCAGGTAACTCGTTCACATACGTCGAGTATATCTAATTCTCTCTCACACGTACTGTCCCCACCAAGTATATAGTGAGGCAATTCACGTACACTTCGGTATATCAAATGTCTTGTCCACACGTAGTAATTTTCGTAAAAAGTAAGAAGTATATCATGGAAGTCAAAACAAAGGGTGGAACCTTTCCACTAACCCAACAACTGCATAAACCTCATATAGGAGCCAACCGCGTAGTCACGAGACTCATGGTTGAGAATAAGAGCCGAATTTGAAAATAGGAATACTTTGGTTTGAAAATGTTCCGTGAGAGGGCCAAAACATCAAACATTACTGAAACGGACCCGTAAGTGGCATGAACACCTCGCACATGATCAACATAACTCGTAGCAATCGACCATGTAGTCGCGGGACTTCCGATTTGAGAATAGGACCCGAATTTGAAAAAAGACACATTTAGGCTGGAAAATGTGCCGCAAGTTGGCCAAAACCTCGAATATACCCAAAGGTCTTGCAAGGGTACGAACACCCCCACGTGACCAATGTAACTCGTAGAAACACACTGTGTAGTCACCTGACTTTCGGTTTGAGAATAGGACCCAAATTTGAAAGTAGGCACACTTAGGCTTGTAAACGTGTCGCTAGGGGGCTAAAATCCTGAACGATCTCCAACAATCCCCGTAAGGGGCACGAAACCTCGCACCTAATCAATGTAACTCGTACCAACTGACTCATAGTCATGGGACTCGAGGTTTGAGAACAAGACGCGAATTTAAAAATAAGCACACTTAGGCTTGAAAACGGGGTGTGAATGGTTTGAAACCCTAAACAACCCATAAACTATCCCGCAAGGGGCACAAACACCTCGCACTTGACCAATGTAACTCGTAGCAACCGATCGTTTAGTTGTAGGACTTATGATTTAAAAATAGGACCCAAATTTGAAAATAGGCACACTTAAGCATGAAAACATGTCGTGAGTGGGACAAAACTCCAAACATCCTCGAAGCGGCCTTGCAAGGGGCATGAACACCTCACATGTGATCAAAGTAACGCCTAGCGAAGAACCACATAGTCATGGAACTCCCAGTTTGAGAATTGGACCTGAATTTGAAAATAGGAATAGTTAGGCTTGAAAACGTGTTGCGAATGAGCCATAACCTTAAACATCCCCAAGTGGCCCTTAAAAGGGAACAAGTACCTCGCACATGACCAACGTTACTCGTAACGATCAACCGCATAGTCATGGGACTCCCAATTAAGGATAAGACCTAAATTTGAAAATCGAAACACTTGGGCTTGAAAACCAGCCGTAAGTGGGACAAAACTCCGAACAATCTCGAAACAGCCCCACAAAGGGAATGAACACCGCACACATGACCATCATAACTCGTAACAATTGACTGTGTAGTTGCGGGAATTTTTGTTTGAAAAATGACCCGAATTAAAAAATAAGTGTACCTTGGCTTTAAAATATGCCGCGAGTTGGCCAAAACCCCTTACAGCCCCCAAACGGCTTCGTTATGGGCATGAAAACTACACACATGACCAACGTAACTCATTGTGATTGACTGCGTAGTCGTTGGACTCTCGATTTGAGAAGAGGATCCGAATTTGGAAATAGGCACGCCAAGGCCTAAAAACGTGCTGCAAGTGGGCCAAAACCCTGAACAAATGCCAAACGACCGAGGGGGCATGGACACTGCACACGTGACCAGCATAACTCATTGCAACTGACCATATAGTTACAGAAATCCCAATTTGAGAATAAGACTAAAACTTGAAAATAGGCTCGCTTAGACTTGACAAATGCGCTGTGAGTGGGAAAAATCCTGAATAGTCCAGAAACGGCTCGCAAGGGTCACAAACACCTCGCATGTTATGAAAGTAACTCGTTGCAACCGGCCGTGTAGTCACGGGACTATCGATTTGAGAATAAGACCCAAATTTGAAAATTGACACACTTAGACTGTGAAACTTGTCGCGAGTGGGCCAAAGCTCCAAATATTCCAGAAATGGCCCCACAAGTGGCATGTACACCTCGCACTTGACTAACGTAACGTGTAGCAACAGACTGCGTAGTCGCGAGACTCCTGATTTCACAATAGAACCCGAATTTGAAAACAGGGACTCTTAGTCTTGAAAATGTGTCGCGAGTGGGCCAAAATCCCGAATGACCCCAAAATGGCCCTATGGGGTGCACAACCACCTCGCACATGACCAACGTAACTCGTAGCAACCGATCATGTAGTCACGAGACTCCCGGTTAGCGAATAAGAACCAAATTTGAAAATAGGCACACTTAGGCTTAAAAATGGGTCGCGAGTGGTCCAAAACCCCAAACAACCCACAAATGATCCCACAAAGGGCACGAAGACCTCACACTTAACCATGTAACTCGTAGAAACTAACCACGTTGTCAGGGAACTCTCAGTTTAAGAATAGGACTTAAATTCAGAAATAGGCACACTTAGGTATGAAAACGTACCGCGAGCGGGCCAAAATCCCGAAAAACCCTGAAACAACCCCATAAGGGGCACAAACATGTCGCATGCGACCAATTTAACTCATAGCAACATATCGCATAGTCGCGGGAATCATAGTTTAGCAATAGGATCCGAATTTGAAAATAGCAATACTTAGGCTTGAAAACATGTCGCGAGTGGGCCAAAACCCCGAACAGCCTCCAAACGGCCCTCTACAAGGGGCACGAGTACCTCGTGTGTGACCAATGTTACTCGTAGTGACTGACCGTGTAGTCGTGGGACTCCCTATTGAGAATAATACTCAAATTTGAAAATATGCCTACTTAAGGCTTGAAAACCAGCTGCAAGTGAGCCAAAACCTCGAACATCCCCGAAACGGTCTCGTGAGGGGAATCAACACCTCGTACCTTACCAATATAATTTGTAGCAACTGACCACATAATCGTGGGACTCCCAATTGAGAATAAGACCTGAGTTTGAAAATAGGCACACTTAGGTTTGAAAACTGACCACAAGTGGGCCAAAACCTCGAATAACCCCGAAAGGTCCCCATAAGGGGCACACACACCTGGCACGTGACCAACATAACTTGTTGCAACTGACTGTGTAGTTGCAGGACTCTCGATTCGAGAATACGACCCAAATTTGAAAATTAGAGTACTTAAGCTTGAAAATGTGACGCGAGTGGGTTAAAACCCTGCACAACCCCCAAACGGCCCTGCTAGGAGCTTGAACACCTCATAGGTGACCAATTAACTCGTTGCAACTAACCCCGTAGTCGTGGGACTCCCGATCTGAGAAGATGACCCAAATTTGAAAATAGGCACACTTGGGCATGAAAACGTGTCGTGAGTGGACCAAAACCCCGACACCCCCCAAATAACCCCGCAAGGGGAACGGATAACTCATCGGTGGCCAATGTAACTTAGTCGAAGGGATCTCATTTTGAGAGTAGGACCCGAATTAGAAAATAGGCACACTCAGGCTTGAAAATGTACCATGAGTGGTCCAAAAACCTAAACAACCACCAAATGGCCCCATAAGGTGCACAAATACCTCGCACATGACAATGTAACTCATAGCAATCGACCGCATAGTAGAGGGTCTCCTAGTTTGAGACTAGGACTCAAATTCAAAAATAGGTACACTTAGGCTTGAAAATGTGCCGCAACTGGGCCAAAACCCCGAACAACCTGCAAACGGCCCTCTACAAGGGGCACGCGTACCACGTACATGACCAATGTTACTCATAGTGACTGACCGCACATCACCAATGTAACTCGTAGGAATGGATCGCGTAGTTACAAAACTCCCGATTTGAGAATAGGACCAGAATTTGAAAATGGGTACACTTAGGCTTGATAACCTTCTACGAGTGTGCCAAAACCCTGAGCAACCCCCAAGCAGCCCCACAAGGGGAACAAATACCCCACACATGATCAACATAACTTTAGGAACCGACTGCATAGTCAGGAGACTCTTGGTTGAGAATAAAACTTGAATTTGAAAATAAGAACATCAAAACCAGCTAGAAGTGGGCCAAAACTCAAAATAGCCCCACAAGGGGCACAAACACCTGACACGTGACCAACGTAACTCGTAGAAATCAACCGCGTAGTCACGGTAATCACAGTTGGAGAATAGGACCCGGATTTGTAAATAGGAACACTTAGGCCCAAAAAGTGTCACGAGTGGGCAAAACTCGAAATAATATTGGGCACCAACACCTCGCATGTGACGAATGTAACTCACAATAGTCGACTATGTAGTCGCGGGACTCCAATAATAGGATTCAAATTTGAAAATAGGCACACTTAGACTCGAAAACGTGTCATGAATGGGCCAAAACCCCGAATAGATCCCAAATGGCCCCGAAAGGTGAACGAACACCCCCATGTCACCAAACTAACTCATAAAAATTGATTGTGTAGTCGCAGGACTCCCGACTTGAGAATATGACTTGAATTTGAAAATAGGCACATTTAGGCCTAAAAACGTGCCACGAGTGGGCCAAAGTCCAGAACATATGCCAAATGGACGCGCAAGGGGAATGAACAACTGACACATGAATAATGTAACTTATAGTAACCGATTGCATCGTCGCGGGACTCCTAGTTTGAGAATAGGCCCCGAATTTTAAAATAATTGCATTTGGACTTGAAAAATGCACCGCAAGTGGGCCAAAATCCCGAACAGTCTCGAAATGGCTCGCAAGGGGCACAAACACCTCACATGTTACCAACGTATCTAATAGCAATCAACCATATAGTCGCGAGACTCTTGATTTGAATGGCACACTTAGGCTTTAAAATTTATCGGGATTGGGACAAAACTCTAAATAACCTCATAATGACCCCGCAAGTGGCATGCACACCTTACATGTGACCAACGTAACTCGTAGTAGCTAACCTCGTAGTCGCGGGACTCTTGGTTTGGGAATAAGACCCAAATATAAAAATAGGCACACTTAGGCATGAAAACGTGCCACAAGTTGGCCAAAACCCCGAACAACCCTGAAATGGCCCTGCAAGGGGCATGAACAACTTGCATTTGACAAATTTAATTCATAGCAGCTGACCACATAGCTGCGGTACTCTCATTTTAAGAATAGGAATCAAATTTAAAAAGAGGCACACATGCATGAAAATGTGCCGCGACTGGGACAAAACCCCGAACAACCCCCAAATGGCTTCAAAAGGGTCATGAACATCTCGCACGTGACCAAGATAACTCTATTAATGGACCGCAGAGTTGCGGGACTCTCGATTTAGGAATAGGACCTTTGAAAATAGGTACACCTAGGCTTGAAAACGTGTCGCGATTGGGCCAAAATCCCAAACAATCCCCAAATGGCCCCGCAAAGGGCACGAGTACCTCACACGTAACCAACATTACTTGTAGCAACTGAACACATAGATGTGGGACTCATTGTTGAGAATAAGACCCAAATTTGAAATTATGAACACTTTCGATTAAAAACTAGCTGCAAGTGGGAAAAAACCACGAACAACCCTAAAACGTCCCCATAAGGGACACAAGTACCTCACACATGACTAATGTAACTCTAGGAGCCAACCGCGTAGTCATGAGACTCATTGTTGATAATAAGACCCAAATTTGAGAATATGAACACTTTGTATTGAAAATGTTCAGCGAGTGGGCCAAAACATCGAACATCCCTAAAACGGATGCATAAGTGGCATGGACACCTCACATGTGCCCAACATAACTCATAGAAACTAACGTCATAGTCGTGGGACTCTCTGTTTGAGAATAGTACCTGAATTTGATAAAAGGCACACTTAGACTTGGAAACGTGTCGCGAGTGGGTCAAAACCTTGAACAACACCCAAATAACCACATAAGGGGCACGAAAACCTCCATCTTAACAAACCTAACTCGTAGAAACTAACCAAATAGACGCGGGGCTCTCGATTTGAGAATAGGACCTGAATTTTAAAATAGACACAATTAGGCTTGAAAATATGCCGCGAGTGGTATAAAACCACGAAAAACACCCAAACAACCCCACAAGGGGCACGAACACCTCACACTTGACCAACATAACTTGTAGCAAACAACCACATAGTCGTGGGACTCTCGATTTGAGAATAGGACCCAAATTTGAAAATAGGCACACTTAGGGATGAAAACATGCCGGTAGTGAGCTAGAACTCCGAATAACACCAAAATAGCCCCATAATGGGGAAAAAAATCCTCGCACAGGACCAACGTAACTTTTTGCAATGGACAGGGTAGTCGAGGGACTCCTGTTTCGAGAATAGGATCCGAATTTGAAAATTGGCACACTTAGACGTGAAAACATGCCGCAAGTGGTCCAGACCCGAAACAGTCGCAAAAGGCCCCTAAATGGGAAAAAATACCTCGCACAAAACCAATGTAACTCGTAGTAACTAATCATGTAATCATGGGACCCTCGGTTGGGAATAAGACACAAATTGGAAAACTGGGTCACTTAGGCTTAAAAACTAGTCCTAAGTGGGCTAAAACTCTGAACAACCCCAAAATTGCCCCACAAGAGGCACAAAAATCTTGCACGTGACCAACATAACTCATAGAAATCGATCGCATAGTCGCAGTACTTACAGTTTGAGAAAAGGATCCAAATTTGAAAATAGGCACACTTAGGCATGGAAACGTGCCTCAAGTGGGCCAAATCCCCGAACAACCACCAAACTGCCCTGAAAGAGGCACGTACATCCTCACGTGACCATCATAACTCATAGCAATCGATCATGTAGTCGCAAGAGTCTTGGTTTAAGAAAAACCTGAATTTAGAAAGGCACACGTAGGTTTGAACATATGCTGCAAGATGGCTAAAACCTCAAAAAATCCCCAAATGGCCCCGTAAGGGGTACAAACACCTCGCACGTGACCAACATAACTCATAGCAACCGATCGCATAGTTGTGGGACTCTCGGTTTGATAATAGGACCCAAATTTAAAAATAGGCACACTTAGGATTGAAAACGTTGCGTGAATGGGCCAAGACCTCGAACATCCCTGAAACGGCCCCGCAACAGGAACAAACACCTCGCACGTGAGCAACATAACTTGTAGTAACTGACCGCATAGTCACGGGACTCTTGCCTTGAGAATAGGATGCCAATTTGAAAATAGGCAAACTTAAATTTAAAACTGAACTGCGAGTGGGCCAAAACCCAAAATAACCCCAAAATAGCCCCACATGGGGTAGAAACACCTCGCACTTGACCAGCGAAACTCGTAGTGACCGACTACATAGTCCCGAGACTCTAAGTTTGAGAACAGGACCCAAATTTAAAAATAGGCACATTTAGGCTTGAAAACGTGTCACGAGTGGGCTAAAACCCCTAATATCCCTGAAATGACCCTTCAAGGGCACGTAAACCTCGCATGTGACCAACGTAACTTGTAGCAATGGACTGCGTAGTCGCAGGAATTTTGATTTGAGAATATTACCCGAATTTGAAAATAGGCACACTAGGGCGAGAAAACATGCTAGTATGCTAAAGCCCCAAACAAATCCAAATGGCTCCGCAAGTGTAACTAACATCTCATATGTGACCAACATGACTCGTAGCAACCGAATGCGTAGTCGCTAGACTCCCGTTTAGAGAATAGGACCCGAATTTCAAAATAAGCACACTTAGGCCTAAAAATGTGCCCTAAGTGGGCTAAACCGCAAACAACCCCCAAATAGCCCTGCAAGGTGTTAGAGAAGTAGACTAAAACCATGCTTTATGTAATAATTTTAGTTATGGATTTATATTTATAATAAAATCAGTTATTACTATTTTAATTAGAATTATGTATGGACATAATGTTTGCAATATTTTATATATTGTTGATGTCATTTATTCTGCCTAGAAGGTGTTCTAGTGTGTGGAGTATGACTTATACACAGAGGATCGGATCAAAAATTCTTGTGGAATATAAGTGTTATCATTCATAGTCTTAGATGGAACTGGACAAACCATCAGTAGGACTGTAGCACAATATTTTAGTAGGTCTATCTTGATTATAGGAAACTATATAGTTTCAACTTATTATTCTAGTACATTTTGTGTGTATTGAACGCGACCAATTTGAGGTCATTATTTTTATACTAATTTTATAAGATAATGTAAACCTTGTGGTTATTAGGTTTACTTAAGGCTCTTAGTCTGGATATGATTGATGGACACAAGCACTAGTTATTTATTACTTTGACTTATCGAGTGAGATTCATTATTGGATCAATAATCTTGATAAATTGGGTAATGGGGATTAATGTACGGTGAGAGTCTTTTATGGATGAAATCCACGTCTTGGTATAAAGACTAGTGATACCCCATTGAGATACTTAGAATTTTTGTATGTGTCCAACCCTGTAGGTGGTTTATGTTAATCAAACACTACAAATATGTTAAGTTGGACCGCTCAAGGACTTAAAGAAGTTAATCAAATAAATAACCAGTAATTTATTTTATTAACGAGTATCTCTAACCTTAACATGGAGATTATTAAGCAATTAATAATAAGGAGATTGAAATATAATTTTGAGTTAAGGAGTGGAGTTGCAATTTTAATTATTTAGTGGTATTAATTATAATTAGGGGACTGAGATTAGGATCCGGGAAGGATTAAGTTTTCTCAGGTCTATTAGGAGCCACATCTTTATCTCTCCTTAAGGTCCCTACTATAGCCTATATATATGCACCTAGTCTTATTATTTCTTAACCTAGACGTCACTCTCGGATACTCAAAAGACCCGAGTTCATACTTGTGAGAAAGAGAGACAACGGAGAAGAAAGAGGTGACAAAAAGGTGGTCACGAAATAGGTCCCCGCCCGCTACTCATGGTTGTCCATATCAGGAATACAATAGAAGATCGTGAGGTGAATCAAGCCATCACATATTTTGTTCCTGATAAAAAGAGATTAAATCAAAGAGATCTCGTAGGTAAATCCTTAATCTGCCTTGTAGGATTTCAAAGTATGTGTAGTTTTTTTTCTAGTTCGATCTATACGATTTTCTAATAGACCCTTGGACTCCGCTCCAACAAATTGTATCAGAGCCCTGTTGATACCGCATATAGGTTGAATTCAACCATGTTGTCCAATTAAGACAATCATATGTGTTCATGGATGTTGGGTAGAATATATAATTGTGCTAATTTTTATTTTGCAGCAATCTTATCCCACTATTATGGTCACGTATTTATAGGTTTGTTTTATGTGATTGGATCCCACGATGGTTTATTCGAGGTTATTTTTTTATGCTAGATTAATATAATATAGATGTATAATGTGAACTCCTTCATGGAGGCATAGGACATCTTTAATTTGTTACTATTTTTTTTATTGTAATTGTCAATGGAGGAGTGTGATGAAAGATCGGTGATCGGAGGCAGTTTTTGGCACAAAGATCAGTTTTGATAGTGGTGACAGTGCTTAGAGGGTGGGGCGCTGCCCCTATACCCCCACAAGGGCGGCCTCCTTAACCCCACCACCTGACCGGGAAGGTATAACCCCGTGTTTTCCTAGCATAGTGCCAACATGAAGTGTTTGGGTTCAAGGATGACTATTAGGTTCAAGGATGACTGTTGTGTTCAAGGATGACTGTTAAGTTCAAGGATAACTCTTGAGAACTCCAATCTATGACAGAGTTGTATCTTGACAATAATAGTCGGGAATCCTTATTTATCTTGATTTTCTTATTTACGTTGATTTATGTCTCTATTAATCGTGTTTTAATTGTTGGGTTCTTAATATATGTTAATAGTTACCTTAGAATAATAGACAACATGGAATACCGACCCGACTTAAATCATGTAGTTGCGAAAAGTGAATAATGCATAACTATTTTGAATTGTGGTCATTAATATGTGTGGTTAGAGAATGAAACAAATGAGTATTCTTTTTAACGATCAAGGGTATTTGCAATTTTTTATTTATCACACATTTGCTTAATATATTAAACTAAGGATATGTCGGTATTTTTGGAAATATATCAAATGTCATAGATTTTTAAAATTAATTAAGAATTGGACACATTTTTTTTAACCCTCACTATTGTTTTAAATTACTAAGTGGGAGAGGGGATTTTCCAAGAAAAAATCCCATGGTTTTCATCAACGATTTGTAGACTTTCAATAATAAGTAGGTCCTCCAACGAGGAATGCAAATTATTGTGGTAGTCGATATAAATTTCTTTAAGGATAATTTTGGATTCATTATTCACATAGGCAACCGACAAAGAAGAAGTCATATGATATGAGATAATATAAAATTAGTTGGTGGTCTACACTTAGACATAAAATAATCATAGGTTCTCCAAAGAGATATGCAATGATTTTGTGGGACCAAAGTATCGGCTATTTAATATTATTTGACATAGGTTTTGTCTAGAAAATAAAATTAAAAGATATTAGCCTGCCTAATTTTTTTTGGAAAGTAGGTTGCTTAAAGAATATTCAAATTGTAATCGGGATAACAATGAATTCTTTTAAAATTGATAAATGGTACATTAATTTTATTTTAGAATTCAAAAAGTTTTATGACTTGTAATGATTCATTTTATTATTTTATTCTTAGTATTAAGATGGAAAGCTCTTTCAATCCACTAACTGTCATTCTCAAGGAAAACAAATTAAGTGGACCTAATTACATTAACTGGAAAAGGAATTTGGATATTCTATTGACTATAGAAGGGTACAAGTTTATGCTCTATGAGATCTGTCCTGAGAAACCTGGTGGGGGGCAACTGAAAAGGAAACTCAGGATTACTAGAAATGGATCAAGGCTGATGAGGTGGCATGATGTTACATTTTGGCCTCTATGTAAAATGTTCTGTAACATCAGCATCAATCGATTGACATTGCCTGTGGCATGATGCTGAACCTAAAAAATATGTTTGGGGATCAGAATCATGTTGTAGGGCAAGACTCATGAACACAAACATGACTAAAGGGACCCCAGTGAGGGAAGATGTTTTATGGAAGATGTCTCTTATCAATGATCTTGACATCCTTGGAGTGGAAATCGATGGGGAAACCTAGGTCGATATTGTTCTCCAGTCGCTGCCTGAGTACTTTAAGTAATTCCGCCTAAATTACAACATAAACAAACTTTCGCACTCTTTGGCAAAACTACTTAAAGAACTACAAGCAGGTGGGGGTCTCATTAAGAAGTCAGTAAGTGCCTTTGTTGCTGAGAAAGGTTCCACTTCTAAGCCTATGGGAAAAAATAAGAAGAAGAAGAAGTCTCAGAAACAAGTTATGGTCCCTCAGGCAACTCGTGGGTCTCAGGGAGGTTTGAAAAAGCCCAAGGGAAAGTGTTTCCACTATAATCATTCAGGACACTGGAAGAACAATTTTCCAATTTTTTTCAATAAACAGAACAGCGCAGGTAAATTCCATTCATTTGTCGTTGAATCATGTTTTGTGGTTCGTAATATCGGTACTTGGTGTGTAGATACGGAAGCCACTAATTATATATGCAATTCTTTACAGCAGTTCTAAGAAACCAGACGACTAAGTGATGGAGAGATTTATTCGACTCTAGGAGATGCTATAAGAGTAGTAGTAGTAGTAGTAGTAGTTGCCGTGGGAGACGTTCACTTAAGTTTTAATAATGATAGGAGTTTATTTTTAAAATATTGTCTTTATGCACCTTCCATTAAATGGAATTTGATTTTTTTTTTAGATTTTTATGGATATTTAGTTTCTTTTAATAAACTCGTGGTTATTAAGAAAAATAAATCTTTTATTTGTTCTGGTACATTAGTTGGTAATCTTTATGTTGTTAATCCTATCTCTCCCACACAACAAATTAATATTTTTCATAATTCAATTTGACCAAATTTTAAGAGAAAGGAACCCTCCTCACTGAACCAAACGTATCTTTGGCACTTATGCCTAGGTCATATTAATATAAAATGAATTCATAGACTAGTAGCAAGTGGGTAATTGAGCTCACTCGAAATGGAGGCACTTCCAGTTTGTGAATCATATTTAGAAGGTAAAATGACCAAGAGGACTTTCTCAGCCATGAGATATAGAGCCAAAGAACTATTGGAAATGGTTCATTATGATCTATGTGGTGTGATGAAAACCCTAATAAGAGGAGGCTTTGAATATATAATGACTTTTATAGATCATTACTCGAGATATGGGTATGTTTACCTAATGCACCATAAGTCCAAAGCCTTTGAGAAATTCAAAGTGTATAGGGAAGAAGTGGAGAAGAATCAAGGTAAAAGTGTCAAGACACTATGATCTAAACATGGTGTCGAGTACTTCTTAGGGGAGTTTATGCAGTATCTAGAAGATCAATGGATCATATCCCAATTATCTTCATATGGTATGCCTCAGAAAAATGGTGTATCAGTAGGAGGAATATGACTCTTTTGGATATGATTAGGTCTATGTTGAGTTATAAAGATCTCACAGATTCCTTTTGGGGACATGCTTTAAAAACAACCACTTATTTACTAAACTTGGTACCTTCAAATGCGGTCTCTACTACACCCAAGGAATTATGGATTGGGTGCAAGACTAGTATGAAACATATTCAGATCTGGGGTAGTCCAGCACATGCTAAAAAGATATCCTAGTAAGTTAGAATCAAGATCATATTATGTTTCTTTATAGGATATCCTAAGGAGACCAAGGTTTTTTTTATTCCATGATCCTAAGGATAAGAAGGTCATTATTAACACCAATGAACGATTCTTGGAAGAGGATTATATGATGGATTATAAACCCAGAAGTAAAGTTGTTCTTGAAGAATTGCGTGGGAACCAACAAGATTCTTCAACACCACCAATATAGGGTGAAGTAACACAATGTGTTGACACTAGTATAAAGATGCAGAACTTTAGCTAAAAGCTAGGAATTTTAAGATGGAATCTATGTATTCTAATTAGGTATAGAGTCTTGTAGATCCAATCTATGGCCATCCCCGATCCTCGCCCATGCGGGCGGGCGCGTGGAGGAAAGGATCCTTTGGGTCCCGCATGTCCCTCTCGGGAGCGCTTCGACCGGCCTCATTTGAGATGTGGTGTGAAAATGTAGAGAGATTCAGAGTCGTCAGTCTATTTTACTAAAAACAAACAAAAGAAAAAAGCGGAAGCCACCCTGAAGGATGGCATCCAAAGACATACTGGTGCGTGCGAAACCAAGATGATTCGAGAAGGGTTTGGACTCTTAGTTATGAAATGGGAAGGTGTTAGGCACCCATTCCGCCCTTTCGGTCTCTCATGGATATTTGCTATTTTCCTTTTGTTTCCCCCCGTGATATGTGTGCATGTGTATATACATAGAATGGAGGTAGGAATCATCGACTTGTATCATGGAAAAGATAAAGCGAGTGGTCCGTAGGAAGAGATGAGAATAATATTAGAAAAATAGGATTTATGCGATTACCCCTACGTTGATTGTTATGATGGAATAATAACATATATGGAGTAATACGTCACTAAGGGCAAGAATATAGAATATAAGAAGATTAGATCTAGAGAAAATAGAAAAGAAGAGAAAAAGTGAGAAAAAGGACTCGAGTTTTGGGTTTTACCCCAAGACGCCTACGTAGCCTATAAAGGCATCAAAGTCCACGTAGTTCGCATACAAAATGAGGGGTGGGATTTATCCCATAAATCCAAATGGGGAATCTTTTATTTGTAAGTGTGTGTAGAAAAAGTGTTTTGGTTGTGAGAAAAGTGTGGAAAAAGTGTGAGAATCCCTACTTGAATTTATGAGCAAGCCCCCTTTTTCTTATCTTTTGAGTTTTATGAAAATAAAAGATGTACAATAATACTAAATAAAAAGTATATTATGATGTGTGAGATGAGATAATAAAAGTGCTAAATAAGAAAACAAGTTATTGGGAATTTAAGAGAGAGTTTAAGAAAGTTGGACCTTCTTGAAGATCTTGATCTAGATCTTGAATGTTTGAGAGTAGCCCTTGCACTTGGATGATGATGGATAGTAGATAATTCACCAAGTATGATGAAAAGGATGATGAAAAGTGGAAGTAAAAAAGGGATTTGGAGGTTGAAATCACGCTGCCTTCGAGAGAGGTTTATGGGATTCGTTCAGAGAGATTTTTATCAGATCTGGGATCCCCTTGCAAATGGGGTGAAGGACTCCTTTTATAGGCCCAGGTAAGTGTCGATCGGCATATACGTATTCCTGCCTATTGGCAGGTGCCGATAGGCAGGGTCTGGAACTTGCCATTTGGGAGTGCACTTTAGGCTTTTTCATAAAATCGGTCGTCGAGGGCAAACCGTTGGTCAGAATCATGTACGGGGAATACCGTTGGAAAGGTAATTCAGAGATCTTTGAAAGTCCTTTAGAATGCTCCCGAGTTTGGGAGTTGACTTCGGGTCAAATATGGATCATAAGCATTTGTTGGTCCATTGGATGGGGAATCGTTCGGACGCAAATGTATCGTTCGTCCGCATGGTAAGTTCGAATCGTGCATGGGGAGGACTGTTGGAAAGGTTAGGAGATGTACTTCGACATTCCAAAGAGTTTGACCCGATTTGGAGAGTTGACTTTGGTTAACCGGTCCCGAGAAGCGTTCGGTGACCTCTCGCAGTCAAACAGATCGTTCGTCCGCATGGAAAGTCTGAATCGCGCACGGGACATACCGTTGGAAAGGGTATTCAGTGAACTTCGAAGATTCATTCATCCTCGGTCGAGTTGAAGAGTTGACATAGGTCAAACACAGCCTGAGAGCGCCCGGTGGCCTCTAGGTCAGGTTTTGGACTCAAACGGATTGTTCGTCCGCATGGTAAGTCAAAATTGCACACAGGGTGAACCATTGGAAAGGGTATTCAGTGCCCTTTGAAGATTCATTGAGTCTCGATCGAGACGAAGAGTTTGACTTTTGGGTCAAACTGAGCCGGGGAGTGCCCGATGGCTTCAAGGTCTGTACTCGAGACGTGACCTGGGTTTACAGTGATGAAGGGAGGTACTAGGGACCTAAGGAGAGTTTGGATGTAATAAGATGGGGTGTCTACAGAGCCCCTCGATGGGTTAGTTTGGAAAAAATAATGACCGTCGAATAGACATCACATGATGCTTTTGAGGGAGTATGACCGATTTAGAGGGTCGAGGTTGATTCTGAGGAACTAAGGAGTGTGCTGGGGATGATCATTTCTGTGGGTCAAAGCCGAATATGTGGGCTTAGGGTAAAGGTTTAATAATCGAGGTCAATTTTGACCTAAAGGGTGGTGACGATCGAGGACCGAGGTCAATTCTGACCTAACTCAGGTGACGATCCAAGACCGGGGCCAATTCTGACCCAAGAGTGGTGACGACCGAGGACCAAGGTCAATTCTGACCTAAATCAGGTGACGATCCAAGACCGTGACCAATTCTGACCCAAGAGTGGTGACGACCGAGGATCGAGGTCAATTCTGACCTAAATCATGTGACGATCCAAGATCGGGGCCAATCCTGACCCAAGAGTGGTGATGACCGAGGACCGAGGTCAATTCTGACCTAACTCAGGTGATGATCCAAGACCGGGGTCAATTCTAACCCAAGAGCGGTGACAACCGAGGACCAAGGTTAATTCTGATCTAACTCAGGTAACGATCCAAGATCGGGGCCAATTCTGACCTAAGAGTGGTGACGACCGAGGACCGAGGTCAATTCTGACCTAACTTAGGTGACGATCCAAGATCGGGGAAAACTCTGACCCAAGAGTGGTGATGACCGAGGATTGAGGTCAATTCTGACCTAACTCAGGTGGCGATCCAAGACTGGGGCCAATTTTGACCCAAGAGTTGTGACGACCGAGGACCGAGGTCAACTCTGACCTAACTCAGGTGATGATCCAAGACCGGGGCAAATTCTAACCCAAGAGTGGTGACGACCGAGGACCGAGGTCAATTTTGACCTAACTTAGGTGACAATCCAAGATCGGGGCCAATTCTGACCCAAGAGTGGTGACGACCGAGGACCGAGGTCAATTCTGACCTAACTCAGGTGAAGATCCAAGATCGGGGCCAATTCTGACCCAAGAGTGGTGATGATGGAGGACTGAGGTCAATTCTGACCTAACTCAGGTGATGATCCAAGACCGGGGCCAATTCTGACCCAAGAGTGGTGACAACCGAGGTCAATTCTGACCTAACTCAGTTGACGATCCAAGATCGAGGCCAATTCTGACCCAAGAGTGGATAAAGATTAGTTTTTGATTCTGGTGGAGAAAGAGCTTTATGAATTTGAGCTGATAGCTGGGGAAGCATTTAGGAGACCTCGAACGGGAATAACCTATTTTGGGTGCTGTAAGAGAATTCCGCTTGGGGAAGTGATCAGGTGATCCTTAGGGATCCTCCGGAGCTTTGCCGGGAGGAGTTTTCACTTGGTTTTTGAGGATTCTGCTGGGGAAGAGGGGTTCCACTCAAGGGAATGTGAAATTCTCATTGTAAAAAAGTTCAAAATCCATCCTGGGATTTTTAGGAATTTTCCGAGGGTTTTTTGAGGCTTTCTAGTATTTTCTGGGAATTTCTGTACGAAATTTAAGGGGGGTGCCGGTCGGCATTGTATGAAGGGTGCCATTTGGCAGTGGCACGAGCTTTCGGGATACCTCGGGAAGGCAAGGGGTTAGTGCCGATTGGTATGGTAGGGTGAGGTGCCGATCGACATGGCGCTTGGCATCCTATAAAAATGCGACGAATCCCCTCATTTTTTCACAACTTCTTTTGCTTTCTCTCTCTCTGCGATTCTTCTACAAATCATTCTATCATTCCGATCTTCAAGAAATGGACGCTTTTGTAAGCATTGCGGTCCACCGGAAGTGGTTGACCATTGATGATTGGGCGAATGTGGAGTGGAGGGGCAGGGTGCCCCTTGCTTTGGGGAGTGAGAGCTCCTCTGATGCGTTTGAGCCTGTCACGGATGAGAGGACTTTTCTGCGGGAGTCGTCGCATCATCGCTCTTCGAGAGTGATCCCCGACGGTTATGTAAGTAACCTGACCTTTGGTATTCCTTTCTCTTTTGGTGATTTTTCTTTCTTTCTTGTCTTTTGATGAGACTCTTCTTTTTGCCAGTCCAATATTTCTTTGAAGAACATGCGTGGCCGTGGGACAACGGGGCTTAGGGATGTCTTGGAGCATCTACCACCTGTGGTACGTTGGGTGGTATCATCAGCAGGTTTTGGGCGATTGGCATCGGCGCTGGATGAGATGCCTCATTCGACAACGGTCTTGTGCGCTTTGGGAGAGAGGTGGTGGGACACTACCCATACCTTTCATTTTGGCTTCGGGGAGATGACTGTGACTCCCATAGATGTGCAGCAGCTGCTAGGGCTGGATTATGATGGAGAGCAGATAGAGGTGGTTCGCTCTTTAAGGGTGAGACCAGAGGCAGTGCGTGTGGAATTTGGTGATGTGCATAGGATAGTTTTTGGAGATTCTATCAGGCTATCCCTGCTGAAGGATGTTCTACTGAGTAGGGTGATTGATGTGGAGGAGGGGCTGCAAGTGAGGCAGATGGCCCAGTTATTCATTCTTCTGGTGTTGGGAGGTTTCATGGTGGCGTCGAGTGGCGACGTCGTCCATTTATGGTTTCTGTCATACTTGAGGATGTTTTCGAACATCCCCTTCTATGATTGGGGGAGTCTGACTTTGGTGACCCTTTACTCTTCTCTGGATGCATTCAGCCGGTGCTGCCGACAGACTTTTACTGGGGCCACGTACCTTCTTGAGGTATTCTTCAGTTTGTGCATTTCTTTTCATGCATTCGCATTTTCCTTTCATGCATTCGCATTTTCCTTATGCGTCTCTTTTTTTCTTGTGAATTCAGACGTGGTTCTATGAGGTGATTGGGTGCAACACCCTGCTGATTGCTTTGAAGGATGACATTGTTGGGGACTTCTGCCGATTGTATCGATGGCGTAAGGCCAATCGACGGTTGAAGGGATCTCTCTCCATGGAGGCGGTGCGTCAGGTCTTGAATGACCTGGCCAGTGGTAGGGTAAGACTCTTTCCATTTCAGTCTTGGTTTTTGCACCTTCTGATCTTGTATTGATTTATGCTCGCTCAGATATTTTTAGGTGACCTTTTACCCATAGGGGATAACCATTCAGGATGCGGGGGCGACCAGGTTGAACGCGTGGATGAGGCATTTGCTGGCGCATAAGTTCGGCCATTCCTGGTACCTCGGGGAGAGGGTAGTTCGTCATATTGCTGAGGAGGAGGTGGTGGTGCTGCCGGTGCAGCCTCCTACGTCTATAAGGCAGGAGCGACTGATGTTGGAGGATGAGAGGATCGCGGCGATGATTGGCGAGTCCTACTTGCTGTACATCGATACGGCTGTGCCGTATGACTATATGGATTTTATGACGAGCTGGTTGATGGCGCCCAACTTATATGATGCGTTGCCTTTCCTTCCTATGGGTTCGAGTCAGGTGGCGGGATCTTCCCACAGCGGAGCTGGTCCATCGGCATCTACGGCAGCGACGACCTCGGAGGTGCCTTTTGTGCGGCTGCATACCCCTTCATACAACATTCGGTGGGCTCATGGAGGGATGGTGCCTATGTTGCACCGTCCCCATGCGATGGATCCGGAGGAGTTGGGTTTGACAGAGGAGGTCCTTCGACCTGCAGTATACCTTTTTGTTCCTTTCTTTCTTTCTTTCTTTTTTATTTTGGTCATCCCGCTTTTGATACTGATTTTGCCTTTTCTTGCAGCAAGTCCGAGTGTCGACCACTTGGCTAAGGGACATCAGAGACTGGATATCTTCGGTGACTGCCCATATTCTGGATGCAGTTCCCGTTCCTTCTTTCTTGGTGTCGTCTGCCTCATCTAGGGAGGACTCTGGATCAGGTAGTGGTGGTGCGTCATCTCGCCGTAAGGGGAAGAGAGCACGTCGCAGGGGTGGAAGCTCTTAGTGAGAGAGAATGTGGGTTCGGGCTGAGTCCCATTGTTTTTGCCTTTTCTTTTTATTTTCCTACAAAATTGATGTAACACAGAACACAAATATATGCAATGCAATGGATTTTTTTATTATCTCTTATTAATGATGAATGAATGCATGCGCTTTTTACTTTGCTGTTGAGACCGTAAAAAGGAATATTTTTTGGAATTTTTTTTGAAGGAAAGTTTTTAATTTAAAAGGAGAAAATATATAAGGAGAAAAAGGAATTCTTAAAGTTCTGTTGAGAATATCAATTTATTTTTATTGAGTTTTCTGATTTGACAAAAGAGGAAAAAAGGGAAATTTCCAAAAAGGGGGGGGGGTGCGGATCGGTAAGCACCCTGACCTGCCTATCGGTAGTTCAGTCCAGTCCCATCAATTGAAAGCTTTGAATGGTACCTTTCATCAGCCTTTGGTACCTTGTGGGGTAGGATTCCGTCCGATTTCTGTAGGGATTATGCCCCTTGTGAGAGTTTTTAAGTATAAAAAGGGGGAAGGGTGGAGTGTTTTCATCACACCTTTGCATTCTTATCTACTTGCCCACTATTTCTTAGCCTTGCAAGATGGCTCTCCCTAGTAGCACCAAATTTGCCAACTACCTCGATGCCTTGGAAGCTATGTGCTCTTATAATGTTGACTATGATGCTTTCAATATGCGTCGAGTCTCCTTGTGGCGCAATCGGCCTCTTGAGTGGAACGTGCTAATGGCGGCGGTGAAATTCTGGTACCCCGAAGACAATAGTGTTCTGCTTTGGGTTGGAAGAATTTTTTCCTACCTACGAGGAATTTTCTGCCATGCTGGGTGTAAATCCTAGTTTTACCGCGGCTTTACCCTAATTTTCCCGCTCTCCTAGGGATTTTTTGGCCATACTTCTTTGTATTTCGCCTTAGGCAGCCAGATCATTGGTTGCTGGAGGAATGATCTCCCTCCCGGCGGTGCTACAGTCCGTGCATTTTGCGGGAAGTAGGTGATGCTGGCTATGTTGGAGCCGTTGTTCTAGGTGTGGTTTGAAAATTGTTATTGGTGACTGAAGAACTGCAGGTGGACCCACAACTTACAGCCATTACTTTATGGATGTCATATCATCGCAATCCTGCGGCGGTGATACTGGCGGAGACCCTGAACAGCCTGGATGCCTAGAGAGAAGGTTGTTCTGACTTTTTGAGGGGTAGCCCTGTGATGTTGTTCATGTGGTTGTCTGAAAGATTCCGCTTGGTGAATCCTCCCGAGTACCCAACTTCTTTTCATGCTACTTCATCAGCGTTGGCCTATATGTTGAGAACTGGGAGCATTAGCCTGTGGAGCATGGGGCTCGTGGGCTGTATTAGTAAGTGCCTTTGTGTGGGCAGTTGCATCCCATTCTGGATCTAGGAGAGTATTCATATGTGTGGTTGGTTGGTCTCAGACATACCTCGTTTTATTTCCCTTGGTGGTTTTTGCGCCAATTTGGTTGGGCGCAGGTCATGCCCCCTCGAACCTCAAATTTCTTTTCGGTAGAATATTTGACTGATCGCTTGCGTCTATTTCTTGGGACTCTGAGGGAAAATCGGCGTCCGTCGACCCATCCCTCTCAGTATGTCGGGGAGGTTTGGCATATACCCAAAGATTATATGAAGTGGTTGTGGAGGAAAGTAGTCAGCAAGATGTTGGCAGTGGAGACTGGACAAAGATGGTTTG
The DNA here is from genome assembly GCA_949130495.1 of Sambucus nigra. Taxonomy (NCBI): domain Eukaryota; kingdom Viridiplantae; phylum Streptophyta; class Magnoliopsida; order Dipsacales; family Adoxaceae; genus Sambucus; species Sambucus nigra. The sequence goes on from OX422220.1 coordinate 305,187,155, forward strand.
TTCTATCTAACAGCATGGAAGGGGGTGTTGTGGTCTTTTCGAAGATGGTTAAGGCCCATCGGTCCATAGAGTGTTTACGGCATTCTATTCAGGCAAGGTAAACTTGGGGACCTCAGGATGTAGATGATGAGGGTGCAGGCTCCTCTAGTGGCTGTGGGTAGGACTCTTGGAGAGTTTATTTGTGTGATAGGTGTGGGGATTTTATTTGGATTTTATGGTAATGGGGAAGGGAGTTATCCGCTCCTTTTTCTTATGTAATCAGTGCTGAATTTTCTTATTAATGAAATAAACAAGTTTCTGATCATCCAGCTGTGCCTTTCGATGAGTTTTTGTATTTTGAATTATCTATACTAATCGCTAAGGCATACATAATCCTTTTGTTCAAATATTTTTAGAATGAACCGCCGTTCTCGGAGGTAAGAAAAGATTAGTATTTTGTGAAAAAGAAAGGGGTCGCACTCATGTGAGGTGCATGAGCTGCCTACGTACCTCTGGGGTTTTTGAAAATGTTTTTAAAACAGTTTTTTGTAGAGGATCAGGCCCACATAGTTCTGGGTAGAGGGAAATGAAGAGTTTTTTTTAGAACAGAAGGGGGATGAGAAGAGTCGTAGCACGCCAAGATTTTGAACTTAGGGGTAGAATTTCTTGAGACGGTCCATATTGACTGGACGATCCATCTCTTCCCCATCCATATCAGTGAGTATGGCGGTACCACCGGATAAGATTTTCTTCACAATGTAGGGGCCGCTCCAATTGGGCTTGAATTTCCCTTTGGGGTCCCAGATGGGTTCTATTATCTCTTTAAGGGCAAAATCCCCCTCCGGGACATCGCGGTCCTTGACTCTCTTGTTGAATGATCGCGCTATTCGGCGATGGTACCCTTATATGTGGTACAGTTCTTTTAATCTTCTTTCATCTAGGGGGCTAGATCATCAAGAGGACTTTGGCACCAGTCTTCTTCACTAACATTGCTTTCGAGAATGACGCGTAGTGAGGGTATTTCCAACTCCATAGGTAGGACCGCTTCCATGCCTTAGACCAGGGAGTAAGGGGTAGCCCCAGTAAAGGTTCAGATCGAGATTCGATAGCCCCAGAGGGCGAACGGGATCCGATCGGCCCAATCCATACAACTTTCGATCATCTTGCTGATGATGGCTTTGAGGTTCTTGTTGGCGTCTTCAACTGCACCATTGGTCTAAGGTCGATAGGGAGAAGATTTGTGTCTCTGAATCCCATAATCGTTGACTACTTCTGTGACTTCTTCTTCGAAATGCAGCCCGTTATCTGGTACTAGCTCGTGCGGGACCCCATATTAGCAGATGATATTTTTCTTGAGGAATTTGGCCACTTTCTTGGCGTTCAATACTGCGTATGACTCAGCTTCGACCCATTTGGTGAAGTAATTGATGGCAACTAAGATGAACTCATGTCCTTTTGAAGCCTTTGGTGTAACCTTCCCTATGATGTCGACACCCCAGGTGGAGAATGGCCAGGGAGAGGCCATGTTGTATAATTCTTACGGAGGCAGGTGTTAAAGGTTGGAGAATTGTTGGCATTTGAGGCATCTCTGGACATAAGCGGTGCAATCCTGGATCATGGTGGTCTAGTAGTAGCCCTGTCGGATGATCTTCTTGGCGAGCATGTGACCATTCATGTGGGGTTTGCATTCCCTGTTGTGGACTTTCTGCATTATTTTCTCAATCTCAGCCCCAATAATACAGTGTAAATGAGTTCCATCTATGTTCCTTCTGAGTAGGGCTTTATGACAGATAATTTACTGGGTGACCAGTCTTCGGAGGGTTGTTCGATCTTTCTTGTTTGAACCCTCGGGATACCTACCATGTTTGAGCAGGCACCAGATATCATAGTACCAATAATCGACTAGTTCGGGATCCTCGATGGAGACAAGCTCAATATGGTAGCAATGGGTCAGTTTGTCTTGCTTTTGAACTAGGAAGGGGATCATTGTTATTCCCTCGGGCATGTCGACCATGGAGGCCAAGGTGGCGAGAGCATTGGCTAAGTTATTCTTTAATCGGGGTAGGTAATGGAAGGTGATATCTCAGAATTAGGAGGCTAACTCTTCTAATTGGGCATGAAAGGGTTGGAGCTTTTTATCCTTGACTTTCCACTTTCTGAGCACTTGACCGATGATGAGGGCAGAATCCCCGTAGTCATCAAGGTAGTGAATACCTTTCTTGAGAGCAACCTTAAGGCCCACTGTGCATGCCTCGTATTATGTCATGTTGTTGGTGTAAGGGAAATCCAATTTAATGGCGATGGGAGTGTGGGAGTCATCTGGGGTGATCAAGAGTATCCTAATTCCATATCCCTTTTGTTGGCAGCACCGTCAAAGAACATTTTCCATCAAAGGCGGTCTTGAGTGGTACAGAGGATATTTTTATCTGGGAATTCGGAGATCCGAGCATCTACGTCTTCTACAGGGTAATCAATGAGGTAGTCAGAGATGGCTCTTCCTTTAACAACTTTCTCTGTGACATACACAATACTGAACTCGGTTAGGAGCATCAACCATCAGGCCATTCGACTGGATAAGGCGGGTTTCTCAAGAAGGTATTTGATGGGATCCATTCGGGATACATGTTTGATGGGGAAGGGGAGCATGTAGTGTCATAACTTTTGGGTGACCCATACAAGTGCGACACATGCCTTTTCTAAAGCGGTGTAGTTGACCTCGTACCCAACCAATTTGAGACTGGAGTAATAGATTGCTCTTTCTTTGTGGGAGTCTTTAAGGTGTTGGGCTAACAAAGCCCCAACTGCAGTGTCAGTTATGGTTAGGTATATGAGCAAAGGGAGACCCGGTTGTGGTGGCATGAGCACTGGAGGTTAGGCGAGGTATTATTTGATTCGGTCATTGGGGCTAGGGGAGATTTCAAGAGGTAGAACTGGCTCAGCATGCCAATTGAGGAGAGGAGTATCAATATCTTTAATCAGACGGGATGGGTCCATTGATGTAGTGCCTGAATGAACCATGCAGAGTGCCAGCCCCAGTATCTGTAAGTTGAAGGAATCTCCGGAATCGCTTTCCTCAGTCTCTTCGGAATCTTTGATGAGCGGTTGCACACGGTGTGGGAAGCTTTCGGCCCATGGGTAGCCATCTTGGAAAAAGATCTCCATTCCAGGCTTCATCTTCTTATCTGTGTGGACATACCATGGTTCTGGAAAACCTCAAAAGAGGAAGTCTTCGCCTTCTTTGATGAATCGCCCATTCAAGGAGTCTCCTAAGATAGTTAGGATATAGTCTAATCTTCTTTTTTCTCGAGATTGGCGGATCATTTCGAGCTCTCGTTCTGATGGTTGATACCCCAAGCCGCAAGGAGGGAAAGCTTTATTTAGTTCGATGGGCTCAAGTATCCCCTTCTGCCTTTGCCCTAGCCCCAGTCCGGGCATGAAGTGAATGTTTCTGAACATCTGAATCACATTAACATTGCCATGAGGGTCATATTCTGGATAAACCCTTTCTTTGAAACCGTCCCTTGCCGGGAGTAGGAGTGGCTCAACCCAGAATCCTTATAGGAGCATATCATTTGACCCGTGATGTATCTCAAGAATTGGACTGCTGGTGTTTTCCCCCTGGGTATTTTTATTGTCGCCCAAAATGGTGATGACTCACCCGTCGGCGAAGAACTTCAATTTCTGATGGAGTGAGGAAGACACACCCTTGATATTATGGAGCCAAGGTCGTTCGAGCAACAAGTTGAAACAAGCTGGGATGTCTATGACTTGGAATTCAACGACGGGGCTTATATGGCCAACCCCTATTGCAAGTTTTATGGACCCCATCACCTCACGACGGGTATTATAGTAGGCACGCACAGCGGAGGAGGTTGGAGCGAGGTCACTATCTTTCAGGCCTAAACATTTGAAAGTTCTCAGAGGGCAAACATTCAAGGCGGATCTATTATCGACAAGGGAGAGTGGCACGACCCTTCCTATAACTTTGACGGAGATGTTAAGTGCATGATTGTGATTCGGCCCAATTCTGGGGATTTCTTATTCAGAAAATGATAGCATTCAGGTAGAGGTCAAGGATCCGACCAGATTTACCACTTCTTCTGGTGTGGTAGAAGGAGGAACTATGGGTCCAGTGAGTAGCTTGATTAAAGCATTTCTGTGTAGCTGGGAAGACATGAAAAGTCCCCATAGAGTGATGTTAGCTTGAGTTTTCTTAAGTTGATCGTGGATCTTGCTCTACTCAATGGTCATTTCTAGCATAGGAAGGTTTTCAAAGCCCTTCCCCTTGTCATTTGCTAGTAGTGAGATTAGAACTTGGTAATGTCTCCCTGATCTGGTCATGTGATTTATTGAAAAAAGGAAAGAACATGAATCCCATTTCCTTGTCAATCTCAAGTTGTGCTGCCACTCTATTTATTTCTTCGAGGAGTTCTTCAAATGATATCATCCCACATATGTCGGCTGCTGGGCTAGCTCTTCCTGAAGCTTGTTCTTCACTCGAATCTTTGAATTCTTTCCCCCACCCGGTGGTAACAATTTTGTTTTTCCTTGTAAAGTTAATGCATTCCACAACTTCAACGACTTCTGCATACAGGTTCTCCCATTCTGTAGGGATATGTGTGATTAAAAGGACCAAAATCCCTTGTAGTTTTGAAGTGTCAAGTAACCCGGTGATACTGCAAATGCTATTGGTTTGCTCGAATAATTCTGCTATAGTCTGGACAACATTATCTAGGCCGACTTCGTCGGTTGGTACCACCCACTTTTCTGAATCTCAGGCCCATTTCTGTTCTTTTAAAAATAGTGTACCGAATCTCTGGCAATCGATGACCATCTGTGAGGGCAATTTCAGCCCGAACTCTAGGAGTTGGTTTAACACCTCTAGCAAATCCATACTTCCATTTCAGAACGGGTAAGGACATCGATGCATGCTCTGGTAAGGAGTGACAGTGCCTGATCAGTGAGTCTAGTAGGGTGTACGAGGAAATATGGGAAAATTTGAAGAGGTTTAGGAGAGTATATGGGTGTGATTTGAGTTGAGGGATCGAAATCTGGGTTTTCTTCCAAGAAGAGCATTGGTGTGATTTGGGAGTGAGTTGTGAGTAGTGTTTGGCTTAGGATTGGCTGGTGGGGCGATAGTACCCGGTCAATGAGATCTTGGATTATGTTTCGAAGGTGAAAGCTTTGGTCGGTGGTATGGCTGATAGTTTAGTGAAAGTCGTAATGAGCATTGGTTTTGAAGTTTCTTGTGAGTGGATTTGGCAATGGTCATGGATCCAAGGGTTTGATGAGGTTTCGGCTTAACAGGGCTTGGTAAACTTTAGAGAGGGGAGCATGGAGCTCAGTGTATTCCCTTCAGATGGGTGCAAGGCGGATTTATAGTGCCTATGATGTGGTTGGTTGGGTGATTTTATTGATGGTTGAGACTGTAGCACTAACAGGCTTGTCATACTTTCTAGGGGTGAACTGTCCGGACACCTTCTTCAGTTCAACCTCTGTTTTAATGAGACTTTCCTCGATTTCCAATACAGCCTCTCTGAGAGATCAAAAGTGCGGATAGTATTATCCTCCCATCATCACTCGGACATGGGACAAGAAGTTCTTCTTCACTATGTTGACCTGCTCTTCCTCGGATGGCCGATTAGTCATGGTAGCTGCCTGCTCCCTCCACTGAGTTATGAAGTTACTAACTAATTCTCCAGGATTCTGTTTGAGCAGCTCTAAATCACGACGGGTGACCTTAAGCTCTTCGTTGTATTTGTACTGTGACATGAATTCTCGGGCTATATCCTCCCAACTACGGATTCTTGATTCCTCAAGAGATAAAAACCATCGGAGGGCACTATCCTTCAAAATTTGCTGAAACAATTGGGCCATCACTTCTTCAGAAGCCCCTAGTAGAGTCATGGAATGATGATAACTGTGAAGATGAATAATTGGGGGTCCACTCCCTCCGAACTTCTCGATATTTGGCATCTTAAACTTCTGGAGTAACCTTGCTTTAGGATAAGGAGACATGTGGGTGTAGTCCATGTAATTCCTAGAGATCCTGACCTGGTCAAACTTCTTGGTGAGCATCTTAAGATCCTCTTTGACTTTATTCAACTCCTCCTCTTTCGGATCAGCGACCACAGGCAGGTTAGCCATAGGCTGGGCAATGTTTGGCATTGGAAGCTGGGCAGGCAGCGACCCATTAGCAGAAGAGGCACGTGGAGCATGCTGATATTCTTTCAGAACCCAGATAGGCTCGGGTGGATCCATAGCACGAGGGAATAGGGCCTCGGGCTCTTGAGGAATTAGAACTTAGTTTCGTTGCATCTCTCGGACCTCGGTTTGGAGGTTGTCAATCTTGGACACGAGCTGAGCTAGGACTATTATCAGATTCGGCTGTATGACTGGTGCTTGATCTATATTCTCCATGGAAAGTGGATGGATTCCGGACTTAAAATAAGTAGTAGAAGAACAGATGAAACTCCGGGGTGATTTGACAGAAGACCGAAGCCAATACGAAGCCAAGCCAAGGGCTTGCGATCGACCTCAGAAGGCGTAGGATGAGATTTATTTTTGAGAAAAAAGGAAGAACTATTTTTGGATTTTTGATAAAGAAAGGAGAAATGTTTTTGTATTTTTTAATAAAGAAGGGAGAAATGTTTTTGGAGACGGAACTCAGTATGATTATTATGTTATCACTTGTATTTAATTCTCCTAAATGCAATACCGGACGGGACCCGAGCCTGGAAAAGTGGGGTTCTTAATATATGCAAGGCTACGGTTTGGACTTGTAACTAGGCTCACGGACAGGGTCCCATTTTAAAAATACACAAAAATTGGGAGGCTGATGGACCCAGAATTTTGCCAGAGTTTCGGGTTGAAACTGGCAATATAAAGTGTGTGTCCTAGGTTTGACACCTATATGCGGATATGCAATTGGTTGGGTGAATCGTCATGGGTTCCCCCCTTTGGCGTGACATCCACGATATACATCGTGCTCTTACAGGTAATCGGTACGTGTGGACAAGCCATTTGATATACATGAGTGTACGTGAATTGCCTCACCATATACCTTGTGGAGATGGTATGTGTGAGAGCGAATAAGATATACTCGGCTTACGTGAATGAATTACCTGCGATATACCTCCCGTCATGACTTCGATCAAGTGGTACAATGCGAGGGAACCATTCGATATAGGTCGAAGGTACTTGGCCAATGGAAGGTGAGAGTCATATCGCTTAGGCTAACTGCGACCTGCCGGACTAGCGCCCATCACGAAGTGACCCTCCAGTTACTGGGTAAAATTTGGTCAATATCAATGCTCTTTGATGATGTCGTGTGAATCATGCATGATTCTCTTATTAGTATCTTATGATGAGAATGCCTTTTCTTGATTATGCCAAACATGGTGCAAAGTCCAAGTACCCTAAAAGGTACACCAAGTATGGATATGTGATGCATGCAACATGGGGATATACATGTGATCCCAGGTGCACGTGGTGTGAAGTGTACGTGGAGAAATTTCTACAAGTGTGTGAACATAAGCATAAGCATGGGATACGTATGAGAAAGGGGAACATGCAGATATGGTGGGAACATAAGAAAATATAACATCCATGTAAATAAAGTCAAGCCCTTAAAATACGCACATATCCCCAGCAGAGTCGCCACTGTGGCAATCCCCAATCCTCGCCCATGCGGGTGGGCGCGTGGAGGAAAGGATCCTCCGGGTCCTGTACGTCCCTCTCGGGACCGCTTCGGCCGGTGTCGTTTGAGATGTGGTGTAAAAATGTAGAGAGATTCAGAGTCGCCAGTCTATTTTACTCAAAACAGACAAAAGAAAAAAGGGGAAGCCGCCCCGAAGGATGGCATCCAAAGACATACGGTTGCGTGCGAAACCAAGATAATTCGAGAAGGGTTCGGAGGATTAGTTACAAAATGGGAAGGTGTTAGGCACCCGTTCCGCCCTTTCGGTCTCTCATGGATATTTGCTATTTTCCTTTTATTTCCCCTGTGATATGTGTGCATATGTATATATATATATATATAGAATGGAGGTAGTAATCCTCGACTTGTATCATTGAAAAGATAAAGCAAGTCGTCCGTAGGAAGATATGAGAATAATATTAGAAAAATAGGATTTACGCGATTACATTGATCGTTATGATGGAACAATAACGTATATGGAGTAATATGTCACTAAGGTCAAGTATATAGAATATAATAAGATTAGATCTAGAGAAAATAAAAAATAAGAGAAAAAGTGAGAAAAAGGACTCGAGTCTCGGGTTTTACCCCGAGACGCCTACGTAGCCTAAAAAGGCATCAAAGTCCATGTAGTTCGCATACAAAATGAGGGGTGGGGTTTATCCCATAAATCCAAATGGCTAATCTCTTATTTGTAAGTGTGTGTGCGTGTGTAGAAAAAGTGTTTTGGTTGTGAGAAAAGTGTGGAAAAAGTGTGAGAATCCCTACTTGAAATTTATGAGCAAACCCTATTTTTCTTGTTTTTTGAGTTTTATGAAAATAAAATATGTACAATAATACTAAATAAAAAGTATATTAGGATGTGTGAGATGAGATAATAAAAGTGCTAAGTAAGAAAACAAGTTATTGGGAATTTAAGAGAATTTAAGAGAGAGTTTGAGAAAGTGGGACCTTCTTGAAGATCTTGAGCTTGATCTTGAATGTTGGAGAGCAACCCTTGCACTTGGATGATGATGGAGAGTGTATAATTCACCAAGTTTGATGAAAAGGATGATCCCAACTGACAGGGTCCACAAACCGTGGAAGTTGACTTTTCAACAGATGGTAAGCCACGTACTAGGTCCTTTTTAGCTAAGCGAATAAGATCTCTAATATTTACGTGACCTAGACGTTGGTGCCACAGATGCATAGGAGTGATCGTGGCGTTGTTGCAGATAAGTGAGGAAGTAGGCACAGTCCCATAACGATTATCCTTGGTCCTCACCCCTTGCATTAAAAGTTTACCGGCTTGATTGTAGACATTACACGCGTCTCGGTCAAACTTTACTGTAAAGTCAGTGTCGCACAGCTAGCTAAGGATGAGAAGGTTTACTTTTAAACCTTTGATGTACAACACATTTTCTAGCTTAGGAAATCCTGGTAACTCAAGAGTACCTCGTCCTATAATGCTAGACTTGCTCCCATCTCCAAAGGTGACTCTGCCATCCTGATAATCCTCAAGAGATGTTAAAAATGAGGCATCACCTGTCATATGTCCGGATCATCCACTGTCAAAATACCACTGTGAGGTATTATGTGCCTTTAGAGTGACATGAACAACGGAGGCCTTTTTATCTTTCTTAGGTACCCAAGAAGTGGTGACCTTTTGTTTGCCTTTGTTGTTGTAGGTTTTAGCTGGAATATGAGAGCATTCACTAAGGGCAAAGACATCCGTCGAAATTCTTCCATCAAACTCTGAGATATGGCAGCTAAGAACTCAACTCTCTCTCTTAGACAAGAAAATTCATCAGTATGATGTGGTGGAGCATTAGTACGTCATGTCTGACCCATGCTATAACAAAACTCCCTGAGGTGGCCTTTTCTTTTGCAATAAGTACAAAAGAACACAGTCAAAGGCGGACCTTGGTTTGCTTTTCTTGGTCGAACTCTCCTTCGAGGATTTTGACGATGGCCATAAGGAGTTGTAGTAAACTCAGGAACTGGTCCAGGTGAAATTTGGGATGTGTAGGCACCATAATAACCTATTCCCTGCCTATCACCAAAACCTAAAGCGGGACCGAGGAGCATCTTTCCTATTTTCCCTGATCTGTCCTCGATTTGTACCTTGACTTCCCGTTCTTTCTCAAGATCATGAGTCAGCTGGGTAACAACAGCTTTAAGTTTCTTCTGAGTCTCCACGGATGAATGGAGCTCACTCGTAAGACTAGCCACTTGTTTAGTCGAGTCCCCTTTCTCTTTCTCAAAAATACTCTCTCTTTCTCTAAACAAACTCTCTTTCTTAACACAGGCAGATCCTGTCTCTCTCAGGGAGGTGTAGGTGGAGGATTCTCTCACTCTCGCTTTTCTTAACTCTTCCTGTAAGCCGATGATCTTAAGAACTAATGCTTTGTTATACCTTTTAGTTTTAAATGACTCAGAATATAACTCAGCGTAGGCACGTTGAATATCACTCTCGCTCTCACTTGTGTCATCTTCTCCTCACTCACATCGCTCTCACTGTCGAGGTGTCCCTGTGATGCATCATCCTCATCATCGTGAGGTGAACTAGGAGTACTCACATGACTAGCCACGAATGCGGTGAAGTTACACTCATGCGGTGAATCGATTCCAGAATCCACCGATTCGACCTCACAGTCGTCACTAAGGGTAGCGTTAAGAACACCTTTCCCTTTCTCTCTGTTCAGACGTGTGGCACACTCAAAGGCTCTATGACCCCTACCATCTCACTCAAAGAATCTCTCACTTTCTTTCTTAAGAGGATCTTTAAAAACTTTTTCATTTTTCTTTTCAAACTTATTTTTCTCAAATTTCTTTTTAACTTTGAAATTGCCATTTTCTTAAATTTGAAAATCCTCTTGAAATTTTTTGCAAAAAGAGCCAAATCATCTAAGTCAAAATCACAATCAGAATCTGACGTGTCAGTCTCTCTATTTCTAGATGACTCTACCCTCTTTCTAGCCGACCCCTCACTCTTTCTCTCTTGGGCATTAAGTGAAATTCCCTTATCTTTAGACTTAGCAGTTTTAGGGAACATATCAATTTCATATGTTTGCAAATCTCCTACAAGTTCTTCCAATTTTAGCGTATTTAAATTACCCATAGAATTTAGCACAGTGACTTTGGGGATAAAACGCTTAGGCAAAGAATGAAGAATCTTTTTGACAACTCTAGCATTTGGAATATGTTCACCAAGATTAAAGCTAGTATTAACAATGTCAAAAAGTCTAGCATAAAAATCATCAAAAGATTCAGTTTCACGCATGGTGATGGTTTCAAATTGAGTTGTCAAATTTTGCAATTTAGACTCTTTCACAGCACTAGTTCCTTCATGGGTGAGTTGTAAAACATCCCATGCCTCTTTTGACGTGGTAAACGTCATTATGCGTTTGAATTCATCAAGTGTGACAGACCCAAAAATAGCACATAGACCCTTAGAATTGAATGATGACCATTTAAATTCATCTTCAGTCAAAGAAGTAACAGGTTTTAAATTAATCACATTATCAACGGTGACGGAGGGAGGAGTCCACCCTCTTTCAACCAAAATTCAGAAACGTTCATCTATAGCCTTTAAAGCATATCTCATGCGGGCTTTTCAATATGCATAGTTAGATCTGTCAAAAACTAGCATTTTATTATATGATTTCTCCATTGAAACACGCACTTTTTCAGAAATCAATTTTTTAGAAAATTCATATCTTTTAGAAAAAATTTGCGGAAACTAGGAATACACGATAGATTACCGTAACCTGCTCTGATACCAATTTGAAAGAGTATGCGCTTGTGTTCAAATAAGAAATAATATAATTAAATTCAGTTTAACTCAAACAAACCCTAAACATGCAACTAGGTGTGATTGAAACAAGATGAGATCATGCAATAGTTATTCAAGCACACACAATTGAGGAAAAATCCTCCAAAGGGGCAAAACCATTTATTTCCATTATAATATTATAACGTACACTTTCGGATTACAATGAAAATACAAGTGACTAAGAATTACCCTCAGGTGTTGGATTCTGTAGTCGGCAGCTGGAGATATCCCTTTCCAGTAGGGCAGCAATGAAGAAGAAGAAGAGCGGTCTTCTTCACAAGGGTTGAACAGCAAAGGATTGTGTTCTAGGGTTACAAACAGATTCACAAATGTATGAGAGGTTGTGTGAATCAACAAAAAACTAGAGTCTTGGGACTAAACAAGTGAAGACTTAGAGTTTTTGTACTCTGAAAATCGTGTAGAAGTCTCTCTAAACCAACTCCCCATAGTGGGATTAAATAAGAAATACTGGGCCTTAAAATTTTGAACACGATCTGTTCGAGTTTATCCAGGGAGGACCGGTCCGGATTTGAGGCGGATCGGTCCGGGTAGGCGGAATTATTCTTTTTAGTTTTGGATTTATCGGTTCGCTATCGGTCCGTGGTGTACTGGCTTTTCAGCAAGCGGATCGGTCTGATACAGGGGCGGACCGGTCCGCAAGAGGATTAGTTCTTTATCTCTGGGCGGACCGGTCGGGCCTGCCAGACTTTTGGTTCCTCCTCTTCTTTAATATTCGGATCCGTTGATGACGATATTGAAAAAGGACCTAAAGGTCACACTAGAAAGAACCGAGTGGTACTTGGTAATGCGTATTAGGTAAATTAAAAAATCTCCAACTCTTTTAAATCTTTAATACAAAATCTATTATAAATTTTAAGTGAGAAAACACTCACGCACACTATTAGTAAAGGTGATGATGCTAGAAGTAAAGAATAATTCCCTTTAAGAATGAGATGAGGAAAAGTAGAGTGTGACACAATATATGTTATCGAGGAACCCACCTTAGTGGTAAACCCCGTTTCCCTAGTCCCAGGACAGCCCGCGCACTCAAGTCCACTATTACCGATTATAGGTTACAGATTACAGTCCACCAAGTCCACAATGAAATAAACTAAGCAAATACAAACCCGTACACCCAGCCTAGTCTAAAACAACCCAACTTGACTGAAAATCAGTCAACCCAATAACACCCCGGTAATAGAGACTATCACTCACTCACTACACACGCACAACGACACACTCAAACCCGAGACCCCGTGAAGTTGTGCAACACACCAATATAATAATAGATATTGTTTTAATCAAAACAACAAAATAATATTATTTAAAAATAGACCAAACAACCAAGGTTTAAATCTATTTTAATTGACAAGACAAATTACCAATCAATGACTAATTGAAAGGTAAGACAATATTGAATTAATCAATACTAAAAAGAATGCTTAAATATTAAGTCCCAAGACACAAGTAAGGTCTTCCTTAATATTTAATATTCAATTAAAGATTAATTCTAAAAACCAATTAGTTGGCGCAAATGACCACAAATAAAATTTCAACAATTGTGTCGCGCAACTAAGATAAAAATTAACCTAACACCAAATATAATATGAATCAATTTAAATAGGTCTTATGTTAAAAATATTAAGTCCAAGTAAAATGAGCAAAAGATAAATAAGTGTAGCACTTAGCTCATATAAATTGGGACTTAATTAAAATAAATAAAATAAGATTACAAATATTAAATTCCAATTTTAGTATAACCAATACTATGACAAGCGTTGGATCAAATACTCATACACACATAAACACTACCTTAAGTTATAAAAGAATACAACAAAAAGTATTCAACTTAGGCAATAAAAAGTGTATGAGTAAAATGGTCCAATCCAAGTCAAGTGAGTACGAGATAAAGAGTGTAGCACTCGACTCACTAAAATAGGATGGGTTTAACTAAAATAAAATTTAAATAAATAAAGATGTGATATAAAGACTACACACTAATTAAACCCAACTAAATAAAGTGAACACACAAAAGTTCAACTTAGAGGGTGTAACTAGTTAGTCAAAAATCAAATATCTTTATTCCCAAATAAATCAAATCAGATTATAGTAATAAATAAAAATGTGTGACACAATAAAATAAGTCTTGATAATAAAGTGTACACACAAACTGAAATGGGTGTAAATAACCTCTACAAACCAAACAACCAATAAGCCTACTAAAATTCAGTCCCAACAAATTTTAGTTCAAATAAATTTATCCAAATAAAGTTGGCCCAAAATAAAGTCACAGTCCAAATAAATAAAGTGTACACACTAAATGAGTTGGGTATAAACTAAGCTCCAACAACAAATACCCAAATAAATTTTAATTCAGATTAAATGATTATTTTTATAAACAATGTGTGACACAAAATTTCAATAATCTAAGTCCAATAAAAAAAATGTGTACACAAAATAAGTTGGGTGTAAAGTAAAATCCAACAACAAACACACAACACCTAACTAAATTCAGACTTTGTTCCAAAGGTAGTTCAAACAAAAATTTGTCTAAATAAATTTTAGTCTACAAAAATTTAAATACAAAATGTGTGGCACAAAATAATCTAAGTAAATAAGTGCACACACTAAATGAGTTAAAACAAAACATTTTATAGCTTGCTTAAACAATGAGGTAATCAAGTGTACACAAAAAAAAGAACTAAGACAAAACAATCCTAAACCTTTAGTCAAAAAAAACAAAAGAGCAGCAATAGTTTTGTTTCAAAACAAACAGCAACAAAATAGACAACAAAAGTTCTAGTCCAAATTTCAATCCAAATAACAATACCTCAACACATGCAGCTTTCTATACCCCAAAAATTTGAACTAACGAATTTTAGTTTTGAAAAAAAATACAGAAAATTATTTTCATAAAAAAAACGCAGATTAGTTTCACAACAAAAATGCAGTGTGTATAATATGTAAATGGTGTAGCAGGTATGAGGTGTATGTATATATAATATATATTATAGCAGATATATAACACACACGCACACACAGTTAAAACAGCATACACACACACACACACGCTGTTACACACACACACAGTACACACGCACACACTGCAAACCGCACACACACACACAGTCACAAAACACACGCACACACAATACACACAGTACACAGATCTGAAAAAAATATAAGTATATGTATATGTAATATATATACCAGATTGTATTTATATATATAAATATATATGTATAGATCCGTGTATATAAAAAATGTTACCTAAAAAAATGGGTCGCCGGAAATCTATCCACGCCGGAGAGAACCAAACCGGAACCCAAAATCGGAAAAGCGAAACCTAGACCAAAAGCAACTCCGATCTCAAACCTCCAAACCGAAACCGGAAACCACGCCGGAAATAAACCTCCATCGAAAACCCCCAAACCGAGAGAGAGAGAGATATCTTTGAAAACAATAGAAATGGGAGGGGGAGAGTGACGGCTAGGGCAAAAAAATAGTGAGGGTTTGAAAGAGAGATATTTAACTTATACCAAAAAAAATAAAACCCTAAAGGGCTTTCTCCAAAAAGCCCAAAACTTAAAAGGCCCAAAAAAAAAAAACACACACAAAAAAATAAAATCCGAAAATAAAAAATAAAAAATAAAACAAAAAAAAAATGAAACCAAAAAAAATATGTAACACAACAAAAAATACAGATCATACTACAAAGTTATGAAACAAAAAAAAACACAAAAAATATTCTGAATGTAAAAAAATATTTTATATATCAAGTCAAATAAATAAAAGACTTGAAATATAAAATAATCTTTAAATTCAGAAGAATATCAAAACTCACACAAGACAAAATAAATAAATTATATGATACCCAAAATAATTTGTACATAACACAAAAAATATTTTTCTCAAAAAAATAATTTATATAATAAATCAATATAGGAAAATATGATTTAAGATATAAAAAATAGATTTGAATAAAAATAACAAAATGCAAGAGCATATAAATAAAAATTGTTTGTCTCAAGATTGAGCCAACACAAGAAGAATGAGATTTTCAGATATGAATCTTGAATTTCTTCAGTGGTGTAACGGTGTACGACATAACAATTGATAATGGACAAAAATGTCCTTACAAAGGGCATGAGTTGCGGCAACATCAAGTGTCAGTGGACAACTTATGTCATTTGATCAATGCGTTCATATGTCATTTGATCAATCAACTCGCACGACATCCGTTTTTAAAATTAGCATGTCAGATGGAAAAGAAGACCATAATTGGAGCCTATTTATTCCTAAAGGTTATTGATTTGGAGCTGCAAGGTTACCTATCAGCAACCATAGGCTGAGTGGGTCATTTCAATGCATTGATTCAAGCTGCATAAGATGAACAAGAACAATGAGCCGTGGATGATCATGATACTTTTCTGCATGGTATTAGAGACATTTTAAGTATCCATTCAAGTGATCAAGCTAGTTTATCAACATATGTATCAACACCGAGCATTGTTCAGCAGATATCTGGCATTCATTCAGACCTCATGACCCTATAGTCTGACCTAGAAAATGCCATTTCGGAGGATAAAAATAGATGCATCAACGAGCTGTGCACTCTTATTCAAAGTTATCACCAACTCTTATTTACCTCATCAACAACTGCACAGCCAATACTGACACCTCAGTTATTAATGAAAGAACTAGATGAAATGGAAAAAGTGAATGCAAAACTCTCTGTGGCAGTTGAAGAAGTGACACTAGAACACTGTATGAAGAGTGAGACAGTAAAACATCATTCTCAAGAAATGGCTCTTAAAAGGCTGGTTTTTGTCGACTTTTTCTGCAATCCTGAGCGTTTGAGGGATCAAGTTAGATAACTCATGACACGAGTCCGGGCTTTGCAAGTAGCATAATTAGCTCATTCACATCTATGTATGAATTAGAGTTTGTTTACTATGCCCTTTAAGGAAGTTGTTCTACTATATGTAAAATGTTCAATACCATACTTAATGGATGTTAACATTTTAATAATTGAGGAGCACAACTCAATGTGTGAATTTGTTAATGAAAAAAACATTCCACAACTGATTCTAAACCCAAGTTCAGTTTGTAATGGATGATACATATTCTATTACATAATATCCTTTAGTAAAATAATTGGGTCATAGACTATGAGTAACTATAAAAATAATATGGCCATATCAACATACTTTAAGCAAAATATTTATCACCCTATTTTTTTATTCTTGAGTTGATCTTTTTGTACTAACAAATTTTTGGAACAATCCGTTGTAGTCATAACTGGAATAGAATGCTGGCATGTTTGCATTTGATCACTTAGTTTGTGTATCTCATGCAATGTTTACACCTTACAACTTAACATTTAAAAAGTGATCACTTAGTTTGTGAAGCAGTGTATGGATGTTTACAATTTGGGAAGAATTTAAGACAAAGAAATTAATAACTAGGTACTTAGAGTTTACCTCTCCAGTGTCTGAAGATGCATCTCGAGGAGATTGGGTAAGAGCTCCCATATTACGCATATGAGAGTCTAAAAAATCACGTATTTGAGCTGCCATTCGATCATTCATTCGAGATTCCATATGAGATAACTTTGACTGCATTTGAGTTTCCATTTGAATTTTCATTTCAACTTGTTTCCTTTCATTCTCATATTCCATCTCACGTCGCACCCTCTCATTCTCGGCCTCCATCTCACGTTGCACCCGCTCAGTTTCAGCTTCCATCTCATGTCGCATTCTTGCCATATCCTCTTGGTATCGTGTCTCATTATCTATCCTATCATTCACAGACTTGGTGTACGATGAGCCAAATATAGTACTCGGAGAGACACCTAGCCCATATGTTCGTACACGCCCATGCCTTTCAAGTCCCATAACTTTCCCGAATATATCGTCTCGGGCAACACTAGTCTCAAGTGTCTCCGGATGCTGGGCGTTTAAAATCTCCATTTCTCTCTGCACAAACCAACATGTGCAGTAATAGTTCTCATTATATCAAACTTAAGCTTATCATAAATAGGACATTGATTTGATAAAAAATGTGCAATGCATTATGAATATGCGACTTATAATCGCTTGAGCTGTTTATTCACTAACTGGCTCATTTTTTTTAGTTATATGCGTTTTCTTATACACCATCCTACGAGTTGGTACATATCCAAGATCTTTCCGCATCTACAAGCAAATAGTATTAATTATAAAACATAACTACAATAAGATAATCAATGCAAATAAAGAAAATTTTACCTTTTCTCTAACTTGAGCATGACTATTTCTACCGGATGTGTGTGGCGATGTCAGAAGTTTACGGATGTATTTGTTCTTATCACTCTTAAGCTAGTACAAGAGAAAAACAATCCATAATGTAAACATATTAAGAATAAATTTTGATAGGTGTTGTAATATCACTACTGCTTGTTAGGGGGTTTTAACGACTTAAGAAAAAAAATTAATAAAACGACATAGCTTTGCATCAGCTGTGTCCCAATAATAGATGAGTTTTCGCCATTGACTCTCCTCAACCCTAGGGGGACAATGTGCCAAGCATTCCACATTTGTGTCGAACGGATCATAACCTTGGCGCTTTGCAGTGGACTTCCATTCTTTCCACTTCTTCGAGAGGGATTCCATTATAAAGTGCTGCATCTCATCCTATTAAATAATAAACATAAAAGTAAGTATTGATTGTCATCATTCATCAAGCAAACATTGGGCATCATTCATCAAGCAATTGAAAGATTAAATGAGAGACTCCACTGATCAAATGGATATTTTTTAAAAAGGAAAAAGAAGTGGTTGAAAAACAAACAATGGTCATCAAGCAATTGAAAGATTCAAATCAGATGCCCAATTGATATACTTAGCTGGAATCAAACTTTCAAAAGGATCCAAAGTCCAGTACAACTTGTCATTTATGAAAATTTTGTATACCTAGTTCATTAATTTGTACATTGTATTACCGCTACGAGTTAACAAACGAGGTGTGCATGTGATCCACTATGAGTCCTTCTACCCTGACAGTGAGTGGCATTAACACTTAATATAAAGTTTGTTGCATAATAATCTAGTAGCATCTCTATGATTTCTACTTATGTTTTGTGAGATTTTTGCATAACTTTTTTACCAGTAGAAGTTATGTGGCATCTCTATGATTGCTACTTATGATTGGAGGGCTCAATGGTCTAGTAGTAACAGTGTGAGCAGCTGGCCAGTTATGTGGAGGCTCACCCATATTAGTCTACAACGTTCCACAACCCTCAAACTGATCTGCAAAACGAAGCATCAATAATAGTTTATTTTAGCCTTAGAACATCTGGTATGATTTTTTATTTCAGCCTTCTGCTGCTTGTAGAATAAATGCCCAAAATAATTGATTGGTAGAAAAGTTTTAGTGGTGACTATCCAAAACTTAACTACTATGCTATGCTAATTCAAGAGCAGTGGATTGACCTGAAATTGGCAAGCCATTTTTCAGGATGTTGAACTTGTTAGATAGGCATGGTTATGTACCTCAAGTTTAAGCAATAGATATACAACCGGGTGTGGACACTCATATATGCATTTTGCTGCACTCTCCAAATTGTTCATAAGATTTGCTCACCTTTGATATTTCTTCTTGGAACTGCATTATATGTTTCTATATTATGAAGCTTTTTTTTGCAGGTCTTAAGACTACTAGATAAGTAGTTAGTTTAAGATTATTGACCTCGTATGTTTTTCTCGAATCTGACATGAATGGAGGATTGGGAATTCAACAATTGAGTCTCAACAAATGCATTTGTTTCCGTGGGAATTGGTGATGAAAAAGAAGAGGACTATGCATGGCTTGCGGAGATAGGGATGCCAGATGATCTCTATATGTGACCGGGAAGAAATACAGGTCCATCTATCCAAATTTAGCTTTCATTTGTTTGTGATTTTTACTCGATTTGATTTTGGGGTTTTGAATCCTGCATAAGACAGCCTTGCTCATGCTCTGTACAAGTTAGAAGCAGCATTGCCTTTTAAAAAAAAACATAGTTTGTAGCAAATACTCTAGTAAATTTATTTGAAAACTAGAGTCTTGACAAGTTGTATGAATATCGAGTTGTACAACCAGTTTTTGTAATCTTACTAAACAGACTCTGCCACCAGGAATCTGCCTAATTAGTTATCCTGAATGTTTTGGTTATATGAACCATTAACCAAATTGTTTGATCTTGCAATTGTGCTGGTAGTTATTGCCTTGCAATAACAACTCTAAATTTTGCAGAGAAATGATTAAATAGCTTCTGTATTGTCAACAATTCTGTTAGGTTCGACGGAATTTTTTTTATGCCGAGGCTCAATAAATATGGGGACAATAAAGATAGTATGATTCAAAAAGAGTAAGGCCCCATTTTGTTGCTCCAAAATTGTTAATTGGCTCATTAATGAATTGATTCATTTACAAAGCCCTATAAGGATTGAGGATGGAGGATTCCCATCCACAAGTTCCATGTTAATTAAAACACTAGCATAATGAACAAACAACTTAGCCAATATTACTTGATCAATATTGATTGGTGTATCAATACATCCACCAATATCAAAGAGAATTTTGGGCTTCCAACAAATAATATTCAGTCCTTTAAATTTCACCCACACATTGGTTGAAGTAGGTCTAAGATCTGAAGGCTTAAAATTAGTAGACCATTGCAATAATTTAGAAATACCTGATTCCAAGGTGATTGTACCTCGCTCCCATATATGATCCCTATAATATTTTTACTATACAATAAGGAAATAGCCAAAACACCTCGTAAAATAGAGGGAAACAACCAAGAAAATATATTGTTCACAACGGTGGATATGTATAAAACCAAAACAGAGTCAACCACATAAAAAAGTCAAAATAGACTCAGTAACAATACTAGAACCAATAAAAATTTCTTTTCACGAAATGTCATGTTACAACAGCCAGTCTTAACTAGAAAAAATTATGAAAGGGGAATTTTGTGTAATCAACAGAAAAATAAGTGTGTAATCAAATGTATGCCCTTAAAGCTCCCAGTTGTATTCGAATCAACCTGCATACTATCCTCATCATCCTCATGCGATTTGCCTTGTATTCCCTCATCAACAATAGTTCCGGCAACACCTTGTCATACCCAACAAGCCTCGTCATCACGTGTGAATGTCGTATTATCTAAAATTTGTTCGCACCACAACTCTATTTGATCCGACATGATGTCTTGGGTTGTACATTGCTGTCCAAGAATATCAAAAACATCTCTAGGTTTTGTCTTCACAACAATATGCCAATCTTTCTCCATTGGATCTTGAACATAAAAAACTTGATTTGCTTGAGATGGTAAGATGAAAGGTTCGTCTGTTATTTGATGCTTTGTATATAACAAATGGTTGAAGTTTACAAGAGTGAAACCAAAATCATCCCGCTCAATGAGACCTCTACTATGGTCAGCCCAATCACATTTGAACAACACAAACTTGTAAGCTTTAGAATAATGCAACTCAATGATGTTTGTTAAAACCCCATAAAAATTAACATCTCCGGATACAAGATTTCTATCTCTTGTAGTTGCATAACTTTTAGTCATTGCCTTCAACATGACTCCACTATTTTTCATCGTTCTTTTCTTCTCACGAGCCTTCGTATGATACCGAATGCCATTTATAATATACCCTGAGAATCTCTTTGAGTTTTTTAATGTACCCCTAGCTAATCTCCTAAATTCTTCTGATATATCTGTATTAGGTGCCTTAAGCAAGTTACGAACCTACTCATTCAAAATAAACGATACCGTTAAACATTGTATGTATGTATAACATAATTAAACGTATACTATTATTTTCAATATGTATATTAGTTACATGATCTCTAAACCATAAATGAAATGTTTTGTTGTGAATGTGGTCCACATCATGTGGTCTGAGACAGGAATTACTCCTAATTGATGCATGGTGAATCCTGCATTGAAATGTGTCATTGCATTGTATTTCGCGTGGCAAAAAAATGGGGTAACTTAATTCAAGAAGATACCAACTCTAAAAATGGAACAATTGCTTTTGTATTGACGAACACACACCGATGTGCTTGTGCATATGTAAGGTCATCAAGCACAAACCCCTCTGATTTTCCCAATTTGCGACCACCGATTTGACCGAGAGAATTGGATATACCATCGTCGTTCCTTACTGGTCGATTAAACTTGGTTTCAACATCATGCAAGTACCTGGAGCAAAATGTCAAGCATTCTTCTACCCAATATCCTTATGCAATTGAACCTTCTGGATGACTTCGGGTCTTTACATAATTCTTTAGTGTGAACAAGTATCTATTGAGAGGAAAATTCAATTATATATGGACAAACACTCACATTAAAATTAAAAAACAATTAATATTGCAAAAATACAACACCTTTCAATAGCGTACATTGATCGGTATTGTGATGGTCCTCCAATCTTTGCCTCTTCCGCTAACTGGATAACCAAATGCTCCATGACATCAAAAAATGAAGGCGGAAAGATCCTCTCAAGATGGCATAATGTGAGCTCAATGTGAGACTGAACATGATCTAGATCACTTACATTCATCACTTTTGAGTATATACTCCTGAAAAAGTTACTCAATTCAATCAATGGTTCTAGCACATTCTTAGGCAACACATTTCTTAAAGCAATAGGAAGTAACTCTTGTATTAAGATATGGTTGTCGTGACTCTTCAGTCCTGATATAATACGCTCTTTAAGATTAACACCCCGCGATATATTCGAAGCATAGCCATCTGGAACTTTCACCTCCTTCAACACTTTACATACCACATCTTTACCTTTATTGTCTAATGTGAAACATGAAGGTGGCAAATAGTACTTACCATTTGCTTGTTTTTGAGGATGCAACAGCTTACGAATACCCATTCTCTTTAAATTTAGACGAGCATTCAAATTATCCTTTCCCTTCCCATCAATATTCAATAATGTCCCGAGCACATTATCACACACATTCTTTTCAATATGCATAACATCAAGATTATGGCGTATCAAATTGTCCTTCCAATAATCTAATTCAAAAAATATACTTCGTTTCTTCCAATTTGATGACAGTGTACTACTTTTTTCTTTATTAACCCTTTTCCTTATATGTTCTAACTATGGATCCTGCCCGAACTTATTATCGAAGTCCTTTACTTCAGCATACACTTCATCTCCAGATAGACGAGAGGGATTTGTATCCAATTCAATTGTACCATCAAAAGAGATTTTATCCCTTCAAAATTTATGATCTTCCGGCAACCATCGACGATGACCCATGTAACAATGCTTGCCTCCATTATATAGCCACTGAGAGCAAGTATATTTATGACAACAAGGACATGCTAATTTACCTTTTGTACTCCAAACCGACAAATTTGTATATGCTGGAAAATCACTAATGGTCCATAGCAACGACGCACGCAATTTAAACATCTGATTTTTGGATCCATCATAAGTGTCGACCCCAACCCACAATTCCTTCAACTCGTCAATCAAAAGGCGTAAATAAACATCAATATCATTACCAGGACCACTAGGACATCAATAAGTATAGATAATATCATATATGGCTGTTTCATACCCAACCATGGGGCTATGTTTAATGGCATCAGAACTACAGGCCATGTGCTACGGGCAATACTCATGCTGTTGAATGGGTTGAAGCCATCACTTGATAAAGCAAGCCTGACATTCTGTGGTTCTCCACCAAAATCTGTATATATCTCATCAAATTTTTTCCAAGCAAGAGAATTGGCTGGATGCTTGGCATTTCCATCATCAATGCACTCCTCGACATGCCATATCATCTGTGTTGCTGTCTTTGATGACATAAATAGCCTTTGAAGTCTTGGTATTAAAGGGAAGTATCTTACCACCTTCGCGGGAATTTTCCTATCTATAGTAACATCGTCATCTCACTGACCCTTTAACTATTTATATCTTGGGGTATGTCACTTTGGACATTCTTTCGCATGTTCTGTCTCTTTCCAGTACAACATGCAATCATTAGGGCATGCATGTATCTTCTTGTAATCTAACCCTAAGTTTGCAATCAACTTTAGAGCTTCATAAAAAGACTTTGGCAATGTCTCACCCTCTGGGAATGAATCTTTTAATAACTCAAGAAGCATTGTAAAGGTCTTGTCACTCCACCCACCTAAACACTTTATATGCAATAATCGAACAAGAAATGAGAGCGTGGAATAATTCTTATAATTTGGATACAACTCTCGCTCTGATTCTTTTATCAGATTAAAGAATTTCTTGGTTTCAGCATCTGGACCCTCTACCCGTTGTTGCTCTGCACCACTATCCATAAACTCTCGTGGGTCTAAAGGCAGAATTCCAAAGGCATCATGTATCATCTCTCTAATTTCATCACCAAAAACAGATGCAGAAGAGGGAGCCGAAGATGAGGAAGATTCCCCGTGAAAGGTCCAGCATGTATAACTCTCTAAGAAACGATTAAGTATTATATGTTCTACTACATCATCTTTCTTCAGAAATATCATATTGCGACATTTCTTACACGGACATAATATTTTTTCAGCATTCGGTCTGCTATCAAAGGCAAACTTAACAAAGGCTTCTGCTCCTTTCTCGTATAAAGGATGACCTTTATGTTTTATACTAATCCAACTTTTATTCATCAATATATTCGACCTAATGAAAAAATAAAAAAATATTGTTGTTAAATAAGTCGAATAGTTAGTAATGAGAAAACGAGTGAGACAAATGAATTATCAATACTTCAAATGTGATTATAAAGTCATGTGTTACATTCATAGAGTGATTAGGGCCCTCGCAAACAAATTTTAAACACTAAAGGAATTTTTCAAATTTTAAACACTTAGATCCACTAATTCTCTTCTTGTAGAAGTTTACGCTAGTGGCATAACAAGTGGACCTAATTGTAAATTGTCCTTAAATATTTAAAAATTGTCAACAATGGACTTAAGTGTAAATTTCCCTATAAAGTATGCATAAAGTTGTTGGAAATATATTATCTTTATGCTACGATCATCAAGAACAAAATAAACCGTTGACGGAATAACCTATAGCACACACTCGTACTTACACGTTTCGACACGCGACACGTGATTCTTTCAAAAACTCGGACACGACACGTTAGGATAAGTATAATATATAATATATAATATATATTTAAATAAATAATTAAATATATATATATATATATATATGTATGTATAAATGAAATGAAACATATTTTTTTTCCATAAAATACATTATTTGAGCATTCTTAACATGAAATTAAGAAAATGGACCATACAAAACAAAATTCAAATACACTTTAACATTAAAAATCATAAATAAAGCAGAATCACCATCACATGTCCCAACGTGTCCACAGCGTGTCGGTAACATATCGGAGCGCGCACATAATACGTGTTTCGATATATTAGTATACAGTATTAAATTACAGAAACATATAAAACATATAACATTCAAGTATCACTCTAGAGTTGATGCAACAACACTAGCTTTGGGCAAAAAAAAAAACGATCAGGTGTTCATTCAATAAGGAATTATGGGCTATAGTTTATGTGGTTGAATGCAAAATCATAATCCAAATCATATATAAACTGAGTAAAACATAGATATGGACTGAGTATAAATTATCTAATATAAACTATCTAATACAAAATCAAAATCAAAATCATTTCTTAAATGCAAATTAAATAAACTGTCTAATATAAACTGAGTATAAATTTCCAAATATAAACTATCTAATATAAACTATGAAAATCAAATGAGTTTTCCATCCAAAATCAGAATATAAACTGCCTAATATAAATTGACGTGTACAACTGTTTTATTGATTGAAGAAAAGCATTTAAATGAGTTTCCAACATGAAGTGCATAAAAATTAATAGAGAATAAAAAGAGGCAACATAAAAACTTTTTTATTGAGTGAATTCCTACTTGTGCTTTGTCTTTCACACAAAAGTCATCTTTAAAAATAAATAATTGGATACATCTTATATAATTAATAAATTCACCCCGCTTTATCAATTCATTTAGATTTTTAGAAAAAAATCACAAAAGTCATGAATGTGACTAAGGACCTATTTGAAAATGGTAACATAAACGGTTTAAATGAAAGACGATTCAATCAATAATATATATGAAGTAAAGTCCAAAATTAGAGGCAGAAAGATGATTCAATTAGTAATATGTATGATGTAAAGTCCAAATAGTGCACCAATGTGTTGTCCTTCAAAGGCAGAAACAATGGCCCAAAGTGTGGATGTTGCATCAACAGTAAGGTAAAAACAGAGGTCCAAAGTATTAATGTTTCATCATATGTCGATTGACCAATGCGAGGCGTTGGTCAACCGATGTTTAGGATTAAATGACAGTTAACCGACGCTTAGGGTCAACCGACGTTTAGGATCAAATGTCGACTGATCGATACTTGATTCTTTATTAGATGTCGTTTAACCAACGTTTAGGATAAACAAATGCTTAGGATCAAATGTTGGCCGATCGACGTGAGATTCTTTATCAAATGTCGGTTGACCGACATTTACCTAAACCATTAAATCATAACATTATATCATAAACAAAAAAATTGTGCAGCCTAAACATTAAATCATAAATATTTACCCTTGTACAAGTGGTTTGATATAAATTTAATTGTTTCTATTTTGCCCCTATTTTCTTTTGCAATTGTATATTTATCTTAATACAAATTCCATCAATCACTCTTCAAGCCCTAAATTAGATCGAAAATACACAAAAGAGATAGGTTTTGTCAATTAGAAACCTTTAAATACTACCCTAACTATTTTATAATTTTTTCAATAGTGAAATTATTACTAATAAAAAGAGATAAACAAATAAAGAATGAATGAAAAGCCTTAAATTAAATCAGATTTTAAGACTAAAAATACTTCAATACCCTAACAAATCATTAAATAAAACCGTCAGTTCCGATTATTAAACTGTTGAGGTATTTTTAAACATACGTATGCAAACAATACCGTCGATAAACATGCGTACCCAAACAAATGAGTAGATAAAGCCGTCAGTTTCGATTATTAAACACATGCGTACCTAAACAAATAAGTAGATAAAGCCGTCAGTTCCGATTATTAAACGTATGGATTTGTTTATCTATGGTATTGAGGTATGTTTATTACTGTCAGTTTAATAATAGAAAAAATTAAAAAAGATATCTCCCAATTATTAAACAATGTCGGTTGGGTATGTATGTTTATCTCAATACTGTTAGTAGATACCCGGAATCAGTATTAAACAATGAAAAAAGTCCAAATACCCGGAATCAGTAGATAAATATACGTACCCAAATGGTAGAAAAAAATGAAAAATAATTACCTCAATACTGTACTGTCAGCTCCGATTGAGAATCAATATTGTCAGCTCCGATTGAGAATCGATTGAGAAGAAGAGAGTCCGCTTGGTCTGATTGAGAAGAAGAGAAACTGATTAAGTAGCGGGAATAGAGGAAACCAATTAGGAATAGGGTTACAACCGAAACAATAGAAAAAAAGTGGAAAAAAACAAGTAACGGGAAGAAAAAATTAGCGGGAAGACAAAAAAAAATTGAGGAGTCCGACTTTAATTAGGAGAAGGAAATATGCCAACCTTTTTTTTTAAAAATGACGTAAAATCTCCAACTTTTCCGTCATTTTGTAGAAATGACAAAAAAATATCTGACGTTTTAATTAAACCATTGGAAAGTGTCCCACGTTTTATGGAAAACGTTGGAAGGAGAGGTTTATGCTGACGTTTTCTATAAACGTCGCAAAATAAACGTCGGTATAACTTTATTTTCTTGTAGTGAGTGAAGAACTATTCCTCTCTCTTCCTTTCTAGATCAATTCTCTCATGGTTGATCAATAAGAACCTTTCCACCCCTTCATATATTTGATTACCACTCTCCCACTCCATCAGCTCTTGGTCTTCTTCCTCATCATATGCAACTACCATGTTGGCAGTGCCAAAGTGATGTTCTCAAAGTGGATTTTTATTAACATACACATGAGGAATCTGTAAGGTAATAGTGGCCACCTACTATCTAATGATCCTCCTCAAGTAGTAACAGTCGTCGGTGGAGTGTTGCACTCGCTGATGTTGATCATAATATTTTATGTTGGCTTTGTCAGTTGTTGTTAGGGTTTCCCCATTCAAGTTAGGAGGACCTGCTACCCCTTCTCGTACCAAAGTACGATAACAATCCATAGCTTTCACGATGGTGCAAGGTAGAAACAGTGGGGAATCTTCACCAAACTTCCTCTTGTTGTCTAGGCTATTATTCTTAGATCAGGAGCCTACATTATTTCCTTTGGTAATTCGATCCACATAGTTGACTGCTTGACTCCACAAAACTTGAAACCTCCAAAAAGTCAGTGGAACTTACATCCTCAAACTAGAGGTCCTTGGCTTGATTATCATAGCTATATTGCTAGTAGCCCTGGTGAAATCTTTCAATTTCCATCTCTTGTTTCATTTATCAAATGCAACTTGTATTCCTCTAAGAGTCCCTCGACACATATTTTCAGTAGCCTTTCCTCTGCTACATCCTCATGGATATCTAATTCCCTTTCATGAAAATGTTTGATATACTACATTTGCTCCTTACCAGGCTTCTGAACCACTTGTGTCACGTGTGTCAAGGTGAATTTATCCTCCGCCATGAAGAAATTCTAGAGGAACTTCCTGAGCATCTCTTCCCATGTAGGGATACTATTGGGTGATACGTAGGAGTACCATGTATATTCCTTCCTTGTGAGGGTCTTGGAGAACTTCCTCAACCTCATATTTTTGTCATTGGTATGAACCCTTAAGTACTCAACAAACCTCTTCACGTGCTCTCTTGGATTTTCACATTTGTCGTTGAACTTGATAAATTTTGGTGGGGTATACCCCTCTAAGTATGAATTCTTATTCACCTTTTGTGGGTGGGGGTCCTGTAACTCCTCGTGTAGATGAGGACCCCCCATTTAAGAGGAGGAGAGAGCCTCCTTACCTCCTCTATAGTAATAGATTTGGAGGGTGATTCATCCAAACTCATTCCCTATGCTGCTGGTGAACTCGATGGTTCCAGAACTTGTTTCGGCACCACTTTTCATGGTGGAGCCACTTCTGTCGGAATTTCTACTGGGGTGGTTGCTCCACCTGAGGGGGTGACTGCTCCACCATAGGGGCAGCTGCTGGTGTTACACAACCTTGACCTAAACTTGATAGGTCTACATTGTTTTATTTCAAGAAGTAAAAAAAGATACTCATAAGACTCATACCTATCATCGGAGCTGTTGTCCGTGAGCTAGTCTACCCTCTCTGAGGAGAAGATGTCTTTTATCCGATCGCCACCACATCCTCCTGAGTGTTTTGGTCACTCTGAGTTCCATTCCCAAGTGGAATGTCATAAAAATCTAGCTACTTAGAAATGTCAAAACCTTATTTGTCAATTAAAGTAACAATACCTCCTCAACGGAGTCGCCAAATGTAGGATGGTAGTGCGACTGGGGTCTATGAATAACTAGAAAGGGTGACGCGTGACCCACTCCAATGGACGCTGTCTTCAAGGTTCTCAAGTACGTTTGGAGAAACTTATAGTAAAACCTTCTCCTTTTGGTAAAAATGGAACTCAAACTGGAACTCACTCCATGTAAGAAGATGAACTTCCACAACACTAATGGTAACTTTTCTCAAGAGAAACTCCTGAGAATGATGGCTGTCAGTGAGCAGTGAAAGAACAAGGCACTTAGTACTAGATAAAGAGGATGGAATGAATACTATGAGGTTCGAGTAATAGTATAACTTGAGTTATGATCTTTTGACCTTGCCCAGGGGTCCTATTTATACTTGGGTACTAGGGCTGAGTTGGCACTTTTGGGCACCAAAATTAAGAGTGTTGGTGAGGAACAAGGTATGAAATATACCATTTATCCCTACCTATGTGCACCTGCCTTCCCCTTAAACAGGTGCCACCCGGTGTGAGCTAAAGTCAAAAAGAAAATATGCCTTCTAATGGAGACAAAATATCTCATTTGGTAAATATCTTTCAAAATGATTCTTATGGTACAAACTTTGTGAACTTGAGAGGGGGGTCCTCAAGTACCACTTCCTATAAAACTATTACCCTTAATAAGGGGGGTCTTGAGGACCCCCTTATCTAAAAAACCATTTATTTATAAACAAAGTTAATTTTGGTGAGCAACCTCCTAGTTGCTCATTTTAAGTTGTGACTAGGTGTGAACTGTGTAAAACCATATGGTCTTGCTATAAGTATTCTCTCAATCCTAAAGTGATAATTAGTTGAGATTTCTCAACAAACCTTGTTCCTTAGTCTCCAAGCCAAAACTCCCAAGATATCACAACTGGCCTATTTGAGCACTGCTTACTAAACTAGGCTACCTTTATAAGAAAGTTAGTGTTAGTATTTTTGTTCTTTGAAAGAATAACTTTTCATGATGAGGGGGTTGCTCCTGGTAGCAACATCATCATCTTGGCATGTTTTCTAAAAGTTGATGGGGAGGACCCTGGGGTTATTTTCCGAATATTTTCTGGGAGCTGAGGGAACTTGAGGGTTCCGCATTCAATATTTTTTGGACGCTGAGGAACCTAGAGGGTTTCGGGCTTAATATTTTCTAGAAGATGCAGGGGATCACTTTTTTGACAACCCTACTTTTTATATCTAATTCGATTAGCTACACCCAATTAAATTAACGTGGAGCATCAATATGTTGGCATTAGAAACATAATTTAAATAAATGTAGTAAAGTAAACATTTACACTCCCATACGTGTAACCAAATCACATCATAGCAACTATAGGATCCATAAGTAATATCAGTAGTGAGTATAAAATGCCCAAACATACGGGGCCAAACTCAACTGAACTCCAACCAATATGTAGGGGATCGATAAGGCCTGCCGTATAAAGCCTCGTATGGTGCCATGCCAATAGTCTGTTGATAACTATTATTGTATGTGAACTCCACCAGTAGCAAATGCATATCCCAACCACCTTTGAAGTCCAACACACAAACTCGCAACATGTCCTCCAAAATCTGGTTCACCCACTCCGTTTGACCATCAGACTGAGCGTGGAATGCGGTACTCAAAATCAATTGAACTCCCATCACCTCCTGAAGATTGGGCTAAAAGTGCGAGATGAAGACACTACCACGGTCGGACACGATGTCATGCGGTACCCCATGCAACTTCACAATCTCTGCAATAAATATCTTGGCGTACTTGTATGTCATATAATCCATCCTCACTGGAAGGAAATAATCCACCTCTGTCAGTCTGTCGATGATGACCCAAATAGAATCATGACGACGATGTGATCTTGGCAAACCAACAATGAAATCCATGGAGATACTTTCCCATTTCCACTCAGGAATGGACAACGGCTGCAACTCCCCTCTGGGTCTCTGATGGTCTACCGTTACAAGCTGACAAGTGGCAAACTTTGAGATAAAATCGAATACATCACGCTTTAACCCAACCCACCAATACATACTGTGCATATCCTGATACATCTTATCACCTCCGAGGTGAACACTGAATCTAGATCCATGCGCCTCAGACAATAAGGCCTTTCCTAACTCGGCATCATTCAGCACAATAATCTATCCCTGATAACGAAGTCCCCTGTCAGAACAAATCGAGAAATTCCGAATGCCCCAAGACATCAATGCCTTCACCTTCTCCTGATAAAAGTTATCAGAAGACTGTGCCTTCACAACCTGCTCAACCATATAAACTGATATAGATATAGTCCCCATAAATGCTCTGCCAACATCAAGTCTTCCCAGCTCTTTCCACTGAGTTTTCCAAACATCTAATAATTCAACACTCTCCTCCTCACCCAAGGCGGATAACGACGTTGCGAGTTTCCAGCTCAAAGCATTAACAACCATGTTTTCCTTACCCCGGGTGGTACTGTATGGAAAACTGGTAATCCTTCGCATATTCCACCCATCTACTCTATCGCATGTTCAAGTTCTTCTGAGAGAACAAGTACTAAAGACTCTTATGGTTGATGAATAACATAAACTTCTCCCCAAGTAAGTAGTGTCTCCATAAATACAATACAAAAACAACTGCCGCCAAATCGAAGTCATGAGTAGGGTAATGGTCCTCATGAGGCCTTAATTTCCTCGAAATATAGGAAATCGTTCTTTCCTCCTACATCAGAACAAATCCTAACCCCTGTAATGACGCATTAGTATACACACGCTACTCAACCCCAGCATTTGGCAACGCAAGGATTGGCGTTGGCGTAAGATTATCCTTTAAAGTGTAGAAAGCCTTATGACACTCTGAACTCCAGATGAAAGTAACACCCTACTTTGTCAAATGGATAAGAGGACTCGCAATCTTTGAGAAGCCCTGAATAAACCTCCGATAGTAACCCGCTAGACCCAAAAACATTCGAATCTCAATGGTGTAGTGGGTTTCCCCCACTCGACAACAACAGTAACCTTGATAGGACTGACGATAATCCCAGCCTCCGTCACAATATGGCCAAAAACTTCACCTCTCACAGCCAAAACTCGCACTTGAAGAGCTTAGCATAAATGAACACGATATCATCAATGAACATGATAATAAAGTGATCCAAGAATGGACTAAATACACGGTTCATCAAATCCATGAATATTGTAGGCGTATTGGTCAAGCTGAACGGCAAGACCCAAAACTTATACGAACCATATCGAGTCAGGAATGTTGTCTTCGGGACATCCTCCTCTTGAATCCTCAGCTGGTGATAACCGAAATGCAAATCAATCTTTGAAAATAATGAAGCATCCCTCAACTGATCGAACATATCATTAATGCGAGGTAACAGATACTTGTTTCGAATTATCACCTCATTCAACTCTCAATAATCGATGCACAATCAAAGTGAGCCATCCATTTTCTTCACAAAGAGCACTAGAGCTCCCGCAAGGCCAGGCACTCCTACAAATAAAACCTTGTCATAATAGCTGCTGAATCTACTCCCTAAGATCCCTCATCTCTAAGGGTGCCATTCGGTATGGGGACTTGGCAATCGGAGTCGTGCCCGACGCTAACTCTATGCAAAACTCTATCTCACAGGCTGGACGTAAACCAGGAACCTCAGCGAAGATGTCTGCGAACTCCCTCACTATAGGGATCGTATTCAAAGAAATAGACACCCCATCAGGAGGATCCTCCTCTATGTAAAATAGATGTGGGCTGGCTCCACCCTCTAGACCAGGCAATGTTATTAGGTACATATCCTGACCAGGAATGGCAAATGTGGTCGCACTCCTACGATAATTAATATGGGCATGATACGCATACAACCAATCAAACCCTATAATCACATCGTAGGTACGCATCTCAATCAAAATAAGGTCGACGGAGAAGTGAAGTCTCCTGATCTCGATCGTGACCGCTATGCAAGCGTGGAGAAGGTCCGTACCACTCAAAGGTGTACTCACATGGGCAACTATCACCTCCGCAACGTCTATCATCCTCGACGTCCTAGCAAACTCATAACTGGAGAACGAATGTGATGCAACAGTGTCAAAAAGTACTCTCGCATGAGAAGTATAAACATAAAACGTACCCTGAATCGTAGGTCATCACACTTGCGGATGAACAGGCTCAACATCATATATACGCATATGGTAAAATTGTGGTTGAATTGGCACTGCTGGTGCCACTGGCAATGTTAGAAATAGTGGTGGTGGTGGGATTACCTATTACTGATGTGCTCTATCTCCCTATGCCTATCCTCGGGGATAATACCTTCTCATGTGTTCAGTCTCGCCGCATTGGAAGCATACAATAGGACCCCCATCATATGCCTGCTTCACCACAGCTCCGATGTTGGGCCTATTGGACCGATGTTGATCTCTCGCACCCTAACCCCGGTGGCCCTACTGGCCCTGCCCTCTCTAGCCCTAGCCCTACTGTAACTGACCTTGACTTCAAAAAGTCTGGACTGGATGGGCTTGAATGTCCTGACTCTGCTGGTCCTGGGCTTGTTGCCCATGGTGACGGCCTCTGTACCGCTTTGCCTGATGGCCTCTGAACTATTGGCCCGCCTGTGGGCCCTGTTGGCCTGTAACTACAACCTCGTGGGGCCTACCCTGCTGGCCTATCGCCCTTCATTTGCCACCACATGCTCATAACGATCATTATAGTGATGTAATGTTGTATTCACTGCTATCTCATAACAGTCAAATGATGGATTCGCCAGTAAGAAGCCCCTCAATAAACCTCTGCGTCTTCAAAGCATCATCTGCCTGCACCTCGGGAGAAAAATCTACCAATGAGGTAAACTCTCACACATACTCAAAAACTGAATCAGTCTGATTCATGGTTTCAAGCCTTATCCTCGAAGCCATACGTTGTGCGGGAGGCACAAACTTCGCCTCGAAACGAGCCTAAAAGTCAGTATTAGGCATAACATCCCACTGACATGTAGAAGTAATGGACTCCAACCAGAACAACGCCTCCCTAGTCATACAAAAAGTAGCTAAAATCTATTTTTATACCTCTGTGGAGTCAACTAGTCTCAAATGTTTGCATATATCTCGTTTCCACTGAAGCGCCTCCAACGGACCCACATCACCGGTGAATGAAGGCTGACATCTCTTATCAGGCCCACTCACAATAGAGGCCCATGTAGGTTGCACAATTGGTGGCACCTGTGGATCTGGCTCAGTCACTACGTGTCGTGTGATGACAACATATTGTACCGATGCTGGTGCTGGCACTGGTGTTGGTGCGGGATACGTCGAAAGCACTGCTCCTACTACTGTAGCTACAACCTGTGTTATAGCTATCAAGTCAGCCTTGGACAAACCTCCTACCATCCATGTGAGGGTGGGGGTTACTGCTCCTGGGACCCCGCCCGTCTTGTTGCTCTTGCCAGTCTACCGTTGCATCTCCTCATTGGAAGCGAGTAAACACAGAGTGTGATAACTAGAAGAAAAAGCTCAAAACATGCATCACATATGTAATCAGGTGAAACAATTTAAAGTGATGGATATATACCATGCCAAAAGTCCTAACTCCCGATAAAAGAAAACCTTCGTGCGTGGAGCATCTCGCAAGCAAAATCCAAACAAGTAACCCCTCCTATACACTCGGGCACTCACAGTCGGTCGTGTCGGATCAGTGGATCGAATTTTTGCTCAAAGTCATAGAATACAAAATCTAGTTGTAAGTATCTAAGTATCAAAGAAAGTATGCGCGAAAAATGTAACAGATGCCCTCAGATCCCTAAAGGCTCTAAAATCGTGCTTTGATACCAACTGTGACAACCCTACTTTTTATATCTAATTCGATTAGCTACGCCCAATTAAATTAAAGTGGATCATCAATATGTTGGCATTAGAAAAAGAATTTAAATAAATGCAGTAAAGTAAACATGTACACTCCTATACATGTAACCAAATCACATCATAGCAACTATATGATCCACAAGTAATATCAGTACTGAGTATAAAATGCCCAAACATACAAGCCTAAAAATAAACTAGGTAAAGTGTGTAATGTAAACCTCCCAACACTATCAAATCCCTATCAATGGGAAAACTATGATACCACACTCTATGGAAGAGTGACAAAATAGGATAAGGACCAACGTCCACCACTTTAGGATCCTAAGAATAGATGCGAGGTCATCCAGCTCCACGGTCTACTGTCCAATAGGGCGAGGACTTGTATAATACATATATATATATATATATATATATATATATATATATATATATATATATATATATATATATATATATATATATATATATATATATATATATATATATATGGGAGAGGGGAGAGGATACATAGAAATGGGTGTAAACAACAAGAAAATCTATACATTTATAAGATGTATGTATGATGAACGCATACTCAACAAAATTTGTCTCTAGTAATTAATTCGTTCAATTACCCAACCAATGATCTTATGTCATGACTACCCAACCCAAACTCGAGTAACGGGTAATCTCATATTGTATTGTGATTAATCATTATAACTCTCATTTCATTATTTAATGTATCGAAATATTTCCTTTAAGTATAATATCAAATGCATCGATTCGGGATATTACTTTAAGACACAAGCATAATATCTCACACAACAAGTCATATCGGGTCACTATCGTTACTCGAGGGAACAAGTCGTAACACTAGGCCTATACATGAATATTTTCCAATGTGACGTGGTAAGGGCAATAATACTAAGTCCTAAATCACATGTTGTTGCAAGGTCTTTCTATCCGACTCGCATTACAACCATGTGTCCTATTCTGGCGGTTTATCTTCGACACGACACTCGAGTGGAACCTAACCGGATCAATCACAAAAAATCGCCTTAAACATGTGCCTACGTCGATCGGAGGACTAGTCTAGTGTATACTGGACAATATACATGTAAAATAATTTCATGCTTATGTATATATACAATTGTGTCAAGTCTCTTACTCGAGTTATATAATAGTCATTATTTACAATATAACATAATTTACATCATTAATTTACTAATTCAACATCAAATCATTTCAAGGTTATATACCCTAATATCCATAAGTATGTGATCAAGTTAGGATATTAGGCACAACACCACTATTATCTTACTAACAACATGAAAAACATCAATACACTTATTTCACCATGAAATTATAAAATGCTAATTTGAGGTTTTCTGATTCTCTTTTGAAAAAAACTTAAAACTAAAAAGTTGTCCAGAACATGATTTTCTACAAGAAACCACGCGTCCACATTCATTTATGGCTTAAAACAGGCCCAAAATCAACTTATAACATTCACCCCTATTTTTAACAACTTCCTGTGCAAAACTGTAAAATGCATATTCGAGGATTTTTCGATCCGTTTTTGAAAAAACTTAAAACTACAAAGTTGTTCAGAACATGATTTTCTATGAGAAATCATGAGCACACATCCATTTACGATTTAAAACAGACCCAAAATCAACTTGCAACAATCGCCCCTTTTTAATTTTGGATTTGCATGAGTTCAATTTGTTTCTAGTTTGATGCGTCCTAAATCATTTACATATTAATCACATCTCATCAATTTTAAGATTTAGGGATTAAAACCATGTTCATACACTTTTTCATCAAACATTCAAGATTTAACAATCTAGATTAACTTGCCTTTGGTTTGTGTAGGGAGGTGTTGATGAAGAAGATGGCAACCTTCTTCTTCTTCTTCTTCTTCTTCTTCTTCTTCTTCCTTTCTTCTTCTTCTTCTTCTTCTTCTTCTTCTTCTTCTTCTTCTTCTTCTTCTTCTTCTTCTTCTTCTTCTTCTTCTTCTCTTCTTTCTCTCTCTACCTCTCTTATACACACATAATATAGGACTATGCCCTAACCCTTTCTATTTATAATTTAAGGGTAATTTTCGGATTTAATTAAAACCTAGGGTGTAAAATGACCACGATACCCTTTTTCGAGTCACCGAGGCTCTAAAAACTCCCAAAACACAAATATAACTTTCGGGTACTTAATTTCAACTATTTCGACACATTTGAAACATTGGTGCACTCGAAATGTATGTAGATAACATACGTTCATATTTTCTTCACACTAGTAAACATATATGTAGATAACATTATCCCTCTAATTAATTTTTATCATAAGTCAATTTAATTTCCCCATTAAATTGTTTAATTTCTCACACACAGGTAATTAATTATGCATTAATTTAATTTCTCTATTAAATCATTTTAATTACGCGCACACACAAGTAATTAATAATGCATTAAAACTACTGGCTATTAAATTCCCCCCTATACGAACAGGATTTCATCCTCGAATCCAAAATAAAACAAATCAATTTCAATTCATGTTAAGAACGGTAGTTTCGCGCATAACTTCCGTGAGGAGATATGGGTGACTAATTCGCAATTCATCCTCTCTCTCCCAAGTGGCCTCAGACTCATCATGGCGACTCCACAGAACACGAACAAAAGGAATGAGTTTTGACCTCAAATGCTGCCCACGATGATCTAAGATCCTAACCGGACTCTCTTCGTAGCTCCCATCGAGGTGCATCTCAATCCCATCTAAATATATGTGCAGGTGGGAGTCCTCGGGACGTAAGAACTTCCTCAATATGGATACATGAAAAACATCGTGTAACCGCTGGAGATAGTCAGGTAGGTCAAAATGGTAAGCAACTGATCCCACCATGTCCAACACTGTAAACGAACCCACATATCGCAGTTAAAGCTTCCCTTTGGCACCAAAGCGAACGACACCTCTCATGGGTGAGACCCTCAACAGTACTTGGTCCCCAACGACGAACTCTAACTTCTTCCGAATTTATGTCACCATGATCTTGCGTGGTCTTCATCCGTGCACGAACAAAGTTAACCTTCTCTGAGGTCTCCCTAACAATATCCAGACCCAGCATCCGGTACTCTCCAAACTGCAACCAACATGTAAGGGATCGACAAGGCCTGCCATATAAAGCCTCGTATGGTGCCATGCCACTAGTTTGTTGATAACTATTATTGTATACGAACTCCACCAGTAGAAAATGCATATCCCAACCACCTTTGAAATTCAACACATAAACTCTCAACATGTCCTCCAAAATATGGTTCACCCGCTCCGTCTGACCATCAGACAGAGGGTGGAATGTGGTACTCAAACTCAAGTGAGCTCCCATCGCCTCCTAAATACTGCCCCAAAAATGCGAGATGAAGACACTACCACGGTAGGACACAATGTCATGCGATACCCCATGTAACATCATAATCTTCGCAATAAACATCTTGGCGTACTTTTATGTCGTATAATCAATCCTCACTGGAAGCAAATGATCCACCTTTGTCAGTCTTTCGACGATGACCCAAATAGAATCATGGCCACGCTGTGATCTTGGCAACCCAATAATGAAATCAATGTAGATACTTTCCCATTTCCACTCGGGAATGGACAACGGCTGTAACTCCCCTACAAGTGTCTGATGCTCTACCTTTACAAGCTAACAAGTGTCACACTTTGAGACAAACTCAACTAAATCACGCTTTAACCCAACCCACCAATACATATGGTGCATATCCTGATACATCTTATCACCTTCGGGGTGAACACTGAATCTACATCCATGCGCCTCAGATAATAAGGCCTTACATAACTCGACATCATTCGACACAACAATCCGTCCCTGATAATGAAGTCCCCTGTCAGAACTAATCGAGAAATACTGAAAGCCCTAGACATCAATGGCTTCACCTTCTCCTGACAAAAGTCATCAGAAGACTGGGCCTTTAGAACCCACTCAACCATATAAATTGATATAGATAAAATCCCCATAAATTCTCTTCCAACATCAAGTCTACCTTCCACTGACTATTCCACACCCAAGGCGGACAACGACGTTACGAGTTTTCGGTTCAAAGCATCTGCAATCACGTTTTCCTTACTCGGGTGGTACTGTATGGAAAACTGGTAGTTCTTCACATATTCCACCCATCTACTCTATCGTATGTTCAAACTAGAGTACCTTGCGGGTTTTGTGTTTAATATTTTCTAGAAGATGAGGAACCTTGAGGGTTTCGTGCTCAATATTTTCTAGAAGCTATGGAGCCTTGAGGGTTACGTGCTCAATATTTTCTGGGAGCTGAGGGGGAGGACCCTAAGGGTTCCTCACCCAATATTTTTTGGAAGTTGAGGAAAATTGAGGGTTCCTCTCTAAATATTTTCTGGAAGCTAAGGAACCTTGAGGGTTTGGCACTCAATATTTTTTGGAAGCTGAGGAACCTTGAGGGTTGTGCGCTCAATATTTTCTGGAAGCTAAGGAACCTTGAGGGTTCCACACTCAATATTTTTTGGAAGCTGAGAGGGGGAAGGGCCTTGAGCGTCCCTCACCCCAAGATTTAATGGGCGGGCTTGAAACACCCTCTCTCTCTCTCTCTCTCTCTCTCTCTCTCTCTCTCTCTATATATATATATATATATATATATATATATATATATATATATATATATATATATATATATATATATATATATATATATATATATATATATTTATATATATATATATATATAAAACCAAAAAATCGTGTGTATATCATTAGTAGCAGTAGCCCATAATTCTCGAGTCTACCCCGAATCTCAAATTTTCAAGTATTCGCTTACTTATATCATTTGCTAGATATCATAATTATGAGCACTATGCTATTCTACTGAACCCTGTAGCGTAACTCTTCCCAAAATCCCAGCCCTATTTTATAATTTATAACTTGAGTGTTATTCACCCTATTACACTCGTAAACTTGTACTCGGATTTGATTCCAATCTAACCCAATGTAGATTATAATCTCTCCTATATATTCCCATAAGCCCTAAGTTAGCCATCGAACTCTCCAAAGCAAGCCATACCCTAAATGGTCCACCAAAATTTCCAAACAGCCAAAGGAATAAATCATCTAGGCCGAATTGATATTCCTAATTTGACCGAATCAATTCAGTTGACGAGTCTATTTGCCCCTCCCTTGCAAATTTATTCAATTTTGGGTAGCGACCTATTTGTTTTTTGACGGTATTCATCAATTAAACTCAATCTATATTAGTTCCAATCCTTATTCTAACCCAGAACATAAATTTTTAATCAATTCTAAAAGAAATAGTATATGTTTTTACATCCAAATTTATCGGAAAACATATCAATTGATGGGATTAACAATTGTTCATGAAAAATCATTCATTTTATCAATCCTAATCTAAGATTCTACCAATTATCATATTAGTCAATAAAGATCGTATATTTATAACACAAATCATATCAAATTTAACATGGGATTATATTCAAATTCTTTCTCGATGAATTCATTCCCAAAAGTCCCGTTTTTCATGCTAATCCCACCTGAAAATTTGTGTTCTTGCACCAAATTTTGATATGAAATATTAAAACTTCATGAATAATTAAAGAAAGATAAACACTTGACTTTTTATCATGTGAATTGAAATTTCTTATCTTTAACTCTTCTTTATGTAACTGTTCTAGGGCCAGAATGCTTCAACTCATTTCCGGGATTTTTCC
Organism: Sambucus nigra; assembly: GCA_949130495.1. Taxonomy (NCBI): domain Eukaryota; kingdom Viridiplantae; phylum Streptophyta; class Magnoliopsida; order Dipsacales; family Adoxaceae; genus Sambucus; species Sambucus nigra. The sequence goes on from OX422220.1 coordinate 305,227,744, forward strand.
TCCTCACTCACTCTTTATTTTTCCTTCTCTTTTCTCTCCTCTCTCAAACCTGAAGTCTTTTGGATTGTGGAGTAGCTATCCACTCCATACACCTTCCTTAGATATAACATTAAACTACCTCAATCCCGAAATTAGGTTAGGCCTCTTGTGTAAAATGACCCGAACTAAGGGTCTTGTGTAGCTTAAAAGTCCCTGAACCCAATTATAACCCCCGGGTACCTAATTCTGACTATTGGAACCAATTACGACTCATTGATGCACTCAAAATCACCGTTCGAGTTATCAATTATTATTTTTCCATATCATACCCCAACACAACCCTAACCGCATGTCATGAATGAGATGTTGCCAAACCCGTCGATTTTACTCACTTATGACATAATATTATTTCACATAATTTCATTTATTTCATTTATTTCATTTACTTATCACACAAGTAAATATAAAACTAAATTTCTCAATTTAATTAAATTACGTGTACACTTGTAATATAAAAATGCTAAAAAATAAATGCTAAAAAATACGAGGTGTTACATACTTCCCCCTACAACAAAATTTTGTCCCAGATTGCAACTCAATCCCTATAGCCTCCTAAAATCTATGCAAAAAAATGAGACAAGAAAATCTTGTCCTGGTCAAGCACAATTTTAATTGGCATCCCATGCAACATCAATACCTAGGTTATAAAAAGTTGGGTGTACTGTCCTATCGTATAATCGATCTGGATTGGAAAAAAGTACGCCACCTTGGTTAGGCGATCCATACTAACCCATATGTAATTATGACCCCTCTGTAATTTTGGTAGACCCGTAATGAAGTCCGTAGATATTCTCTCCCATTATCAAACTGGTATCTCCAAAGGTTGTAAAATTACCACCTGATCTCTGATGGTCTACCTTCACTAACTGATAAGTGGCACACTTTGAGACAAACTCAACAATGTCCAGCTTCATCCCGTCCCAACAATACTATATCCTTATGTCTTGGTACATCTTATCCCCACTGGGATTAACCAAAAATTGCGACCATGAGACTCTGTCATGACTGCATGTCGTACGTCCCCATTCTCTTGGACTATTAGTCTCCCGTTGAAGTGCAAGTCTCCACCTAAACTGGTCGAGTAAGACTTTTCTCCCTCTTCTATTAACTGGTGCACCCTATCCTGACAGAACTAATCCCCTACCTGAGATTTAATAATCCTCATAATGATCTCGGGCATAATATTTAAAACTGTCGTATAAGCCCTGGACACTACATCATCCTGCCAAAGTTCACTCCACTTAGCTTTCCAGACCGCTGCTAACTCCCCCGTAGGCCATTGGCTCAATGTGTATACCACCATGTTAGCCTTCCCCAGGTGGTACTGGATGTCAAATTAATAGTCTTTCATGAACTCAATCCATCTACATTGCCTTATGTTAAGATATTTCTGCATGAACAGATACTGCAGTGACTTATAATCCGTGAACATAGTAAATTTCTCCCCCAATAGATAGTGCCTACATATCCCCATGGAAAAAACTACTGCTGCTAGCTCCAGATCATGAATTGGGTAATTCCTCTTATGGGGCTTAATCTTGGGAGAAGTAAAAGCTATAGCTCAATCCTCCTATTATAATACATCCTAAGTCCCTGTAAGGATGGATCTATAAAACAAAAGTATCGAAAGTTAAGTAACAATAATCATTCTAAACAAGTGGCACCCACTTGCGGGTCAGATTCATAAATGGGCCCGCAATCTTTGAAAACCCATTATTAAATTGGCGACAGTAACCGATAAAACCCAAAAAGCTACGAATTTCCATCGGTGTCATGGGATGATCCAACTCCCTCACCGTTGCTACCTTAATCTGGTTCATTGAAATACCTTTGTGTGACATAATATGACCAAAGAATTGCACCTCTTACAACCAGAACCCATATTTCTTGAACTTCGTGTATAATTGATGGTCCTCTAGAGTCTGAAGAAACATATATAAGTGCTCCGTATGCTTCCCTCAGTCTAACAATATGCCAAAATGTCGTATATGAAAATGAAATTCTCTAAGAAATGTCTAAACACCCTGTTTATAAGATCCATGAATACGACTGGTGCGTTGGTTAGCCCAAATGGCATAACCCTGAACTCATACGACCCATACCCCATCAGGAGTGCGGTCTTAGGAACATCCAACTCCTTTATTAATGATGCCCAGACATCAAGTCTATCATTGAGAAGTAAGTTTCTCCTCTCAATTGGTCAAAATGGTCATCGATATAAGGCAATGAGTATTTATTTTGGATCATGAATTTGTTCAACTCTCTGTAGTTTAGACATAACGTTAGCGATCCATCATTTCTCTTGACAAATAGTACTGGGGAACCCCACAGTGATGTATTCCAGCAGATTAAACCCACTCCCAAGAGCGGCTAAATCTGGTCCCTTAACTCCCGTATCTCTAGGGGAGCCAGGCGATAGGGTGAAGGTGCTATCGACCAAGTCCCCAACACTACATAAATGAAAAATCAATCTCTCAGCATGATGGAAAACTTTATATCTCCTAAAAATCATCCACAAACTCCCTAACCGTTGGGATTGAATCTAATGAGATAACCACACCCTTCGAGGTCTTCCCCTCGATATAATAAAGGTACATGCGTGACCCTCCCTTGGGAAGAGGCATCACCACAAAAAACATCTCCTATCCTCGAATGGTGAACATGAAGATCCTACTAAAAAAGGCCACCATTTCCCTATAACCTTCCAACCATTCCATGTCGAGACTGAAATCATATACCATCATATCTAGCACCAGTAAATAAACTGCTAATCATAATCTCCCTACATATATCCCCCCTCATCTACAAATGGAGTGGATAAGGTCCCTGCTACCTAACGGTGAATCGATACACATAATAATATTGCCGGTTGTATCCAATAAATCGATTGCTTATGAAAATCTAGTAGAAACAATTGAATGCGATGCCCCTTGTGTCAAATAAAACTTGACCCATATGCCCTTGGATAGGAAACATACCCTATATAGCTGGTGGTGCTTGTGACACTTGTGGAATCATCACATTCTGGATGTTGTAGACACGTCCCTACTATAATTGTCCCTACTGAGGTGGGACCACTGAAGCTAGAGGTGCTATAAGTAATAAAAACACTTGTGACCCCTGATATTTACCCTATTGTTGTCCCTCGTCCCTTTGAGAATCAAATCTCCACATATGGCATGACTCTCCATAAAAAAACATCTGCCCGTGAGGTCCCCATGCCTCTCGCTTTTCTGTCCATACCGGGGCTACCTTGGTCTTTGTACCTAGTGGCCTCGACCTTAATGGCCACCCCTATTATTCCTTTGGTTCTACTGGTCCTGCCTAAACCCACTGTATCCTGGTTTAAATCTCCATGAATGGAACCTCTTAGACATATCCCCTTGATGTCTATCTACTTATGATGCCTTCCCTGCTGCTATTACGGTACCCCACTAGCACCATTACCTCTAGTCCTGTCCTTCTATCTAGATTTCTCAACTTTCTTACCTCCCTTCAGATGGAAGCGGTGATTTAGGCAGTGAAGAAGTGGAATTAATGACCTCAGTGTTAGTCTTTAATGCCATATTATCTAGTAAGTGTTGTTGGTCTATGTGAGTCCATCAATAAACTTCAACATTTTTTTCTCTTATGTATTCACCTTGTCAAGCATAAGGTTTTCCAGATGAGTGAACTCCTTGTATTCGACCACTATTTGTCCCTCCTTTGATATTCTAGAGATTTCCTCTCCATATCTTTCTAAATTGTAGATGAGAAGAACTTGCAGTCTAATCGCACCCAGAAGTCTCTTATGGTCATGGTATTCCTCTCCTCAGAAGTGGTGACTGACTCCCACCACTACAATGTTTCTCCTTCAACTTGAAAATAGCTAAGATCTACTTCTGAGTGTCTCTACAATCAAACATACGGAGATGTCACTGTACATCCTTTTCCATTTATTAGTAGTAGTAGCATCTGCACCGTCCTAGAATATGGTGGATGGCCTTTTTATAACGCCTCTCTAACTCTCTCCCATACTGATGACACTGGGTGGACCTGGACGATCGGTGCCATCGGCTACTATGGATGGGACTGTGGGAACTGTTGTCCCATGGAGGTCATTGAATCATTAACCGTCTGAGCAATTATAGTGGTTACCTCAGCGGTGTCACCATCCGCTGTGGCACCTGTGGATCTACATGAGCCTCTATTCTGTTGGACCTCCTAGCGGCCTTCAATTGTTGTCCTATCCTTTTGGGCATCTGAGTTTGTATGAGATCACAAGTAAGATATATTGTAACAGTAAAAGAATGTAAATGCTCTATATCAAATAACACTGCGCTGGAAATGTAATAAATTGCACATATACTCAGGACACTAGAACCTCCTGATGCTTTAAAACCATCTGTGAAACCCCGCCTATTTAAATAATGGGTGTCCAGACCTCTACTAAAATAAAATAGGAATATCAATATAGCTTATTCTTAGCATGACTGTCGAAAACCAAATTAATTTTCAAATAACCTATTAATCCTGGTGTTAAATTTAAAAAACTTATAAACATGCCTTAATAAAACTTCCAACCATCTAACAATCCATTTAAATACTTTAAATACACGTTCACCACAAGAATATAATGAACACTGATGAAATGAAATGAAATAAATTAACTGATTAACTTTTTGTAAAATTAAATAGAATCATCCAACTGATTAGGAATAAAATAAAAGTCTAAAAAGTATAAACACTGTACAATAATGGGCGACATTCTGAGATAAATAATTTAAATGAAGTCCTATCTAGATAGAAAGGATAGATGCATCTAGTCGAGATCGGCAGTCATCCACAGATGTTGCAACATCGTCTGACCATAAGGATAGCTACGCCTGACGCCCTTGTGGCTGGGCACCTAAAAGATTTTGAAAAAGGATTTTTTATACGGGTCGGAGACCAAAATCATTTGAAGATATTTTTGTAAGTAATTAAAATTCAATAACGCAGATGCAACAGGATTTTTCGTATTTATCTAGTGTCTTACTCTCATGAGAATATCCTTTCCCCTCATCTATATTGCGCACCTAACACATTCATTTTAAGTTCTTTGCTATGCTACCCCACTTAACTAGTATAATTACCTAAATTAGCCCCTCACACTAATCCTATATCCCAATCGTGCTACACGTATTTTACTTTTTTGTGTTTCTCATTTAGCTATCAAGTAAGATAGGTCATTATAATTCTCAATTATAATTTTATCGGGACACAATTTCCATAATAGTACTCTAGTTATAATTTCAATGTTCACACCTTTGTTTTCTCACACATATACATATAACACTTTTATATACATACATACATACATAACATCGCCGAGCTGTCCTCCCGGATGCAATCTCTGTTATGCTATCAGGCTCCAAGTACATCACGTACTACTTATGGGCCACCGGGTCGGAATATCACCACCCTTCCCAAATTATAAACACATAACCAAAGGAGGTTAGAGAGAATAATCCATGGGTCATAACCATATCACATTATCCCATCAGACTCTAAAATCATATATAGTGATCGTGCGACAGTCCTATGAACTGGGAAAATGACCCAACACCTGTTGGTCACATTATGGAGGACAACCCCCTGCGCGCAACCTCCAAAGATAGTATTTCTAGAGTATGTATTCATAATATTTTAGTCACACACAAACATTTTCATATATACATATGATTTCTTTCTCTCTCTCTCTCTCTCTCTCTCTCTCTCTCTCTATATATATATATATATATATATATATATATATATATATATATATACATACAGTGGTCTCTTGTAAGGACCCCGGTACATACCATTTTTTTAAAATAGTAAAAAAATGAATTTTTTGATGAAACTTCATAGATATGATCTCCATGGTGAGAAGATCATCTCCAAATTTTTTTCGTCAAAAAATTCAATAAAAAAACATTTAGATGAGTTGATATGTAAAAAAATGCTATAAATATGCATTTTCAAATGTTGAAATGTTGGGTTGGCGCCAACCACTTTATTGATTGAATTTTTTGATGAAACTTCATGGATATGATCTTCTATCTATCGAGATAATATCCATGAAGTTTTAATAAAAAATTCAATCAAAAAGTGGGTGAGATGATCGCCAACATTTCAACGGTCGAAAATGCATATTTATACCATTTTTTTACATATAACTTCATCTCAACGGTTTTTTTATTGAATTTTTTGATGAAACAATTATAGATTATCTTACCACCATGAAGATCATATCCATGAAGTTTCATCAAAAAATTCATTTTTTTACTATTTTAAAAAAATGGTATGTACCGGAGTCCTTACTATAAGGAGTCCTTAGAAGAGAGGGTCTCTCTCTCTCTCTCTCTCTCTCTCTATATATATATATATATATATATATATATATATATATATATATATATATATATATATATATATATATATATATATATATATGTATATATTTATATATATGGCAAATCGTGCATATATCACTCGTAACACTAGCCCAAAATTCCTTAATATACCCCAACTCTCCAATTTTCAACTATTCACTTACTTATATGAATTCTTAAATATCATAATTGTGACCAAAATGCTATTTTACTCAAGCCCATAGCCTAAATCTTCCCGAAATCCTAACCTAATTTCATAATTTATAACTCGAGTGTTATCAACCCTATTACACCCATAAGCTCATACCCGGATTTGATTCCCGTCTAACCTAAGGTATATTATAATATCTCCTATATATTTCCCCAAGACCTAATTCACCCATCGAACACGACAAATCAAGTCGGATTTAATCCTTTTAGTCGCTAATTAATATATATTTAATTAACTTAGTTTCTCAATTTAATTAAAATACGTGCATACTTGTAAATTTAATATGCTAAAAAATAAATGCTCAAAAATACGGGATGTTACAATAGGCTTGAAAACATAGCGCGAGTCGGCCCCAAACCCAGAACATCCCGAAAATGTTCACATAATGGGAATGAACACCTCGCATGTGACCAACGTAACTCTTAACAGTCGACCTTATAGTCGCAGGACACCCAGCTTGAGAATAGGACCCAATTTTGAAAATAGGTACACATGTTTGAAAACGTGACCCTAGTGTGAAAAAATCGCAAACAACCCTAAAATGGCTCCGCACATGGGACAAAAAACTCACACGTGACCATAAGAACTCGTATAACCCATCGTGCAGTTACATGACTCCCAGTTAGAGAATAGGACCTGAATTTCAAAATTGGCACACTTATGATTGAAAACGTGCCTGAGTGGGATAAAACCCCAAAAATTTCCAAATGATCTCGCAAGTGTCACGAACACCTCGCACTTAAGCAATGTAACTCCTAGAAATGACAGTGTAGTCACGAGACTTTCGTTTTGAGAATATGACCTGTTTTTTGAAAATAGGCATACTTAGGCTTTAAAATGTGTTACGAGTGTGCCAAAACCACAAACCACCCTGAAACGGTTCCGCAATGGGTACGGACATCTCACACGTGACAACATAACTCATAGAAACCAACTGCATAATCACGGGACTCTTAGCTTGAGAATAGGATACGAATTTGAAAATAGGTACTCTTAGGCTTGAAAACGTATTGCGAGTCTGCTAAATCCCCGAATAGGACTTAAATGGACCCGTAAGGGGCACGAACACCTCGCACATGACCAACGTAGCAATCGACCGCCTAATCGTGGGATTCTCAGTTTGAGAATAGGGCCCAAATTTTAAAATAGGCACACTTAGGCTTCAAAACGTGCCGCGAGTGGGCTAAAATCCCTAACCATCCCCAAACGGCCTTGTAAGAGGCGTAAATACCTTGCATGAGACCAATGTGACATTATAGTAGCCGATTGCATAGTTACAGGACTCCTGGCTTGAGAATAAACACCCTGTAAGTGGTATAAAACCTCGGACGTGACCAAAGCAAGTACAACTGACTGCATAGTCCCGGGACTCTTGTTTGAGAATAGGACCCGAATTTGAAAATGGGCATACTTAGGATTGAAAATGTACCGTGACTGGGCCAAAACTTTGAACATAACCGAAACGTCCCCGCAAGGGCATGAACTTCTTGCACGTGACCAATATAAGTCGTTGCAATCGACATCATAGTCACGGTACTCCCTTAATAAGAATAGGACATTTATTTGAAAATAGGCACACTTAGGATTGATAACATGCTGCGAGTGGACCAAAACCCCGAATAGGCCCCAAGAGGCATTAACACCTCGGATGTCCAACATAATTTGCTGCAATGGACCGCATAGTCGTGAGACTCCCAGTTTGAGAATAGGATTCAAATCTTAAAATAGGAACACTTATGCATTAAAACGTGCCCCGAGTGGGCTAAAACTCCGAACAGCTCCAAAATAGCACCACAAGTGGCATGAACACCTCGTATGTGATCAATGTAACTCGTACCAATCGATCGCATAATTGCATGACTTCCAGTTTGAGAATAGGACCTAAATTTGAAAATAGGTACACTTAGGCTTGAAAACGTGTCACAAGTGGGACAAAATCCCAACAACCACTAAACGTACCCACAACTGTAAGGAACACCTAGCACATTACTAAGTTAACTTATAGTAACTGACCGCATAGTCACGGGACTCCCGGTTTGAGAATAGGCCCTGAATTTGAAAAAAAGGCAAACTTATGCTTGAAAGTGTGCTGCGAGTGAGCCAGAACCTTGAGCATCATCCAAACGATCACTAAAGGGGAACAAACAGCTTGCACATGTCCAACCTAACTCATAGCAACCGATCACGCAGACGTGGGACTCCCGATTTGAGAATATGACCTGCATTTGAAAATATGAAGACTTATGCTTGATAATGTGAGCCGAGTAGGCCAAAACCCTGAACAACCCCCAAATAGTCCCGCAAGTGGCATGGACACCTTGCACGTGATCAAAATAAATCATACCAATGGACCGCGCAGTTACGAGACTCTTGGTTTGAGAATAGGACTCAAATTTGAAAATAGGCACACTTAGGCTTGAAAACATGCTGGCAGTGGGAAAAAACCACGAATAGCCACCAAAGGTCCCCGCAAGTTGTAGGAACACCCAGCACATTACCAACATAAATCGTAGTAAATGACTGCGTAGTCACAAAAATCTCAGTTTAAGAATAGGATCCAAATTAAAAAATAGGCACACATATGCTTGAAAATTTGCTACAAGTGGGAAAAACCCCAAACAACACCTAGACTGCTCCGTAAGGGGAACAAACACCTCGCACGTGACCGACATAAGTCGTAGAAACCAACTACGTAGTCACAGGACTCCCACTTTGAGAATAGGGACCAAATTTGAAAAAAGGCACACTTAGGCTTGAAAACGTGTCACGAGTGGGCCAAGACCCCAAAAACCCACTAACTGCCCAACAAGGGGTATAACACCTTGCCTGTGACCAATGTAACTCTTAGCAACCGACCATGTTGTTGCAGAACTCCCGGTTTGAGACCCGAATTTAAAATAGGCACATTTAGACTTGAAAACGTATTGGGAGTGGGCCAAAACCCCCCGAGCACCCCAAACGGCCTCGCAAGGGGCACAAACATCTTGCATTCGACAAACGTAGCTTGAAGTGATTGACCACATAGTCACATGACTCATGATTTGAGAATATGACCAAATTTATAAATAGGCACACTTAGGCTTGGCAGCGTGCCGCGAGTGGACCAAAACCTGGAACACCACTCAGATGGCACGCAAGTTGCACAAATACCTCGCACGTACCAACGTAACACGTAACAACCGACCAAGTAGTCGTGGGAATTCCAATTTGAGAATATGACATGAGTTTGAAAATAGTCACACTTAGGCTTGAAAATGTGCATCGAATATGATAGAACTAGAAGAGCTATCAAACAGCCCCATAAAGGGTGTGAACACGTCACACGTAACCAATGTTCCTTGTAGCAATTGATCCCGTAATTGTGGGATTCTCGGTATGAGAATAGTACCCAAATTAGAAAATAGGAACACTTAGGCTTGGAAACGTTCCACGAGTGCTCCAAAACACCAAACAATCCCCCAAACGACCCTGCAAGGGGCACGAACACCTCGCACAATACCAACGTAACTCGTAGAACTAAACCTCGTAGTTGAGAATAGGACTCAAATTTGAAAATAGGAACACTTAGGCATGAAAACTTGTCGCGAGTGGACTAAAACCTCGAAAAGAACAACAAGATCATGGATAACCTCAAACTTGACTAACATAACTTGTAGCAACTGATTGCGTTGTCACTTATAGTTTGAGAATAGGACCTGAATTTAAAATTAGGCACAATTAGACTTGAAAATGTTCCACGAGTGGGAAATAATCCTGAACAAAACCAAAATGCCCCCACTAGGGACACAGACACCTCGCACGGGGCCAACTTAACTCGTAGCAATCGACCACATAGTCATGGGATTCCCGCTTTGAGAATAGGACCCGAATTTGAAAATAAGCACACTTACCTTGAAAACTTTCCTCGAGTGGGCCAAAATTGCCCCTCAAGGAGCATGAATACCTCGTACATGACAAATGTAACTCATAGAAATCAAGGGCATAGTTTCAGGACTACGATTTAAGAATACAATGTGAATTTGAAAATAGACTCACCGGGGATTTAATACGTGCCGCGAGTTGTCCAAAGCCTCAGACAGTGCTGAAATAGCCCTGCAAGTGGCAAGAACACCTCATATGCGACCAACATAACTCATGGCAACTGATCATGTAGCTGCAGGACTCCCAATTTAATAATATGACATGAATTTGGAAATCGGCACACTTAGGCTAAAAAATGTGCCGTGTGGACTAAAACCCCAAACAACTCTGAAATAGCCCTGTACGGAGCATAAACACCTTGCAGGTGACCAACGTAACTTGTAGTAACCAATCACATAATAACCAGACTACTAGTATGAGAATAGGACTTAAATTTGAAAATAGGCACACTTAAGGCTTGAAAACGTTATGCTATTGGGCCAAAACTCCGAACGTCCAATAAACGGCTCTACAAGGGGCACGAAAACCTCGCACATGACCAATGCAACTCGTAAAAACTGACCGTGTAGTGGTGGGACTCCCGGTTTGAGAATAGGACCTATTTTTGAAAAGAGGCATACTTAGGCTTGTGTTGCGAGTGGGCCAAAACCATGAACCACCCCTAAACGGTCATGTAATGGATACAAACATCTCGCACGTGACAACATAACTCATCAAAACCAATCGCATAATCACAGGACTCTCGGTTTGGGAATAGAACATAAATCTAAAAATAGGTACACTTAGGCTTGAGAACGTACTACGAGTCTGCTAAATCCCCAAATAGTCCCCAAATGGACATGTAAGGGGCACGAACACCTCGGACATGACCAGCATAACTCATAGCAACTGACCACACAATCGTGAGATTCCCAGTTTGAGAATAGGTCCCAAATTGGAAAATAATCACACTTAGGCTTGAAAATGTGCCACGAGTGGTACAAAACCTCGACAACTACTAAACGAGCCCAAAATTGGCAGGAACACCTAGCACATTACAAACGTAACTTATAGCAACTGACCGCATAGTAGTGTGACTCCCAATTTGAGAATAGGACACGAATTTGAAAATAGGAACACTTACGCTTAGAAACATGCCTCGAGTGGGGTAAAACACCGAACAACTCCAAAAAGTCCCCACGAGTGGCACAACACCTCGTACGTGATCAACGTAATGCGTACCAACCGACCACATATTTGCGAGACTTTCGATTTGAGAATAGGATCCAAATTTGAAAATAGGCACACTTAGGCTTGAAAATGTGACGCGAGTGGGACAAAACCTCTATAACCACTAAACACATCCACAAGTGGCTGGAACACCTAGATCATTACCATTGTAACAATAGCAACTGATCGCTTTGTCACAGGACTCTTGATTTGAGAATAGGACACAAGTTTGAAAATATGCACATTTATGCTTGAGAATGTATTGCGAGTCTTCTAGATCCCTAAATAGGACTCAAATGGACCCATAAGGGACATGAATACCTTGGACATGACCAGCGAACTCGTAGCAACCGATTGCATAGTCGCGGGATTCCTAGTTTGAGAATAGGGACCAAATTTGAAAATAGGCACACTTAGGCTTCAAAACATGATGTGGGAGGACCAAAATCTCGAACAGTCCCCAAACATCCCCACAAGGGGCATGAATACCTTGCCTGTGACCAACGTGACTTGTAGGATCCGATCGCATAGTTACAGGACACTTGGTTTGAGAATATGACCCAAATTTGAAAATAGGCACACTTAAGCTTAAAAACGTGGCATGCGTGGGCAAAAACCTCAAACAAGGCCTAAACACCTCGTAAGGGGCACAAAACCCTCGCACATGACCAACACAACTCGTACAACTTAACGCATAGTCGTGGGACTCTTGGTTTGAGAATTGGACTCAAATTTGAAAATAGGCATACTAAGGCTTGAAAATGTATCGCGACGGGGCATGACCTCCTTGCACATGACCAATGCAACTCGTTGCAACCGAACATGTAGTTGTGGGACTTCGGTATTGAGAATATGATATAAATGTGAAAAAGGGTGCAAACATCCAACTAACGGCTCTACAAGGGGCATGAACACCTCGCACGTGACCAATGTAACTCGTAAAAATTAATCGCGTATTCAAGGGCCTCTCGGTTTAAGAATAGGACCCGCATTTTAAATAGGCACACTTATACTCGAAAACATGATGCGTGTAGGCTAAATACCCAAACATACCCGAAATGTCCCAACAAGGGGAATGAACACTGCATACATGGCCCACGTAACTCCTAGCAACTTACCACATAGTCGCGGTACTCCCGATTTGAGAATGTAAAACAAATTTATAAATAGTCACACTTAGGCTAAAAAATGTGCCACAAGTGGGCCAAAACCCTGAACAATCCCCAAACGGCCACGCAAGGGGCACATATAACTCGAACGTGACCAACGTAACTCCAAGAAAATGTCCGCGTAGTTGCAGGACTCCCGATTTAAGAATAGAACCCGATTTAGAAAATAATCACACTTAGGCTTGAAAACATGTCGCGAGTGTGACAAAACCCTTAACAAAACCCAAAAAGCCCAGCAAGTGGCACAAACACCTTGCGCGTGACAACATAACTCACCGTAACAACCGTTTAGTCACGAGACTCTTGATTTGATAATTGGACTCGAATTTAGAAATAGGAACATTTAGGTTAAAAATGGGCCCCGAGTGAGCCAAAAACCCAAATAACCCCCAAAAGGCCCTGCAAGGTCACGAACACCTCGCATGTAACCAATGTAACTCTTAAAAATTGACCACGTGGTCGCGGGACTCTCGATTTGATAAGAGGACCCGAATTGGAAAATAAAAACACTTAGGATTGAAAATGTGTCGCGAGTGCACCAACACAATCGAACAAGCCCCAAATAATGTCGCAAGGGGCACGAACACCTTGCATGGGACTAATGTAACTCATTTAAATCGACCGTGTAGTCACGGGACTATCGATTTGAGAATCGGATCTAAATTTGAAAAGAGGCACACTTTTGCTTGAAAATGTGCCTCGAGTGGGCCAAAACCCTGAGTAACCCCCAAGAAAACTAGACAAGGGGCACAAAAACCTCACACGTGAACAATGTAACTTGCAGCAACTGAGCGTATAGTCACAGGACTCCCAATTACAGAACAATATGCAAATTTGAAAATAGGCAGACTTAGGCTTGAAAATATACTACGAGTGGGACAAAACCCCAAAAAGTCCCCAAACGGCCTTGCAAGGGGAATGGACACCTCGCACGTGACCAACTTAATTCATAGCAATGGACCGCATAGTTGCTGGACTCTCGATTTGAGAATAGTATCCAAATTTGAAAATAGGCACATAGGCTTAAAAACTCATTGCGAGTGGGATAAAATCTCGCACAACCCCGAAACGGCCCCTCAAGGGGCACAAAAATCTCATACATGACCATGTAAGTTATAGAAACCAATCACATAGTCCTAGGACTCCTGATTTGAGAATAGGTCCAAAATTTTAAAATAGGCACACTTAGGCTTGAAAATGCGTCGCGAGTGGGCCAAAAGCCCAAACAGAACCACAAGTGGCATGGGCGCCTCGCACGTGATAATAATAGTTCGTAGCAATCGAGTTTGTAGTTATAAAACTCCCGATTTGAGGGTAGGACTCGAGTTTTAAAATAGAAACACTTATGCTTGAAAACGTATCGCAAGTGGGCCAAACCCCGATCAACCCCCAAATGGCCCTGTAAGGGACATGAACACCTCGCACGTGACCAATCTAACTCATAATAACCAACCACATAGTCGAAGGACTCTCGATTTGAGAATATGACACTAAATTGAAAATAGGAAATCTAAGGCTTGAAAACGTGCCATGAGTGGGCAAAAACTCAAAACCGCCCCCAAACAACCCCTAAAAGGGCACGACTACCTTGTACATGACCAACGTAACTCGTTTCAATCGATCCCATGAGGTTTTTGTTCCCCTTGCATGGCCGTTTCAGGACTCTTCGGGGTTTTGGCCAATTTGCAACACGTTTTCAAGGCTAAGTGTGCCTATTTTCAAATTTGGGTAATATTCTCAAATAAAGAGTCCCGCGACTACATGGTCGGTTACTACAAGTTACGTTGTTCATGTACGAGGTGTTTGTGCCCCTTGTGCGGTGTTATGTCACACTACGACACATTTTTAACCCTAAGTGTGCCTATTTTCAAATTCAGATCCTATTTTCAAATCGGGAGTAATGGAACTATGCATTTGGTTTCTACAAGTTCTATTGGTGATGTACGAGGCATTTGTGCCACTTGTGGAACTGTACGGGTACTATTTTGTGGTTTGCCCACTCATGACACATTTTCAAGCATTAGTGTGCCTATTTTCAAATTATGGTCCTATTCTGAAATCGGTATTCCCTCGACTATGCGATCATTTACTACGAGTTACATTGGTCACATGTTAGGTGTTCGTATCACTTGAGAGGCCGTTTGGGGGCTGTTCGGAGTTTTGTCCCACTCGTGTCTCAATTTCAAGCATAAATGTGCCTATTTTTAAATTTGGGTCCTATTCTCAAAATGATTTTTTTACAACTGCATGGTTGGTTAGAGTGAGTTACGTTGGTCACATACGAGGTGTCCTTACCTCCTGCGGGGCCATTTGGGGCATGTTTGCAGTTTTGGCCCATGTGTGGCATCTTTTATTCATAAGTGTGCCTATTTTCAAATTAGGGTCCTATTCTCAAATTGGGACTCCTCCGACTACGCGACCCATTGCTATGAGTTACGCTAGTCATGTGCGAGGTGTTCGTACCCCTTGTGGGGTCATTTAGGGGTTGTTCGATATTTTGGCCCACTCACGGCATGTTTTTAAGCATAAGTGTACCTATTTTTAAACTCGGGTCCTATTCAAAAATCAGGAATCCCAGGACTACGCAGTTGACTTCTATGAGTTACGCTGGACACGTGGGAGTTGTTCGTGGCACTTGCAGGGCTATTTGTAGGCTATCTACGATTTTGACCCGCATGAGACATATTCTAAATCCTAAGTGCCCCTATTTTCACATTCAACCCCTATTCTTAAATCGAGACCGTGACAACGCGGTAGGTCACTACGAGTTACATTGGTCACTTATGAGGTTTTCGAGGCCCTTGTGTGGTCATTTTCAGGGCAATTTGCGGTTTTGGACCGCTTGAGGAATGTTTTCAAACCTAAGTTTTCTTATTTTCAAATTTCGGTAATATTCTCAAATCGAGAGTCCTGCAACTATGCGGTCAATTGTTACAAGTTGCGTTGGTCACATGCAAGGTGTTCGTATCCCTAACGGGGCCATTTGGTGGATGTTTCGAATTTTTGCCCACTCGTGGCTCATTTTCAAGCATAGGCGTGCCTCTTTTTAATTAAAATGAGTTACATTGGTCACATGTGAGGTGTCCATAGCCCTTATGGGGCCATTTATGGGTCGTTCGGGTTTCGGCCCACTTATGGTACATTTTCAAGCAGAAGTGTGACTATTTTAAAATTAGGGTCTAATTCTCAAATCGGGAGTCCTGTAACTATGCATTCGATTCCTGTGACTTACGGTTGTCCCGTGCGAGGTATTCATGCCTATGGCGGGGCCGTATGGGGCCTGTTCGACGTTTTGGCCCACTCGCGACACGTTTTCAAGCCTAAGTAGGCATATTTTCAAAATTGGGTCCTATTCTCAAATTGGGTCCCATGATAATGCTGTCAGTCATAAAAGGTTACATTTGTCACGTGCGAGGTTTTCAAGCCTCTTGTGGTGCCATTTCTAAGTTGTTCAAGGTTTTGGCCTACTCACGGCACGTTTTCAGGCCTTAATGTG
Organism: Sambucus nigra; assembly: GCA_949130495.1. Taxonomy (NCBI): domain Eukaryota; kingdom Viridiplantae; phylum Streptophyta; class Magnoliopsida; order Dipsacales; family Adoxaceae; genus Sambucus; species Sambucus nigra. The sequence goes on from OX422220.1 coordinate 305,244,187, forward strand.
CCTATTTTCAAATTCAATTCCTACGTTCAAATTCGAGGTCCCACGACTATGCGATCGGTTGCTATGAGTTATGTTGGTCACATAAGAGGATTTCGTGCCACTTATGGGGTCTTTGATCTCTCACAGAACATTTTCAAGCCTAAAAGTGCCAATTTAAAATTTTGGATCCTATTCTCAAATCGAGAGGGCCACGACTAGACGACCGATTACTACAAGTTATGTTGGTCATGCGCAAGGAGTTTTTTCCCTTTGCGGGGCTGCTTGGGGTTGTTCAGGGTTTTAGCCCACTCGCTGCACGTTTTGAAGCCTAAGTGTGACTATTATCAAAAATTTGATCCTATTCTCAAATTTGGAATCTGGCAACTACACTTTCAATTTTTGTGAGTTAGTTAGTCACGTACGAGGTGTTCATGCCATTTTCTAGATCGTTTGGGGTTATTCGGGGTTTGGCCTACTAGTAACTCATTTTTAAGCATAAGTGTGCCTATTTTCAAATTTGGGTCCTATTCTCAAATTGGGAGTCACACGAATACACGGCCTATTGCTACTAGTTACTTTGGTCACTTGTGAGGTGTTCGTTCCAATTATTGAGCTATTTGGGCGTTGTTCAGGGTTTTCGCCAACTCGCGGCAAGTTTCAAGGCTAAGTGTGCCAATTTTGCAAATTCAGGCCTATTTTAAAAGTGAGATCCCACGACTACATGGTCGGTCGCTACGAGTTATGTTGGTCACATGCAAGGTGTTCATTCCCCTCGTGTAGTTATTTCAATGCTTTTTGGAGTTTTGGCCCACTCGTGGTACGTTTTCAACCCTAAGTGTGCCTATTTTAAAATTCGGGTAATATCCTCAAACGTACATTCCTGAGACTATGCGATCGGTAGCTACAAGTTACTTTGATCGTGTTCGATGTGTCCATGCCCTTTTTCGAGCCCATTGGAGGATGTCTACATTTTTGGCTCACTCATGACATGTTTTCAAACCTAATTGCCAATTTTTAAATTTGGATCATATTCTCATTCTTGAAATCCCACAACTATGTGGTCGGTTACTATGCATTATGGTGGTCACGGTTTTAAGATGTTTATGCCCCTTGTAGGGCTATTTGGGGGATTCAGTGTTTTGGACCACTCGCGACATGTTTTAGAGCATTAATGTGCCTATTTTAAAATATTGGTCCTATTCTGAAACCAAGATTTTCACGATTGTGTTGTCAGTGGAAATGAGTTCCGTTGATCACATGAGAGGTTTTCATGCCCCTTGCAGGGCCATTTGGGGGTTGTTCAGGGTTTTGGCCCACTCGCATCACATTTTGAATCATAAGTGTGCCGATTTTAAAGTTAGGGTCCTATTGACTACGCGATCGGTTGCTAAAAATTACATGGGTCATATATGAGGTGTGCATTCTCCTTATGGGGCTGTTTGAGGGTTGTTCAGGGTTTTAGGCCACCCACAGCACGTTTTCAAGGATAAGTGTATCTATTTTCAAATTTGGATCCTATTCTAAAATTGGGAGTCCCACGACTATGCGATCAATGGTTGCGAGTTACATTGGACATGTGCGAGGTGTTTATGCCACTTGTAGTACTGTTTGGGGGTTGTTCGGGGTTTTTTCCCAATCACGGCACATTTTTAAGCCTAAGTGTGCCAATTTTCAATTTCGGCTCCTATTCTAAAATAGGGAGTCCGGCAACTATAGGATCAGTTGCTATGAGCAATGTTGGTCATGTATGAGCTTCTCGTGCCCCTTGTGTGGCTATTTCGGGGATGCTCGGGATTTTGTCCCACTTGTGATAAGTTTTCAAGCCTAAGTGTGTCTATTTTCAAATTTGGGTAGTATTCCCAAACTGTGAGTCCCACAACTGTGCGGTTAGTTGCTTCGAGTTACGTTGTTCACCTGCAATTAGTTCGTACCACTTGCAAGGTCGTTTGGTGGTTATTCAGGGTTTTGGCCCACTCACGTCACATTTTGAAGCATAATTATGACTGTTTTTAAATTCGGGTCCTAGTCTTAAGCAAGGAGTGCTCTGAGGATGCGATCACTTGGAATGAGTTTAATTGGTCACATCCAAGGTGTTCATGGTCCTTATGGGGCCATTTGGGTGATGCTCGCAATTTTGGCACCCTCGCGACATATTTTCAAACATAACTGTGCCTATTTTCAAATTGGGTCCTATTCTAAAATCGAGTGTCCAACGACTGTACGATTGATTGCTACGAGTTGCATTGTCATGTGCTAGGGGTTTCTGCCCCTTGTGGGGCCGTTTGGGGGTTATTTGAGGTTTTGGCCCAATTTCGTCACCTTTTTAAGCATGCGTGTGCCTATTTTCAAAATCTGGTCCTATTCGTAATCAATTGTTACGAGTTAAGTTTGTCATGTGCGAGGTGTTAATGCCACTTGCGACGTCGTTTAGGTGCTATTCAGGGTTTTGGCCCACTTGGGCCATGTTTTCAAGCCTAATTGTCCCTATATCAAAATTTGTGTCCAATTATCAAACCGAGAGTCTGATGATAATGCAATTGATCGGTACATGTTAAGTTGGTCGCGTGCAAGGCTCTCATACCCCTTGCGGGGCCATTTGAGGCATGTTTAGGGTTTTGACCCTCTGGTGTCACGTTTTCAAGCCTAACAATGACTATTTTCACATTTTGGTCCTATTCTTATATCGGGAGTACTACGACTAAGCGATCGGTAGCTACATGTTACAGTGGTCACTTTGAGGTTTTTGGTCCCTTTACGTGGTCGTTTTGAGGAAGTTTGAGGTTTGGCCCTCTTGAAGCATGTTTTCAAACCTCAAATTTCTTATTTTAAAATATCGGTAATATTCTCATATCGAGAGTCCTATGACTATGCGGTCGGTTGTTAAGAGTTATGTTGGTCACGTGCAAGGTGTTTGTTCCTCTAGCGGGGCCGTTTGGGGGTTATTCGAGGTTTTAGCCCACTCGCGGCATGTTTTCAAGCATATGTGTGCCTCTTTTTAATTCGTGACTACATAGTTAGTTGAAACGAGTTACATTGGTCACATGTAAGATGTTCATGCCCCTTACGGGGCCGTTTAGAGGTCGTTCACAGTTTTAGCCCACGTGCGACAAGTTTTCAAGCATAAGGGTGCCTATTTTAAATTAGGGTCATATTCTCAAACTGGGAGACCTGGGACTATGTAGTTCGTTTCTATGAACTTACGGTTATGTTGGTCACGTGCAAGTTGTTCGTGCCCATTGGGGGCAATTTGGGGGTTGTTCGAGGCTTTGGCCACTCATAGCACATTTTCAAGCCCAAGTGTGCATATTTTCAAATTTAGGTCCGTTTCTCAAATTGGGAGTCCTGTAATAATGCTCTCAATTGCAATAAGTTACATTTGTCATGTGCGAGGTTTTGGTGCCCCTTGCGAGGCCGTTTCGAGGATGTTTAAAGTTTTGTCCCACTCATGACACGTTTTCAGGCCTTAATCTGCCTATTTTCAAATTTGAGTCGTACTCTCAAATCGGGAGTCCAACGACTAAGAGATTGGTTACTACAGGTTATGTTGGTCACATAAGAGGAGTTCGTGCCACTTATGGGGTTTTTGCACTCTCACGACATGTTTTCAAGTCTAAGAGTGACTAGTTTAAAATTTGGGTCCTATTCTCAAATCGAGAGTGCCACGACTATACAATCGGTTACTACAAGTTATGTTGGCCACGAACGAGGAGTGTGTGCCCTTTGTAGGGCCATGTACGGGTTGGTCAGGGTTTTATCCCACTCGCGGCACATTTTCAAACCTAAGTGCACCTATTTTTAAATTCGGATCCTATTCTCAAATTCGGAATCCAGCGGCTACGATATCAGTTTTTGTGAGTTAATTATTCATGTACATTGTGTCCGTGCCACTTGTAGGACCATTTGGGGTTGGTCGGGGTTTGGCCTGCTCCTAACGCATTTTTAAGCATGAGTGTGCTTATTTTCAAATTTGGGTCCTATTCTCAAATCGGGAGTCCCACAAGTACACGGTCTATTGCTACTAGTTACCTTGGTCATTTGTGAGGCATTTGTGACATTTGTCGGGCCATTTTGGCCAACTCGCGGCACGTTTTCAAGCTTGCATGTGCCAATTTGCAAATTTGGGCCTATTTCAAATCAGGATCCCACGACTACATGGTCGATTACTACAGTTACGTTGGTCACGTGTATGGTGTTTGTACCCTTTCTGAAGTCGTTTCGGTGCTTTTTGGTCTTTTGGGCCACTCGTGGCACATTTTCAAACCTAAGTGTGGCTATTTTAAAATTTGAGTAATATACTCAAATGTAGAGTCCCATGACTATGCAATCGGTAGAGACAAGTTATGTTGATCATGTCTAAGGAGTTCGTGCCCTTTTTTGGGGCCATTGGAGACTGTTTGCATTTTTGTCCCACTCATGGCATGTTTTCAAGCCTATGTGTGCATATTTTCAAATTTTTGTCCTATTCTCAAATCAGGAGTCCGACAACTATGTAGTCAGTTGCTACGCATTACGGTGTTCATGTTTTCAAGGTGTTCGTGACCCTTATGAGGCCATTTCGGGGATATTCGGGGTTTTGGCCCACTCAAGGCACGTTTTAGAGCATTAGTGTGCCTATTTTAAAATTTTGGTCCTATTCTCAAACCAATAGTTTCACGATTGTGTGGTCAGTTGAAACGAGTTCCATTGGTCACACGAGAGGTTTTCGTGCCCCTTGTTGGGCCATTTGGGGGTTATTCATGGGTTTTGCCCAAACGCGGCACATTTTGAAGTATAAGTGTGTCTATTTTAAAGTTGGGTCCTACTCTAAAACCAATATTTATGCGACTATGTGATCGATTGCTACGAGTTACATGGGTCATATGAGAGGTGTTCGTTCTCCTTGTGGGGCTATTTGATGGTTGTTTAGTGTTTTAGCCCACTCGTAACACGTTTTCAAGAATAAATGTATATATTTTCAAATTTGGATCCTATTATAAAATCGAGTGTCCCATGACTATGCAGTCGATGGCTCCGAGTTACGTTGGGAACGTGCGAGGTGTTCATGCCACTTACAACACTGTTTCAGAGTTGTTCGGGGTTTTGATCCATTCGCGACACATTTTTAAGCCTAAGTGTGCCTATTTTCAATTTCAGGTCCTATTCTCAAACAGAGACTCCCGCGACTATGAGATTAGTTGCTACGAGTAACGTTGGTCACGTATAAGGTTCCAATCCCCCTTCTTTGGCTGTTTTGGGACTGCTCGAGGTTTTGTCCCACTTTCGATAAGTTTCAAGACTAAGTGTGCCTATTTTGAAATTCGAGTAATTTCTCAAACCCTGAGTCCCATGACTATGTGGTCAGTTGTAACGAGTGACGTTGATCACGTGTGAGGTGGTTTTTGCCCACTCGAGGCACATTTTTCAAGCATAATTGTGTCTGTTTTTAAATTCAGGTCATATTTTTAAGCAAGAAGTCCCGCGACTACGCGATCATTTGAGATGAGTTACGATTGGTCACATCTGAGGTGTTCATGCTCCTTACGGGGCCATTTTGGGGGTTGTTCGAGGTATTGGCCCACTCGCGGCCGGTTTTCAACCAAAAGTGTGTTTATCTTCAAATTAGGATCCTATTATAAAATCGAGAGTCCAGAGACTATGCGGTTGATCGCTACGAGTTACATTATCACGTGCTAGGTGTTTGTGCCCCTTACGGGGACATTTTAGGGTTGTTAGAGGTTTTGATCCAATCGTGGCACATTTTCATGCATAGGTGTGCCTATTTTAAAATTATGGTCCAATTCTAAAATCGAGAATCCGACGACTATGCAATCGGTTGCTATAAACTACTTTGGACATGAGTGAATTGTTCGTGCCACTTACGGGGTCGTTTGGGGGCTATTCTGGGTTTTGGCCCACTCGCGTCATGTTTTCAAGCCTAAATGTGCCTATTTCCAAATTTGTGTCCAATTCTCAAATCGAGAGTCCCGTGATAATGCAATCGGTCACTAGGAGTTAAGTTGGTCATGTGCAAGGCTCTTGTTCCCCTTGCGGGGATGTTTCAGGTTTGTTCAGGTTTTTGGCTCACTTGCGGAATTTTTTCAAGCCTAATTGTGCGAATTTGCAAATTCGAGTAATATTTTCGAACTGAGTGTTCCACAATTTTCCAGTCAGTTGTTGTGGGTTATATTGGCCATGCGCATTGTAATTGTGCCACTTGCGTGGCCGTTTTGGGGTTGTTCGACGTTTTGGCCCACTCGCAGCACATTTTCAAGCCTAAGAGTTTTGAATTTCAGATTCGGGTCCTATTATCAAACCGAGAGTGAGGAACCATGCGATCGATTACTACGAGCTACGTTCGTCGCGTGCGTGGTGGTCTTTCCCTTTGCGTCGCCGTTTGGGCATTGTTCAGGGTTTATCCCACCCACCACACGTTTTCAAGCCTTAGATTGCCTCTTTTAAAATTCAGGTCATATTATTAAATTGCGAGTCCTAAAATTATCGATTGATTGCTACGAGATACATTGATCACGTGTGAGGTGATTTTGCCCCTTGCGGGGCCATTTTAGGGATGTTCAGGTTTTTTGCCCACCCATGGCAAGTTTTAATCCAAAGTCTGCCTATTTCAAATTTGGATCCTATTCTCAAATCGTGACTCATGCGACTTCACATTCGGTTGTTACGAGTTATGTTTGACTTGTGCGAGTTGTTCGAGCAACTTGTGGGGTTATTTTGAGGGTGTTCTAGGTTTTGGTCCATTCGCGGTACGTTTTCTAACCTAAGTGTTCTTATATTCTTATTTGTATCCTATTCTCAAATACAGAGTCTTGTGACTTCGCAGACGGTTGCTACGTGTTACGTTAGTCACGTGCAAGGTGTTTGTGCCCCTTGCGGAGCCATTTCAGGGTTGTTCGGGGTTTTATCCCACTCCCGACATTTGTTCAAGCATAAGTGTGCCTCCTTTTCAATTTGGGTCCTATTCTCAAACTCGTAGTTCCGTGACTACGTGGTCAATTGAAATGACGTACATTTGTCACATTAGAGGTGTTCATACCCCTTGCAGGGCCATTTGGGGCTATTCGAGGTTTTGGCCAACTCGCGACATGTTTTCAAACATAAGCGTGCATACTTTTAAATTAGCATCCTATTCTAAAACCGAAAGTCCCGTGAGTATGTGGTCGATTGCTACGAGTTATGCTGGTCACGTGCGAGGTGTTTGTCCCCTTTGCGAGGATGGTTGAGGGTTGTCCACAATTTTTGCCCACTCACAGCACGTTTTCAAGCATAAGTGTGCATATTTTCAAATTTTAATCCGGTTCTAAAATTGTGAGACCCGCGTCTATGCGATCGGTTGCTACGAGTTACGTTGGTCATGTGTGAGGTGTTCATGCCCCTTACGGGAATGTTTTAGGGCTATTCAGGGTATTTATCCACTCGCGACACATTTTCAATCCAAAGTGTGCATATTTACAAATTCGGGTCCTATTCTCGAATCTGGACTGTCGCAACTACGCTGTCAGTCGCTACAAGTTAAGTCAGTCATGTGTGAGGCTCTCGTGCCCCTTATGAGGTTGCTTTGGGTTTATTCAAAGTTTTGTCATACTTGCAGCATGTTTTTAAGCCCAAGTGTGATTCTTTTCAAATTCATTACCTATTATCAAATCAGGAATCTCATGACTACATGGTCGGTTAAAACAAATTACGTTGGTCACCTACGAGGTGTTCATTCCCCTTGGGGGCCGTTTAGGGGTTGTTCGGGTTTTGGCCCACTTGCGACATATTTTCAAGACAAAGAGTTCCTACTTTTTAATTCGGGTCCAATTCTCAGCCCGAGGGTGTCGCGACTACGCAGTCGGTTACTACAAGTTACATTGGTTAAGTGCGAGGTTTTTGTACCCCTTATTGGGCCGAATGGGAGTTGTTTGAGGTTTTAGACAACTTATGGAACGTTTTAAAGCCTTGTAGGGCTGTTCGAGCTTTTATCCAACTCGCGAAACGTTTTAAAGCCTAATTTCCTATTTTCAAATTTGGGTCCTGTTCTCAAACTGAGAGTCCCGCGACTATGCAGTCGCCTGCGAGGTGTTCGTGCCTCTTATGGGGCCATTTGAGGGTTATTTGGTATTTTGGCCCACTTGCAGCACGTTTTAAAGCATAAGTGTTTATATATTCAAATTAGGGTCCTATTTTCAAATCGGGTGTCCAACGACGACATAGTTAGTTGCAACGACTTACTTTCATCATATGCGAGGTGTCCATGCCCCGTGTGGGGCCATTTGGGGGTCGTTTGGTGTTTTATCCCACTCGCATCACATTTTCAAACATAAGTGTGATTATTTTTAAATTTGTGTCCTATTCTCAATTCAAGAGTGTAACAAAAACTTGGTCAATTTTTACAAGTTACATTGGACACGTAAGAGGTGTTCGTGCCAATGCAAGGATATTTGGGGGTGGTTCCAGGTTTTGGCCCACTCACATTATATTTTCTAGCCTAGGTGTTCCTATTTTCAAAATTTGGATCCTATTCTCAAAAGGGGAGTCCCGTGAATACGCGATCGATCGCTATGAGTTACGTTCGTCATGTATAAGGTGTTTGTGCTCCTTTCATCGCCATTTCGGGACTGTTCGAGGATTTGACCCACCTACGACAGATTTTCAAGAATAAAAGTGCAACTTTTCAATTATGGGTAATATTCTCAAATCGAGAACCCCGTGACTACGTGGCCAGTTGCAGCGAGTTAGGTTGGTCATGTGCGAAGTGTTCGTGCCCATTGTTGGCCCTTTTATGGGATGTTCATAGTTTTAGCCCACTCGCGATAGGTTTTCAAGTACAAGTGTGCCTATTTTTAATTTAGGGTCATATTCTCAAATCGGGAGTCCTGCGACTACGCGGTTATTGCTATGAGTTACGTTGGTCATATGTAAGGTATTAGTCCCCCTTCTAGGGTTGTTTGAGGGCTGTTCAGGGTTTTGGCGGAACGTTTTCAAGCATAAGTGTCCTTATATAATATTTGATTCCTAATATCAAATAAAGAGTCCCATGACTACGTGGTGGATTATGGCGAGTTACGTTAGACACGTGCGAGGTGTTTGTGCCACTTGCAGGACAGTTTGGGGGTTGTTGGGATTTTTCACTACTCAAGGAACGTTTTCAAGCCTAAGTGTGCCCATTTTCAAATTCGAGTCCAATTTTCAAATCGGGAGTCCCATAACTATGCTGTCGGTTGCTATGAGTTACGTTGGTCACGTGTGAGGTGTTCATGCCATTTATGGGTCCGTTTCGAGGCTACTCGAGGGTTTAGCCCACCTGTGACACATTTTCAAGCCTGGGAGTGCCTACTTTCACATTTGGGTCCTATTCTCAAACATTTAGTGCCATGACTACGCGATTAATTTTTACAAGGTATGGTTGTTGCATGCGTGGTGTTCGTCTCCATTATGGGGCCATTTGTTGGTTTTTTTGGGTTTTAGTTCACGCGTGACACGGTTTTAGCCTATGTGTGAGAATTTTCAAATTTCGGTCCAGGAGTAGGCAATTGGTTGCTAGGATTTATGTTCGTCACGTGCAAGGTGTTTGTGCCGCTTACGGGACCGTTTGGGGGTTGTTAGGGGTTTGGGACCACTCGAGGCATGTTTTAAAGCCTAAATTCTTCTGTTTTCAAATATGGGTCCTATTCTCAAACCTACGAGTTACGTTGGTCACGTGCAAGGTGTTCGTTGCCCTCGCGGGGATGTTTAGGGTCATTCAGGATTTTGGCCCACTCATGGCATGTTTTTAAGTATATGTGTGCCTATTTTCAAATTTGGGTCCTATTTAGGAAATTGGGAATCCCATGACTGCGCAGTCAATTAAAAGGAGTTACATTGGTCGTTTGGGGGCTGGTGGGGGCCGTTGGGGGATGTTTGCAGTTTTGGCCCATTCGCGGCACATTTTGAAGCATAAATGTGTCTATTTTCAAATTAGGCTCCTATTCTCAAACTAAGTGTCCTACTACTAAGTGACCGATTATTATGAGTTACGTTGGTCACGTGTGAGGTGTCATGCCCCTTGCAGGGCCGTTTGGGTGTTGTTCATGGTTTTGGCCCACTCGAAGCACATTTTCAAGCATAATCGTGCTAATTTTCACATTCGGGTCTTATTCTTAGACCGAGGGTCCCATAACAATGAGGATGATTATTTCAAGATACATTGGACATGTGCTCGATGTTCGTATCACTTGCATAGCCTTTTGGGGGATGTTCGTGGTCTTGGACCACTCGCGGCATGTTTTCAAGCATAAGTGTGCCTATTTTCAAATTTGGGCCATGTTTTTTAATTGGGAGTTCCGCGACTAAGCGTACGATCGATACGAATTTCGTCGATGACATATGAGGTTTTTGTGCCCCTTACGTGGTCGTTTTGGGGCTATTTGAGATTTTATCCCACTTGCGACACATTTTGAAGCCTATGTGTGCCTATTTTCAAGTTCGGGTATATTATCAAACTAAGAGTCCTACAATTATGTGGTCGGTTGCTACAATTATTCGGGGTTTTGGGCCACTCGTGACACGTTTTCAAGCATAATTATGCCCCTTTTAAAATTCGGATACTATTCTCAAATCGAGAGTCTCGCGACTATATGGTCAGTTAAAACGAGTTACGTTGGTTACATGCGAAGTGTTTGTGCCCTTGAAGGGTGGTTTAGTGGCAGTTCGGGTTTTTTTCCCACTAGCAACATGTTTTCAAGCTTAAGTGTGCCTATTTTCAAATTAGTTTCCTATTCCCCAATCGGGAGTCCTGCGACCATATTAACATTGGCCACGTTCGAGGCGTTCACGTCCCTTGCGAGGAAATTTAGGGGTTGTTCGGCTTTTGTCCCACTCGTGAAACGTGTTCAAGAATAAGTGTTTCTATTTTAATTTTTGGGTCCTATTCTCAATTCAAGAGTTCTATGACTATGAACTCGATTGCCAGGAGTTACTATTGTCACGTGCGAGGTGCGAGGTGCTCGTGCCAGTTGTAGGTCCATTCGGGGTTTGGGCCCAGTTGCGGCACGATTTCAGGCCTAAGTTTGCCTATTTTGAAAATCCAATCCTATTCTTTAATAGGGAGTTCCACGACAATGAGATTAGTCACTACAAGTTACATTGGACATGTACGAGGTTTTTGTACCACTTACGGGGCTATTTCGGGGTTGTTCAGGGTTTTGCCCCAATCTTGACACATTTTTTAGCCTAAGTGTGCCTACTTTTAAATTAAGATCCTATTCTCAGACCGAGAGTAACAAGATTACACGGTTAGTTGCTACGAGTTTCGTTGGTCATGTGTTAGGTGCTCGTGCCCCTTTCGAGGCCATTTAGGTCTTGTCCAGAGTGTTCGTGTGCTTGCAGCACATTTTCAAGCCAATGTGTGCTTACTTTCAAATTCATGTCCTCTTCTCAAACCCAAAGTCTTGTGACCACGTGGTCAGTTGCTATGAGTTATGTTGGTAATGTGTGAGGTGTTCGTGCCCCTTTGTGAGGCTGTTCGGGGGGTTCGCCCACTCACGACACGTTTTTTAACCTAAATGTGCTTATTTTGAAATTCGGCTACTATTCTCAAATCGGGAGTCTCACGATTGCGCACTGGTTACGACGAGTTATGTTTTCACGTGCGAGGTGTCTATGCCACTAGCGGGCCTGTTTAGGTGCTTTTCAGTGTTTTTGCCCACTCGCAACATGTTTTTAAGTCTAAGTGTGCCTACTTTTGAATTTGGGTTCTATTCTCAATCTGGTAGTCCCGCGCATACGTGGACAGTTTTAATGAGTTACATCGGTCATGTGCGAGGTATTCCTGCACCTTGCCGGGCCGTTAGGGGATTTTTCGAGTTTTTTGCCCACTCACGGCACCTTTTTGGGCCTAAGTGTGAGTATTTACAAATTCGGTTCACATTCTCAAACTAGGAGCCCTGTGAATATGCAGTTAGTTGATAAGAGCTACGTTGGTCACGTGCGACGAGGTGTTAGTGACCCTTACGAGGACGTTTCGAGGATATTCATGTATTTTTCCCACTCGTAGCATGTTTTCGAGCATAAGTGTGCCTATTTTAAAATTCGGGTCCTATTCTCTAACTGGGATTCCCTCGACTATGCGATCTATTTTTATGAGTTACATTGGTCACATGAGATGTGTTCCTACCCCTTGTAGTTCCATTTGAGGGATGTTCGTGGTTTTGGACCACTCGCGGAACGTTTTCAAGCCTAAGTGTGCCTATTTTAAAATTCGGGTCCTATTCTCATACCGGGATTCTCGTTACTACATGGTCGATTGCTACGAGTTACGTTGGTTACTTGCGAGGTGTTCATGCCCCTTACGGGGATGTTTCAGAGCTGTTTAGGCTTTTCGCCCACAGGCGGCACATTTTCTAGCCTATGTGTGCCTATTTTGAAATTTGGCTCATATTATTAAACCGAGAATCCTGTGACTATGCGGTCAGTTGCGACAACTTACGTTGATCACGTGTGAGCAGTCCGTGCCACATGTAGCCATTTCGAGGTTGATCGAGGCTTTGGTCCACTTGCGACACGTTTTTACGCCTAGATGTGCCTACTTTCACATTCGGGTCCTATTCTCAAACATAGAGTGCCACGACTACGCGATTTATTTTTATATGCTACGGTTGTTTCATACGGGGTGTTCGTTCCCCTTTTGGGTCCATTTGTTGGTTGTTCTGGGTTTTAGTCCACACGTGACATGTTTTCGAGCCTAAGTGTGCGTATTTTCAAATTTGGGTCCGCGAGTATGAGATCGGTTGCTAGGAGTTACGTCGTTCACGTTGAAGGTGTTCGTGCCCTTTACGGGACTGTTTGGGTGTTTTACTGGGTTTTGGACCACTTGTGGCACGTTTTAAAGCCTAAATGCCCCTATTTTCAAATTTGGGTTCTATTCTTAAACCTACGAGTTACGTTGGTCACGTACGAAATATTCGGGCCCTATTCTCAAATCGGGACTGCCACGACTATGCAGTCAGTCATTACAAGTTAAGTCATTCATATGCAAGGCTCTCGTGCTCCTTATAAGGTTGTTTTGGGTCAATTTAATGTTTTGTCCGACTTGCATCACGTTTTTAAGCCCAAGTGTGATTCTTTTCAAATTCGGGACCTATTACCAAACCAGGAATCTTGCGACTACGTGGTCGATTAAAATAAGTTACGTTGGTCACATGCGAGGTGTTCATTCCCCTTGGGGGGCGTTTAGGGGTAGTTTAGGTTTTGGCCCACTTGCGGCATGTTTTCAAGATAGAGAGTTCCTACTTTTTAATTCGGGTCCTATTCTCAACCCGAGGGTTTCGCGACTACGCAATCGATTACTACGAGTTACATTCGTCGAGTGCGAGGTTTTGGTGCCCCTTGTTAGGCCGAATAGGAGTTGTTTGAGGTTTTAGACAACTCGTGGCACGTTTTCAAGCCTTACAGGGCTGTTCGAGCTTTTGTCCAACTTATGGAACGTTTAAAAGCCGAATTCCTTATTTTCAAATTTGGGTCCTATTCTCAAATTATTCGTGCCTCTTGTGGGGCCGTTTGATGGTTATTTGATATTTTGGCCCATTCACAGCACGTTTTAAGGCATAAGTGTTTCTATATTCAAATTAGGGTCCTATTTTCAAATCAAGAGTCCAACGACGACATAGACGGTTGCAACGAATTACTTTCATCATGTGCGAGGTGTTCGTGCCCCGTGTGGGGCCATTATGGGGTCATTCGGGGTTTTAGCCCACTCGCATCACATTTTCAAACATAAGTGTGATTATTTTTAAATTTGGGTCCTACTCTCAATTTGGGAGTGTCACGAAAACTTGGTTAATTGTTACAATTTACATTGCACACGTACGAGGTGTTCAAGCCAATGCAAGGACGATTAGGGATTGTTCCAGGTTTTGTCCCACTCACATCATATTTTCTATCCTAGGTGTTCCTATTTTCAAAATTTGGGTCCTATACTCAATGGGGGAGTCCCGTGAATATACGATCGATCGCTATGAGTTACGTTGGTCATGTATGAGGTTTTTGTGCTCCTTGCATGGCCATTTCGGGACTGTTCAAGGATTTGCCCCACCTACGACACGTTTTCAAAGATAAAAGTGCCACTTTTCAATTATGGGTAATATTCTCAAATCGAGAGTCCCGCGACTATGTGGTCAGTTACAGCGAGTTAGGTTGGTCATGTGCAAAGTGTTTGTGCCCATTGTAGGCCCGTTTGGGGGATGTTTGGAGTTTAACGCACTCGCGATAGGTTTTCAAGTACAAGTGTGCCTATTTTCAAATTAGGGTCCTATTCTCAAACCGCGAGTCCTGCGACTACGCGGTTGTTGCTATGAGTTACGTTGGTCACGTGTAAGGTATTCGTCCCCCTTGTAGGGTTTTTGAGGGTTGTTCGGGGTTTTGGACCACTCGCGGAACGTTTTCAAGCATAAGTGTCCTTATATAATATTTGATTCCTAATATCAAACCAAGAGTCCCATGACTACACAGTGGATTACGGCGAGTTACGTTGGACACGTACGAGGTGTTCGTGCTAGTTGCAGGACCGTTTGGGTGTTGATGGGGTTTTTCAGTACTTAAGGATCGTTTTCAAGACTAAGTGTGCCCATTTTCAAATTCGAGTCCAATTTTCTAATCGGGAGTCCCATGACTATGCGATCAGCTGCTATGAGTTACGTTGGTCACGTGTGAGGTGTTCGTGCCACTCGTGGGTCCGTTTTGAGGCTACTCGAGGGTTTGGCCCACTTGCGACACGTTTTCAAGCCCGGGAGTTCCTACTTTCACATTTGAGTCATATTCTCAAACATTGAGTGCCATGACTACGCGATTAATTTTTACGAGCTACGATTGTTGCATGCGAGGCGTTCATCTCCATTATGGGGCCATTTGTTGGATTTTTTGGGTTTTATTCCGCACGTGACACATTTTTTAGCCTAAGTGTGTGAATTTTCAAATTTGGGTCCGGGAGTAGGCGATTGGTTGCTAGGAGTTACGTTGGTCACATGCAAGGTGTTGGTGCCCTTTACGGGACCATTTGGGGGTTGTTAGGGCTTTGGGACCACTCACGGCATGTTTTAAAGCCTAAATGCGCCTATTTTCAAATATGGGTCCTATTCTCAAACCTACGAGTCACGTTGGTCACGTGCGAGGTGTTCATTGCCCTTGCGGGGATGTTTAGGGTCCTTCAGGATTTTGGCCCACTCATGGCACGTTTTTAAGCATATGTGTGCCTATTTTCAAATTCGGGTCCTATTTAGGAATTTGGGAATCCCATGACTGCACAGTCAATTGAAAGGATTTACGTTGGTTGTTTGGGGGTTTGTCGGGGCCGTTGGGGGATGTTTGCGATTTTGGCCCATTCGCGGATCATTTTGAAGCATAAATGTGTCTATTTTCAAATTAGGATCCTATTCTCAAACTAAGTGTCCTACTAGTATGTGGCCGGTTTTTATGAGTTACGTTGGTCACGTGTGAGCTATCATGCCCCTTGCTGCGCTTTTTGGGGGTTGTTCATGATTTTGGCCCACTCGAAGCACATTTTCAAGTATAACCGTGCCAATTTTCACATTCGGGTCCTATTCTTAGACCGAGGGTCCCATAACAATGAGGATGATTATTTCAAGTTACATTGGACATGTGCTCGATGTTTGTATCACTTGCATAGCCTTTTGGTGGATGTTCGTGGTTTTCGCCCACTCGCGGCATGTTTTTAAGCATAAGTGTGCCTATTTTCAAATTTGGGTCATGTTTTTTAATTGGGAGTCAGGCAACTAAGCGTATGGTCGCTACGAATTACATCGATCACATATGAGGTTTTCATGCCCCTTACGTGGCCGTTTTCGGACTATTCGAGATTTTATCCCACTTGGGACACATTTTGAAGCCTATGTGTGCCTATTTTCAAATTCGGGTATATTGTCCAACCAAGAGTTCTACAATTATACGGTCGGTTGCTATAAGGTAAGTTGGTCACATGCAAGGTGTTCGCTCCCCTTGTAGAGCCAATTACGGGTTATTCGGGGTTTTGGGCCACTCGCGACATGTTTTCAAGCATAAGTATTCCCCTTTTAAAATTCGGATACTATTCTCAAATTGAGAGTCTCGCGACTATGTGGTCAGTTGAAACGAGTTATGTTGGTTTCATGCGAAGTGTTTGTGCCCTTGAAGGGTGGTTTAGGGGCGGTTCGGTGTTTTTGCACACTCGCGAATTGTTTTCACGCTTAAGTGTGCCTAATTTCAAATTAGTATCCTATTCCCAAATCGAGAGTCCTGCGACCATATGAACATTGGACATGTCCGAGGCGTTCACGTCCCTTGCGAGAAAATTTAGGGGTTGTTCGACTTTTTTCCCACTCATGAAACGTGTTCAAGCATAAGTGTTTCTATTTTAAAATTTGGTTCCTATTCTCAATTCAAAAGTTCTACGACTATGAAGTTGGTTGCTAAGAGTTACTATTGTCTCGTGCGAGGTGCCCGTGCCAGTTGCAGGTCCGTTTGGGGGTTTGGGCCCAGTCGCGGCACGATTTCAGGCCTAAGTTTTCCTATTTTAAAATTCTGGTCCTATTCTTAAATAGGGAGTCCCACGACAATGAGATTAGTCACTACAAGTTACATTGGACATGTATGAGGTTTTTGTACCACTTACGAGGTGATTTCGGGGCTGTTCGGGGATTTTCCCCAATCTCGACACATTTTTTAGCCTAAGTGTGCCTACTTTCAAATTTAGATCCTATTCTCAGACCGAGAGTCCCAAGACTACACGGTCAATTGCTACGAGTTTCTTTGGTCATGTACGAGGTGCTGGTACAACTTACGAGGCCATTTAGGTCCTGTCTAGAGTGTTCATGTGCTTGCAGCACATTTTGAAGCCAACGTGTGTTTATTTTAAAAATCATGTCCTTTTCCCAAATCGAGAGTCTTGCGACCACATGGTCAGTTGCTATGAGTTATGTTGGTAATGTGTGAGGTGTTCGTGCCCCTTTACGGGGCTGTTCGGGGGGTTAGCCTACTCACGACACGTGCCCCTTTGCGGGGCTGTTCGGGAGGTCTTTCCATTTGTACCAATGGAAATTCTTCCCATTATCTTTATGATAACCCCAAAAGAAGTTGCTAAATATCTTTTCTATTTTCTTAAGAATAAGTTTAGGAGGCTTTAAGGCTGTTAAGGTATGTAATGGAATAGATCTAAGAATGGATTTTAAGAGGATAAATCTACGTTCTTGAGATAGGAATTTTGATTTCCAGCCTTCAACTTAGGCCTTATAGAGGATATTAAACTTTCAAAGTATATATCTTTCTTCCTACCTTTAAATTAAGGGCATCCAAGGTATTTTATGGGGTTATTACCTTTATCTAAACCTGTGACCTCTTTGATTATATTGGATCTGTGGGCAGAGCCTTTTGTTTTGGTATAGAATTTTCTTTTAGATTTATTGATCAATTGACCAGAAGTAGATTCATAAGCTTTGAGGAATTGCATAAGAGATTTCAGACTTTTCTTGGTTCCTTGAGTAAAAATTATGATGTCATCAGCAAAAGAAAGATGGCTTATAAGCGTACATTATCTAGGATGAGAATAAATTCCTATAAAACCATGTTTCATAAGGTGATGTAAACCTCTACTTAAGACTTCAGCGCAAATCACAAAAAGGCTAGGGGCTAGAGGGTCACCTTATCTGAGGCCCCTAGTAGACTTAAAAAAACCTGAGAGCTGACCATTGCTTAATATACAAAACAAATTTGAGAAGATAATTCTCCAAATGATATCTCTGAAACCTTTACAAAACCCAAACTTTCTTATGACTTTAATAAGAAACCACCAAGAAACTCTATCATAGGCCTTAGTCATACCTAATTTAATGATAACATTATCTCTAAGGTTTTTTGTATCAATAATGTGCAACATTTCTTACCCAAGAAAAATGTTATCTAAAATGTTTTTACCTTTTATAAATCCAGGCTGATGGGGAGATATCAAGTTAGGGAGGATAGCTCCTAATCTAGTGTGGATAATTTTGGAGATAACTTTATTGCTAAGGTTATCTACAGACTAATAGGTCTATAGTCTTAGCAATTTATAGGATGCTTTTATTTAGGGATAAGACAGATATTAGTAGCTCCATAACCGTTGGGGATCTATCTACCCAAGAAGAAAGCTTGAATGGCTTCAATCAGCTCATATTTAATGATACTCCATCATTTTATGTAAAAGAGACCATTAAATCCATCAGACCTGCTTGGCTATCAGTTTTAAGAGATTAAATGTCTGTATAGATCTCTTATTCTTTAGTAATTTTGATAAGATCCTCATTTATGATATTAGAGATAAGGTTGGGGATATGGTCAAGAAGTTGAGGATTATCTTCACTACCTTCACCAGTAAGAATTAATTGGAAGTAATTGACAATGACTTCATTTATTTTTTCTTTAGATTCCTCCAAGGCCCCCTGATTATTCCTAATTTTTTGAATAAGAAGACTTCTTTTAGAATTATTGACTACAGTATGAAAGTATTTAGTGTTCAAGTCCCCTTCTTGGCACCATTTTTTCCTGGCTTTTTGGCTCCAGAATTGTTCTTCACGTTTAATAGCCCACTTAAGCTTAGATTTGGTTTCCTCCATAGAAGTTATATTCTCCTGAGTAGGATTATGCTGGTAAGTATCTTCAAGCAAAAATAACTCATCTTCCACGTTGGAAAATTATTGAAAAATAATTTTAAATGAGCTTTTGTTCCATGATTAAAGATCCTTTTTGAGGAGTTTCAACTTTATAGAAAAATTATTTAAGGGGCTACCAGAGATTTCTTTGGACCAAGAATTTTGAACAATAGATAGAAAATCTTTGTGATTGATCCACATGTTTAAGAACATAAAAGGTTTAATGATGAGATCAGGTATATGACCAAAGGTAACTAGGAGGGGGGAATGATCTGAACAGTTTTTATTGAAGATTTTGACAGTGGCTTGAGGAAATGATGAAAGCCATTTTTTTTAATAAGACATCTGTCTAATATTTCCCATATCCCTCTATCCAAGTCTCTATTGTTTAACCAAGTATATTTAGTGCCTATGTAACCAAGATCAGTGAGCCCTACCTTTTGAATACATTTATTAAAGTCTTCAACACCAATATTGTCTATGACCCTATTGTAACACCCCATATTTTTCATGCATTAAATATTTAATTAATTCGGGAGTTCAAAATTACTTGCGTGACGTAATTTTAATTGAGTTAATTATGGAAATTTATATTTAAATATTAATCGGGAAGTGAATGGTTAATATTTAGGGAAACATAGTTACTAAGTGAAAAGTAATAATGTATTTATGTCATTTCGAGTATTAATGACGGGATATGTACTTATTTCAGCCGGGAGTCGGTATAGACTAATTTGGGTGTGAAATAAGGATTTTTATAAATTAATTTGGATTCCAATTCTGAGTATACAGTTGAGTCCGGATGGGCCGAGATAGTCAGAAAAGTGTACTCGGGGGCAGTAAACGGGTCACGGGACGTTTTTAGGCATAGTCGGGCCCACACGGGGGCGTTTGGGTCACTTGGACTTGGCCCATTAGACAAAAAACGGGATTAAGGCTAATTAAACAATTAAAAGAAACAAGGGAATGGCTGAATTGATTTTTGAGAAAACTTAGAGGGTTAGGAAATCCTAACAGTAGCCAAAGGCAATTTGGGGATCGCAGGAGAGCCAAAAAGAGTCACATTCAACCTTGGGCACTCCCAATTCCAAATTCAGATTCTATGAACCCTAAGGCAAGTGGTTAACTTGCTGTAGCATTTAAAGTGTATTTCAATTCATATTCACGTGGTGTGGATAATCAAAGGAATTCGTTTTGGGAGTTAAAGGGGTATAAACATGGGTTTTTGTAAATTATGAATCTGATTTCTAAATTGAGTAGAAATTCTTATTTAATCTGAGTTGTATTGTTGTAATCTAGTAAGTTGTGTAAACCAGAGGAATTAGAAACGAAATGGTGTTATGGAATTGATGTTTAAATGGGTTAAAGACTGAATTGGACTTTAAAACCAAATTCCTGGAAACAGTAGAGAAAGAAAATAATTGATGTTTTTGGACTTTAGGGAGGTTCCATATAAGGTGTTTGATGTTTATTGTCGATGGGAAAGCTTGGTTTTCAGTGTAGAAACAACAAACTCGGAGAAGACGAGGACCTGATCGATCGATCAATCGAAGGTGGACCATCTATCGATCGATGGTCCGGAAACTTTGACAGTTCGCCCAGTTTGTAATATATATAGGGAAATTTAAAACGAATTCTTCCATGCTTTAATTTTTAGTAATTAATACATGGGTTTAAACCTAATTAATTGTGAATAAAATTAATTAGGATTTGAGGGCATCTTGGTGTGACATCATAATTAAAATTAAATGGGTATTTAGAGGAAATTAGGTGTGACACACTAAGGTTAAATTTTGAAAAGTTGTTTCGAAATGATAAAATGTGGACGTAGTAAACAAGTTCGGGAATAACGGTTGAGCGATACTGAGATGTAAATTTTATTTAGGTGAAGGCTAAATAATTTAGAGTCGGGGATTTAGACTCGGGTGATGTTATTTCGGGCCACGAGAGTAGGTCCGAATATATTGGTTCGGGCAATACCAAAAGGAATTAATGTGCAAATTAATTAATAATTAGAGTTGGGCCATAAACTCAAAATAAATTGGAATGGGCTTGTGTCACGAACTTAGTGCATGGTGTAGCCAGGATATTTTATATTTATATATATACGGTGTGTGATGGTATATATATTTTGTGTTCATTAATATTAGTGGATATATATTATTGCTATATGCTCTAGTGCTATAGGGGGAGGTTGTGCGTAGTGGATGAATCCCATAGCTTGAGGAGTAGGGCGAGTATAATCCCAGGTCATAGCGTCCGTTATATGTGTGGGGGGCATCTCACTTTCAGGGAAGGAATATGACCGCCTCCAACATTTACATATTAACCAAGTTAGTGAGCAATTCTAACTTGGGTGTAACTAGGTTATGTGAACATACCTAGTGGAATAGCACTTTAGAGGATTTATACCCGGTGAGACTTTACTCAGGGAAATACTATTATTAAATCTTATATCAGTACGTTTGTGAATACTGTAATATGATTGAGTATATAATTAGGTAAATAATTATATACGGGCTAATTAATACAAAGCATGAGTTGTATTATATGTATAACATATGTGGAAGTTATATGAAATTAAAAAGGGAAATTACTTAATTAAGTTTATGACGATAATAACTTAAAAATTATAATTAAGGCATACTCGGTTAGAGTAGGGTGTTTTGCAAGGTGTTTCATAATTTATCTAGTCACAAGATAAAGAACTAGGTGAATTTTATTTAAGGCGGTAGTAGTGCACAGTAGGGGAGGGGTGAGGATTTCCTCAAGGGAGTGCGGCACTAAATAAAATATGTAGAGCATGCATATTTACTTATTACTACAAGTTAATCATTTGCTGAATGTTTTGCAAATGTTTTTGGGTAATAACCCTTGCTATAAAAAAATTTAAAAACCTTTTAGGTGTGCAGCCACTGGGACGCCAAGCTTGACTCTATTTCCGGAAATCCGTTGCTACATCATATGTGGATGTGGCCGGAGTTTTGATAGACACCTCACCCTTTCATTCAAGTATAGAGACTTCTATCAGTTATTTCGAGCATGTTGCTCACTATTCATTTACTTTATGTCAGACTCGTTGATATTTATTACTTGTATTTATTTTATATTTGTTGGAGTTTGGGCCGATGGTTTATTCGGTCAGTTAATAAATTGTGAATGGTTGTTTTTAGTTAATTGTGATTATTGTGTTATTTTATTTTTCCCATGAGTTTCATTTAAGTTCATGAAAGATAAAACTTAGCACGAGTCTAATTTTCTCACTTAGGTGGTTAGTAATTAAAAAGGCGACAGTGATGCTAAGAATGATCCAATTATGAAACATGTTCTAACTTAATTTAGGAATGTTCACCCGGGGTTAATTAGGCGGGGTGTCACACCTGCCCCCAATTTTCTCATTGCTTTCAGCAACAGTGTTAAAATCTCCTATAGCTATAAAAGTATCATTGATACAACTATTAGAATTATATTCAATGTTATGACATAATTCTAATCTTTCTTATCTTGAACATTTAGCATAAACAATGTTTATGAAGATTTTATTTTGAATTCTGGGATGTAAGATTGCTAAAAGGACATTTTGATTGTTGTTAGAGATTTTTTTATAGTTAATGTCAAATCTACAGAACCACCATATTTTATTATTAATATTAGTTTCCCCCTTCAAAATTAAGATATAATTTTAGGTTATCATGTTTAATTTCATCAATTTTAGGTTCCAAAATAGCTATGAAAAGGAAGTTTGTGAGACTTATAGAGCCTTTTAAGTCTTCTCTTGGTTTCTTTGTCCCATACTCCTCTAGCATTCCAGATAATGGTATCTATCATTGAGATCTTAAAAAGCAGACTTTAGTGTTCTCCTTTAGGTTGACTCTTGTGATTCTTTTAAACATAGGATCCACCACTTGAAGAGACTTTTTGAGATCTTCTTTGTTGGTCTTTGGGTTACATGCAAGATCTTGTAGCAATTTTCAAGACTGAAGCAGGTCTTCCTTTTTCTTCTTGTTATTCTGAATTTTTACTTATAAATTTTTTGGGAAGATAAGTAATTCTTCCAACATTGGAGTTCTTCTAGTAGGACTCACTTCAGAATCTGATTGAGATAAACAATCATAGAAAGATTGTTTCCCTTTTTTTGGTAAGACAGTAGCATCATGTTGGAGATGAAGAATTTCAACAATTATAGTATCTTCATAATCAATGTCTACAGACTTAATGTTATCGATATGCTCTTAAAGAAGTTCTTAAAGAATTAAGAGAGTTAAATGTTCAATTAGAAGAACTTTTAAATAAGGGTTTTATCAGACCAAGTATATCGCCTTCGGGTGCTCCAGTGTTATTTGTCAAAAAGAAGGATGGGACAATGAGACTGTGTATAGATTATCATGGACTGAATAAGGTAACCATTAATAATAAATACCCCTTACCTCGTATAGATGACTTGTTTGATCAATTAGAAGGTGCACAAGTATTCTCTAAGATTGACCTTAGGTCAGGCTAAGGATGATGATATTTCAAAATCAGTTTTTCGTACTAGATATGGTCACTATGAATTTCTCGTAATGCCATTTGGACTAACTAATGCACTAGTCGCTTTTATGGATTTGATGAATAGAGTCTTTAGGAAATATCTGGATCAATGTGTTGTTGTTTTCATTGATGACTTTGTCATTTATTCTAAGTGTATTGAAGAACACGAGAAGCGTTTAGAGACACTATTGCAAATCATTAGGAAAGAGAAATTATATGCAAAATTAAAGAAACGTGAGTTTTGGATGCCTAATGTTTCTTTTCTAGGACATGTCATATCCAAAGAGGGAGTGTCAGTTGACCCTCAAAAGACTGATGCTATACTAGATTGGCCCACACCAACTAATGTGAGTGAGATTCGTAGTTTCCTTGGATTAACAGGTTATTATCGAAGATTTGTTGAAGGATTTTCTATCATTTCCAAACCTCTATCTAGGTTAACACAAAAGAAGGTAAAATATGAATTGTCTGAGGAAGCCGAGAAAAGTTTTCAAGAAATTAAGAATCGATTAGTGACTGCCCCAATTTTAACAATTTCGTCACATATGAAAGGATTGGTGATTTATAGTGATGCTTGAAAAAATGGTTTAGGATGTGTGTTAATGCAAAATGGAAAAGTAGTTGCTTATGCCTCAAGACAGTTAAAACCACATGAACAAAATTATCCAACCCATGACCTAGAATTAGCGGCTGTAATTTTTGCTCTTAAGATTTGGAGACACTATTTATATGGTGAGACTTGTGAGATTTATACCGATCATAAGAGTTTGAAATAAATATATACTCCGAAAGAATTGAACATGAGACAAAGGAGGTGGTTAGAATTGATGAAGGATTATGATTTGAATATTCATTATCACCCAGGGAAAGATAATGTAGTAGCTGACGCTTTAAGTAGGAAGCCTACACCAAATTTAACATGTCGTTTTACAAACCAGGAGGCTCTATTGAAGGATTTAAGAAATATGTAAATAGATGTTCGTATTTATAGTAAAAGTGGAATGATTGCGAACTTACAAGTACAACCCATATTGATGGAAAGGATCAAAATTGCACAAGTAAATGACCCACAACTGAAGAAGATTAGAGAATAGATTATTGAAGGGAAGCGAATAGAATTTGCGATACGGGATGATATATTAAGGTTTGGAAATAGAATGCGTGTTCCACATGATGCCCAACTAAAGAGGCAAATTTTGGAGGAAAGTCATTACTCGAGATTCACGTTTCATCCCGAAAATACCAAGATGTATAGAGATATTCGAGAAGTATTTTGGTGGAATAACATAAAAAAGGAGATAGCGAAATTTGTATCTTAGTGTTTGGTTTGTCAGCAAGTAAAAGCTGAGCATCAGAGACCATCAGAATTGCTACAACCAATGCCTATCCTTGAGTGGAAATGGAAACATATCACTATGGATTTTGTGACAAGTTTACCAAGGAGTTCAAGTGGTAATGATTGCATTTGGGTAATTATTGATAGGCTAACTAAATCTTCTCATTTTATTGCCATTAAGATTACCCATTCTTTAGAAAAGTTAGTTAAGTTTTATGTGAAGGAAATTATTAGGATTCATGGAACCCCAATTTCAATTGTTTCTGACCGTGACCCTAGATTTGTGCCTCTCTTCTGGAAAAGGCTACAAGAATCCATGGGAACAAAATTGAATTTTAGCACTTCTTTTCATCCTCAAACGGATGGACAATGAGAGAGAACTATTCAAACCTTAGAGGATATCTTTAGGGCATGTGCACTTGATTTAAAAGGGAATTGGGATGATCATTTACAGTTACTGGAATTCGCATATAATAATAGCCATCAAGCAAGTATTCAAATGGCTCCATATGAGGCATTCTATGGTAGAAGGTGTCATTCCCCTAAATTTTGGGTAGAAGTTGGGAAAGAAAATTATTGGGACCATAATTTATTCAAATCACAACAGAGAAGGTGAAATTAACATAAGACCGACTTCAAACCACTCAAAGCCGTCAAAAGAGTTATGTTGAAAATCGACACCGACAGTTAGAATTCCAAAGAGGAGATTATGTGTTCTTACGAGTATCGCCTGCAAAGGGAGTAATACGTTTTGGAAAGAAAGGGAAGTTGAGCCCAAGATACATAGGACCTTTTGAAATCCTTGAAAGGATAGGAGTTGTTGCGTATAAAATAGCCTTACCACCAGAACTCTCTAGTGTACATAATGTGTTTCACATATCAATGATAAAGAAATATGTCCCACATCAGAAACATATCTTAAGTCATGAGCCTCTTCAAGTTAGAGAAGATTTGTCATACATTGAGCATCCAGTGGAAATTTTGGACCATAAAGATCAAATATTACGAACCAAGGTTATTCCACTAGTTAAAGTATTACGGCGGAATCATTCTATTGAAGAAGCAACGTGGGAGCGGGAAGATGAAATAAAGGAGCGATATCCATACCTTTTTGAAAATTAATGTAAGTAAAGTTTGGGGACCAAACTTTTTATAAGGAGGGTAGGATGTAATGACCCCACTTTTATATATAGTTTGTTTTTACACTCTTGTGTTACTTATTATCTTATAAATTTTGTATTATTAGATATTTGGTATCATTGGCTATCAATATAACAAACCCCATTTTTAATTACAAAGAATCAACTGTAAATTGGATCAAATCGAAGACTTATGACATATCTTAAGCCAAATAATAAGTTTTGAGGTAGAAAATATAATTTTGTGAAACTTTAAAGACTAAAATAAAAATATAAAATGGGCCATTTTGTAAATAAAATATTTTCAAGGACCTCTACAAAATATTCAAAATATATAGTGTGAAATTACCAAAATACCCTTCATGTGTGAAATGACCCTTATACCCTTATCATCTTTCCACCACGTGTTGGTCACTTCCACCTAACACATTCATCTTCAGAGAGAAAGATAAAACATTTCTCATCATTTGGTGATATTAACACTACAAGACCACTCTGGACCGCGACACCTCGGTGTTGAAGAACCAATCCAAAAAGCCTATTCATTAGACACGTGTCAACACCATAATACTTTTGGAAACCTATAAATAGGTCCTTAGGGTTCATTTGAAGCTCACACCAATTCCGTGAGAATTATAGTAAGAAAGAGTGATATAAAGCTTGGGAAATATCTTAAGAAGGAGTTCTATAATTTAGACGAAAGAATTCATTTCGTAGGTATGATTTTATTTAAATGTTATAATGTATTTTTATAGTTTTAATTTTGTGTTTTATAGCTTTACTTAGTAGTTATGATGGTAAAATACACTAAGGACTTCACTAATCAAAACTTAAAGTTTAGAAGAAATCCAAGTTGATTTTATTTTCATGTAAACTTGTTTGAAATTGTATATACGCTTTTAAAAATGATTTTTTTAAAAGTAATGGCTCGTTATTATGGAATCCCATTTAAGTAATTCCAAAGTCAGGCCCGGTGAAATTCTATCTAGACGAGATGGTATTTAAGTGGTGCCCCTATGACCCTCCATCTCTACTGGGAATGAATCCGAAAATGTTCTGTCTAGAGGAGATGGTATTTAAGCGGTGCCCCTGTGACCCTCCATCTCTACTGGGAACCGACTGATTAGGAAGAACTATGAATTGAATCCTTTAATTATGATCAATAAGTTTTAAAAGTTAAGAAAATGGTTTTTAGTAATCCTCTGAAACAAGTTACTATTAAAATACAATATGTAGACTGGACCTTGTTTAGAACATATACTTAAACCTTTATCATATTTGTTAGATTAACGTGAGATCGAAGACTCATTATCTATAATTTCGACCTCTATTTTAGGTGAGTACTCTATGAAATTTCTTGCGCATTTTGATTATATTATATTATGCAAACTATGCATATTTTGTGAAATACCTTTATTATCAAAATGCATCTGATACCGATGATTTCGTCGTTTGTTATATGTTTATATATCTCCATATACACATCTGATTTGAATTATGAAATTATTGATTTGGCTTATGGAAACTCTCTTACTATATTGGCCTTGACTACCGGGAGGAAATATGTGGGTGGTACCTTCCCACCTGGTTTATCGCTGGTGTGCCCTAAACAAGGCGTTGTTCCAGAAATTATGATTTTTTGTCTGTGATGTTACCGGTTGGAAACATTTGGTAACACTATGGGTATTAGAGCGTACATGGCTACTAAAACTGAATAATTGACGCATGCTCAATTATTTTATCTGCTCTGTTCTAAACTGTTTATTCTGAATATATATATTGTCATCTACTTTATATATATTACTTGAAATTCCTATATTTATTTATATACTTTCTGTTCTAAATTGAATAGGTATCAATTTTTTTTGAATTTCTGGAGATTGAATCTCATTCGGCTTTTAGCTGACATTGTATAAATAACCATTTTTCAGGAAATAATTAAATTCGTGGATGGAACAAAAAAGGACTATGTTGAAGATTTAGCTTTTAAAGTTCTTTTTGTTACCTTGAGTAGAAGTTTGTCTAATTAGATAGAGCATGTTTAGCTCTTTGTGTCAAGTTGTAACTCGCTGATATTTTAATACAAATGAAGATCCATTTAGAAAGCTCTGATGATGTAATTCCTTCACTTTCAGTATTTTACGATTCATAACCATGTGATTATAATTTTGCTACATATATTTTGAAACAAAAATTTTAAGGCTAGAATATTACATGCCTTGGTGGCATGTCAAGACACTCGTTCCCTACTATTTTCGGGTGGGGTCGTGACAAAAAGACCAATTGTGTAGGAAGCCTTTAAACCAAAGGTTTCAAATTATTTACAAATAATGTCCAATCTTGGTCTTCCATGGGAGAATTTACCTACCATTGAGAGTTTGAATGGTCCCACCAATTTCCTGATATCTTCTTTAGAAAAAATGATGGTTGGTTCTCCTCTAAATTTTGGAGGAGCTTTGAGTGAAATTTTAGATGTAGAAGAAGATGATGTCAAGACACTAAGGAATGATTTGGACCAAATCATTTAATTAGGATGGCGGTGAGGGGGTTTAGGTTCGGTTTCCATTGAAGACCCTAAAGAGAGTTAGGGTTGACAATTTGGGGAAGACGAGGGACGAGAATTTTTAGGCTAGAGAGAGAATTTTTAGGCTAGACATTTATTTTTTAATTACTCTAATAAAGCAAAAAGGTGCTATATGTTCTTACTTTAGTATAATTATATATGTGTTCTACTAAACTATGATTATATTTATGTTCTTTTAGGATTTTGTTAACATGTTTTCTATTTATATATAAATTAGATGAAGTCAAAACAGGAGCCCATAGACAAATTGAGAGTTTGGAGATGGACACATAAGAAAAAGGATCTCACATACGATGTCGATGATGGAGCTGATGGTAAAGAGGTATAAATATGTTGAAAATTTAAATCCAAACGACGTAGTTACATTATGAATTTTATTTTGGTGGATGTTTGCAAGTTTCATTTACGAAAAGAGGTTGATTGTGCTATATATTTTTCTTAATTTGAAGGAAATGCTTAAAAGACAATTGAATGTGCTGCCATTTGATCAACAAAAATAGATTGAAGTGAGGGATGCTATATTTGAGGACATGATAGGACCTGATGAACATGGATGAGCATTTTGTATGGGAGTATGCATTAAACCAACTTCTTCACGTTCAACCACATCATCTAATTATTATCATAGTGAGATTGCTCGACTAGAGGAGGCCAATGAGAGAGATACTCGTTATCGGGATGAGGTTGAGGCATGACAGTATCGTCATCAAGAACAAATTTATATGGTGCGTGCCGAGTTAGAAACTGAAATACAAAAAAGAGTCGCGAGGACCAAGAGAGAAACTCTAGGAGAAGCTAGGCTTGAAATCGCTCGTATAATACGAGAGGAGGGCATCCCACTACCACCACCAGTAGCAGCCATAGTTGATACTATTGATAACCACGCTTGACTGTGTATTAATGTAACTAACTTAGAAGTGGTAATGACAATTTGAAAGTATGTGGTGGTGTTTTTTTTTAAGTGTGATAAGATACTATTTGGTCTTGTTATCATATTTAAGGTTAAATTTTTGTATAATATGTCTTTGCATTTTTGTTCTTTAATTTAATGTTATTAAATTAGAGATTGAATTTAGGATGATTATAATATAATTTTATAATATATATATATACTAGTATATGCCCGTGCCTGAAGGCACGGCGAAAATTTTCCAAGTACGTAATCGCAAAACAACAAAAATTTCCCAAGTACGCAATCACAATACGACAAAAATTTCCTAAGTACAAAATCGCAATACGATAAAAATATTGTTCCCCAACAAAACATCTATATATGGCGTGGCTTTTTTGGGTATTGCATCATATCGTGTTCAAGATTTAAATTGTGTTCAAAATTTAAATTCGCTAAACATGAAAAAGCAACAATTTTTCACACTATATAATAGCGAAACGCAAAAAATTTGAAGTGTAATTTTAAAAAAATGTCAAATAGTCCAATAACATTCAAATAGTGTAGATTCATCAAATAAATTCACATATAAAACAAAATATACAATATTCATCCATAAAATTCACATCATGTCTCAAAAAAACAAAGTGTCAATTTAAAAAAAAAATTGGGCATAGCCTCCTTTGTTTATTGGACTATCCACCCTATTTAAGGGGTAACAACAAATCCATCAATTTAAAAAAAAATCCTAAATTCGACAGATTTAGGCAGCGGGCTACATCGACGGAAGTTTGAGGCAGATTTAGGCAGCGGGCTACAGCGACGATCGAAGATTAAGTCCATGTTTGATTGGTCTTGAACTAAAACCTGAAACGAAAAGAAAAAAAAATTAGTTTGTTCCCAAAAGCATTGTACGTTAACCTAACTACCATAGCTGGTACACAATGATCATATGTGGCATGGAGTCTATAAATCTCATCCTCACATGGGGAATGGGGAGGAGACGTGTGTGAGTGGGGAAGGGGGGAGGGGGCGGGGAAGGGGGTGCGTGTGTGCATATATGCAGTGCATACATGCATACTGCCTCGTGTGTGCGTGTGTGAGTGGGAAACGGGGGAAGGGGTGGGCAGGGTGTGTGTGTGTGTGTGTGTGTGTGCGATGTTTTCAAGTGAGATGTTTTCAGAACTGGTGAAAAGAACACATTTCAGTAGACATACTTGATGAAAATATTAATAGAAAGTCAGTTAATCAAAAACAAAAGGTGTGATAATCCCATTAATGTAATAGTATTGTTTCTAAAAAAATGGATATTGGTGAAAAGTGAGAAAATACTCACTTTGGAAGAGCTCCTTTGAATGTGATCTTGAATGTGATAATCCCAGGTACGACATCCAAGTGCCCCACCAAGACAAAAGACTAATAAGAAGAGATACGCCGGCTTGGAAAAATAGTCCGAGCAAGTGTTGTAACCATAGCTCATTATCAGCTAAGGCGTATGGTATTTGGATCACCAAGGTGCAACAACTAAAAGGTGCCCAAAATGCATTGAGCTCACCATATCTAGGATTTTTTTCCTTGATTATTGAAGAGAACACTAAGGGCACACCAAGGGCAACAGTTACCACCCAATCTGCCATTAAATAGGCAAAGACATATTTGAATATTCCATTAAATAGGCATTCTTGGTGTTTAAGTACTACATTATTTATAAACACCTACAATTATCCTTATTTCCAAATCCATGTACGTACATTAATGCATTCTCACAGTAACGTAAAACACCAAGAACTCATTACAGTAATTCTTGCATTATTTTTAAACATCCCACTGAATTCTCATAGTAATGTTTTACAGTATTGCATTATGTTTTAATGTAGTACTTAAACACCAAGTAAAACATAATGGAATGGAATGGGATGTAGTGCTAAAACATAATGTAGTACTTAAACGCCTTGTTTCCTTATTTCCAAATATAGATTCATACAACAAATATAGATTCATACAATAAAAAAAATAATATTACCTAAAGATCTATTTGAAGTCAGAACCACATTTTCTTAAATGAGTAAAAATATGGAGTGTTATCAAAAGATTTAATTGGGAGAGTTATATGCACTATTACCCATCAAGATCAACCTTATGGTCTGCTGGAGATCAAATAAATACCTTTAAATCACGGGTGTGAAGTATGAGTGCATATATCCCATAAATTATGGCATGGGTGTCGTGATTCAGTGCGGGGTCGGGTGCAGTGATTCAATGCGAATCTGTGATGGATAGAGAAATACATCAAGTTTGAAAATTTACTTAAAGATTTCAAATCCCCCGAGAAAAAGAACTCAAAACACAAATCGAAAGATAGGCATTAGAAGTATGAAACCAAAAAAACTGTAAACTAATCTCCCATACGCCAATTAAAATTAAACTTCTGCAGAATACATATTTTCTTAATGATAATAGTATAACAAACCTGAATAAGTTTCTAGGATATAAACCGCACAAAAAAGTGAATTCCAAGCCCCAAATTAATAAAATAATCAATTATAACATACTAAGAAGGTTTATAACACAATAACTTGACATTGACATAATATCAAAGGCCATTCAACATACATTTAAACTCTGTTATGCCTAAGAGTGTACTGTAAGTAAATATAGATCAAGGTCATTCAATAGATAACATATATGAGAGAATTGTATCTCATTTAGGTTTTAATGAAAGAATGCCACAGGTCTAAAACATCAAACACACAACTTAGGAACAAATTGGAAAAAATGGTAAGAGTTTATCAAACACAAATTATGAGTTTGATCAAAAGCCAAAGTTGGAAAACATACTTGTTTAGAAGAAGCCTCTATAAGAAACTAACTGGAGCAAATGAAATAACGCCCAAGTATGCAGGAAAACAAAATTCATAGCCTCAATTGTCTTCCCAAATGGGAATTTCCAGGATTTAACTTCCATAGCACGGGAGATTCAAATATAGATATCTTCCCAATATAAAATATAATAATGAAATGTATGTGTTGACGTAACACATAATGCAAATTATAGCCTCACTAACCATTAAAAATTAAACATAACTTGATGGCTCAATCATGGAAAAACTTGCATTTTCCTTTATTTTCCACCTACAACTTTGACGACTAAAAAGCAAGGGTTTGTTATAAAATCAATCTATAATTTACACTAAACTTAATAAAAAAATTCAAAAATAGAGGTCCATAAGAAGTTAAAACAGATCCATAATTGTATCCCTGATCTCGAGCAGATAAATTCTATTAATTTATCCAATGATTAGTTTATTGTATCTCCTATTGCATTTTCCTTTATTTTCCACCTACAAATTTGACGACTAAAAAGCAAGGGTTTGTTATAAAATCAATCTATAATTTACACTAAACTTAATAAAAAAATTCAAAAACAGAGATCCTTAAGAAGTTAAAACATAACCACAAATGTATCCCTGATCTCGAGCAAATAAATTCTATTAATTTATCGAATGATTAGTTTATAGTATCTCCTAATTTAGAATAGAAGACTGCACTCAGATAATGCTAAACGGATAAAAGTATATAGAATCCATAAGCACATAATAAACTCAAAATGTTGGAAATATCACGCATAGCCCTGTTAGGCCTTTTAAATCACCCATTAGTTATAAACTTATAGTTAATCACCAATTGTAGGAAAATTTGGCAACAATTAAACATAAAATAAAAGGTTCTTACTACCTTTTTGTATAAAGTTAGTCCCCTGACACCCATGGTTCCTCCTCCTTCCCTCACTGAAAACATGAACACCAATAATGTGTTACATCCAATGGTACCAGAAATATGATTCACTCACCTATAGCATGTAAAGAGTAACCACAAACAATTCCATGTTAAGATTACATAGTCAAGTCAAGTAAAGTAAAGTAAGAAACACTCATATCAACTCTTGATTTAGGGATTGTGAATTTTTTTAATAATTTTATGATGTTATATGTTCATTCTTATACTTCAAGAGTCAAACCCGAATGAATATAGTAACATATCAACGGATTTAAAGAAATAAGATTGAATCGTGTGTTCCTAAACTAAAATCCTTACCTCTTGACGCCGAACACGAATTGGAGCAACTCATAAACAGTTCTCTACACAGCAACATAACCCACTTTTGCAGTAGTTCAATTCTTAAAGCTCAGTTGCCTCGCTTGAAGTTGGGTTGGGAGATGGAGTCCATGTATCTGGTCTTAACACTATCAGATCGCCTGTTTACATGTATATAACAGAGCCATGGTCAGCATTTGAACATGTGTATTATGTTCTTCCTTTTTCAAGAAATGAAAATTAATCTCAGGATCATAGTGAGAGTGAGAGAGAGAGGGAGATACAGTACCATGAGATTTGAGAAATGCATGTTCTTGCAAATGTGGATCCCAGTCAAGCTGAGTGGTTGAGAGACAAATCTGTTGCATAATCACTATAAAAAATGACCAAAAGAGTCACGGGTTCAAGAGATACATTATGGAATAATAGAACGAAGGTTGCAAGACAATGGTATTAACAACTTTGTTTTTCCCGAGCAGCACAAAAGATGATGTTTGCTGTTGCATAATCATGTTAATAATTAGTAAATAGTAAATTTAAACTAATTCATATATAGGTTCTTATTGTTTAAAGCATGACTTGTAAATACAATACTTTTTAAAGGTTCTTATTTGTGAAAGCAAGCCTACTTTGTGAACCTATAAGAATTGCATTACTTTGTGATAGCAGACAATTCAACATGATAGTACAAATTGAATATGCTACATAAATCAGTAATGCATATATAGGGACATAAAAAAGTTGGCATAATCAAACATGACAGCACAAACTGATTGAAAAAGTTGGCATTAATTCAACCCTATGTTATTGGAAGCAGTATAAGCTCCCACCTGCTACCAGTTGCTGCCTCAACACCCCAACCCCGCCCAGCAGGTAACCCAAACCCAGCTCTATGTTAAACCCAAAATTGTCCCAAAATGATTATGGAAATAGCTTTAAATTTAATATTAGATGCAAATTATGACATCAATTATCACTTATCATATATATTGAAACAAAACAGCAAGGCATGTAAATGCAAGCAAGGCAAGTAAACTCTAAAAAGTTCCCAAAAACTCATTTAAACCCCTCAAGTCATGATCGGTGATTGAAATCAAGTTAAGTGAAGATGGAGTTGAGAGAATTGGTCGGGGTTCACAACGAAAGAGAGAAAATGTTCACATTCTGTTTCTTTATTTGCAGAATGGAAAGTGGAATGGTTACCTTGGAAAACGTGTATTGATCGTTCAAAAGAGTGTGTGTTTTAGGCAACATGTCAAAAAACGTTTAGGCGGGACATCAAAACTTGTGATGAGATCGTAGCCCTTAATTTTACATTTTTCTGGATTCAAAAACCATCCTATCTTATTATATGGATTTATTACAACTACGATGACCATATGGCTATAAACTTATGAAATGGAGAAAAAAAACATATCATCCTGAGCATATATATGCGAAGCAAGATGTCCCCATCCTACAAAAAGTTGGCATTTAATATAATTTAAAAAACATATATACTGAGGGATGGAAAGAGAAGTAAGATTAATGCGCAAAGTCACTCGAGAGAGGAAAATGAACTAAAAATGCTAGTGTTTAAACTGTAAACCGAAAAGGCCATGTTAACTCCATAGATAAATATTTATATAACATTCATTTTAACCAAGTAGTAGCATATAGCAGTGGGGAGATATGAGCTAGAAAATGAAACTCACCATATGGTAACCTATACATTCTCAGACATGAGTTCTTATGGTCTCACACCCAATAAACCTGAGAATAATAAAACCGCAGTTAACTAAATGACATTCCAATTAAGCCCAAGAAATATCAAACTATTCTTTATAGTATACACCAAACATGAATTATATATATCCTGAATTACAGTATGCACCAAGCATGAATTACAATATGCACCAAACATTCATATTCTTTACAGTATGCATTGATTAATTCATAGAGTTATAATAATAAAAGAGTTAATAGGTAATAAAAGTCCAACATAGAGTTATAATAATAAAAAAATCAACAATCAATGACTAATTTAAGTAAAACTATGCCTAAAGACCTAATGGGTTCTAAGCCCTGTTTTCCAACCAAAATATCAATAAAAAAAAGCAAGAAAACTGGACTTCAATTTAAATCAAACAACATATTGTTTCAATCGAAAAAATATCCTAAAATCTACATACCCAACAAAACTAATAATAGATAACAAATATAACAAACCATATAATTACAGTGGAGTGGTCGGTAGTGAGAGAAACGTTCAAGAGATAATGGGGGCTATACCTGCAAAACGAAAAGAAATGCAAAAAATTAAGATACAAATTATACATCAAAGCTAAAAAAAGAGACAAATTGGTACAAGTAAAACCTATTTAGATCTACAGATCACAAAACCCTACTTCTAACCTTGAAAAAACCCCATAAAATAAGAGAAAAAAAAATGTGTTAGATCTGGAAAATATAAAACTAAAAATTAATATATGCATTTACTAAAATTGAAATAAAACAAAAAAACAAAACCCAACACCAACCCTGGAAAATATAAAACTAAAAATTAATATATGCATTTACTAAAATTTACTAAAATTGAAATAAAACAAAAAAACAAAACCCAACAGCAACCCTAAAACAAATTGAAACCAAACACAAAAAACAAACCCCCAATTAAAAATCCAGCTCAGAATTAACGTGCAAACAAATTTCAAACCATGAAAAAAAGAAAAAAAATTCAAACCAAAAGAATGTACATACCAAAACCTTGCAAAATAAAAACTAATTTAAACACTAATCTGCCTTATTTTTTTCTGTAGTGTTTCCAATAGCTACCCTTGCATCTGTATAGTCAAAAGTGTTCCAACCTCTGAAATCCTCTAAATCTTAAAAAACATTATGAGAGAAAGAATACATACGTGGGTGATTTAGTGATGTTATGGGGTGAGTCAAGAGAGGAAAATAGATGGCATTTTTTTTCTTACCATCTCAAGAAACCGCAAAAAAGCAAAAGCCAAAAACTTAGATCTCATATCAGGAAGAGCCCTACATTTCAAAAAAAAACCCAAAACTAATACATTAAAGAAAATACATGATTAGGGTTTAACTTCAATCTGCACAACAAAGCAAAAACATTAAAGCAAATTAGAGAGAGATGAAGAAAGTACCTGTAAACCCAAACTCATAATAAAAAAAAAAATGTTTTGGAGGCACAAAAACTAAAATCTCGATTTTAACTGCAAACAAACATGATTTAAAAAAATGGTCGTGAATTTGTGGGATACGAAATCACGGTGGTGTGGTCATATATGGAAAAATTAAGGCTTTGAGGTCAGATATGGAAAACCAACATACAGTTGCTAATTATTTGAATTGAAAAAAATGGATAACTGATAAACAATATAACATTTCTTGAGGTTTATGGTTTGGAAAACCCAAGTCATATTCCCTAAACCCAAAAATCTCATGACCCCCCTCCCCTCCAAACAACAATACAATCTGAAAACTCATAAAGAAAAAAACCAAGTCCATGGAAGAGAGGGGGGGTACTCACCTTGTTGGACAACGAAGATGAGAGACAGAGATCGAGAGAGTGAGAAGTGAGATGGCGTGAGAAATCTGAAGAGAGAGAGAGTTGCGTGAGAGGCTGAGAGAAAAATGGGTGGGGTGGGTAGGGAAATTAAGTGGTGTTTAGAATGAGAAGGGGGGAAATGAGATGTGGGGGGAAATTATAATTTTCAAATTTTGAATTAAAGTTGAAGACTAAATCTAAGCCCTTCATTTCTAGTGGGAGATGTGGCAAGATCTAGGACGTTATTGTTCTTAGACAATTCAAAAACCATGCTATCTTATTATATGGATCTTTTAGGACAACTCCAGCTGTCTTTTAAAATATTCATTTGCTGCCACATTTTATGCGCCAAAATATATTTCGGGCAGCTACTTCTGTCCCTAATACTTCATTTTAAAGGAAAACATCATTTGTCGTTATAAATATGTAATAATATTTGGATTTAAAACGATGGAACAAAAAGGACGGCAATTAATGTCCTAAATACTGAAAAAGGACATCAATTGTTGTCCTTTTAGCCATTTATGACACCCATCTATTAGGATAGCTCTTGTTGTCCTTATAACTATCCTAAATACTATTGAGGACAGCAAATGAGCTTTTGGGATATCAAATTAGCTGTCTTTAATTATTATTTTTCTAGTAATGTGTTCATGCCCCTTGCTAGGCCATTTGGTGGTTGTTCGGTGTTTTGGCCCACTCACAACACGTTTTCATGCATAAGTGTGCCTATAATAAAATTAGGGCCCTATTCTCAAATCGGGAGTCGTGTGACTGTTCAGTCAATTTTTACAACGTATTGTTGTCACGTGCAAGGTGCTCATGCTTGTTGCATGGTCGTATGGTGGTTTTTTGGAGGTTTGGCCCACTCGCATCATGTTTTCAAGGCTAAGTGTGCCTATTTTCAAATTTGGGTCCTATTCTCAAAGCAGGAATCCCGCGACAATGCGATCAATCTAAAAGCTATGTTGATCACTGGCAAGGTTTTCATTCCCTTTGCAGGGTTGTTTCGAGGCTACTCGAGTTTTTAGCCCACTCGCGACACCTTTTGAGGCCTAAGTGTGACTATTTTAAAATTTGAGCCCTACTCTCAAATCGAGAATCCCATGACTACGTGGTCGATTGCTATGGGGTACGTCGGTCACGTATAAGGTGTTCGTTCCACTTATGGGGTTTTCGCCATCTCGTGGTACGTTTTCAAGCCTAAGAGTGCCTAATTTAAAATTTGGGTCCTATTCTCAAATTGAGAGTGCTGTGACTATAGGATATGCTGCTACGAGTTTTATTGGTCACATACAAGGTGTTCATGCCACTTGGTGGGCCATTTGGGTGATGTTCGGGGTTTTGTCACACTCATGGCACGTTTTCAAGCCTAAGAGTGCATAATTTCAAATTTGGGTCCTATTATAAAACCAAGAGTGCTGCGACTATGCGGCCCCTTACTACGGGTTATGTTGGTGACGTGGGAGGTTTTCGTGCCCCTTGCCTTGCGATTGAGGGGTTGTTCAGAGTTTTAGCCCACTCGTGGAATATTTTAAAGAGTAAGTGTGCCTATTTTCAAATTCAGGTCCTATTCTCAAATTGGGAGTCCCCCAACTACATGATCTATTAAAACGTGTTACAGTGGTCACATGAGAGGTGTTCATCTCATTATGGGGCATTTTAAGGGTTGTTCAGGGTTTTAGCCCACTCACGACACATTTTCAAGCATCAGTGTGCCTATTTTCAAATTAGGATCCTATTATCAAATCAGGAGTCTCCCTACAATGCGGTTGATTATTATGAGTTACATTTGTCACGTGCGAGGTGTTAGTTCCCCTTGCAGGACGTTTAGGAATTATTCGTGATTTGGGCCCACTCGAAGCACGTTTTTAAGCATAAGTGTGCCAATTTTCAAATTTGGGTCCTATTTTTTAATCAAGAGTCCTGAGGTTGCACATTCGGTTTAAACGAGTTACGTTGGTCCCATGCGAGGTGTTAAAACCCCTTAGGGGGTCGTTTTGGGGTTATTTAGGGTTTTGGTCCACTCGTGATGCATTTTCGAGCATAAGTGTGTCTACTTTGAAAATAGGGTCCCATTCTCATATCGAGAGTCTTGCGACTCTACAGTGGGTTGCTACGAGTTTTGTTAGTCATGTGCATGATGTTTGTACCCCTTGTGGGGCCGTTTGGTGGTTATTCTGGGTTTTATCCCATGTCAACACATTACAAAGCATAATTGTGCCTGTTTTCAAATTTTTGGCCTCCTAATACTGGGAGTCCCACAACTATGTGGTATGTTGTTATAAGTAATGTTAGTCATGTGCGAGGTGCTCGTGCCACTTGGAGGGCCATTTGGGGGTTATTCGTGGATTTACTCACTGGTGGTATGTTTTTAAATCTACGTATGACTATTTTTAAATTTGGGTCCTATTCTCAAATCGGGAGTCCCACGACTACACATTCGGTCGCTACAAGTTTTTTTGGTCACGTGCAAGGTTTTCATTCCCTTGCATGGCTATTTCGAGACAATTTGAGGTTTTGGCCCACTCGCAACACATTTTCAAGGCTAAGTGTGCCTATTTTCAAATTCATGTACTATTCTCAAATTGAGAGTCCCACGACTACAAAGTCTATTGCTACAGTTTATGTTGATCATATGCGAGGTGATTGGGCCACTTACAGAGCCGTTTTGATTTTATTTGGGGTTTTGGCCCACTTACAACATCTTTTCAAGCCTAAGAGTGCCAATTTTCAAATTCGAGTTTGATTCTCAAATCGAGAGTGTCGTGACTACGCGGTTGGTGACTACGTGGTTCGTGACTACAAGTTACGTTTATCATTTACAGGTGTTCGTGCCCCTCATGGGTCCGTGTGTTGGTTATTCGAGGTTTTATTCCACTCGTGGCACATTTTTTAGGCCTAAGTGTACCTATTTTTAAATTCGGATCCTATTCTTAAATCGGGTGTCCTGCGATAACGTGACATGTTGATACGAGTTACATTGGTCACATATGAGGGGTTTGTGCAACTTGTGGGTCCATTTGGGGATTTTTTAAGGGTTTGTCCCACTCAAGACACATTTTCCAGCATAAGTGTGCTTATTTTGGGTCCTATTCTCAAGCCCAGAGTCCCACAACCACGCGATCTGTTTCTATGAGTTACGGTGGTCACGTGTGAGGTGTTCTTGCCACTTACAGCTTGTAGTAAGTTTTCAAGCCTAAGTGAGAAAATTTTCCAATTCGGATCCTATTAATAAATTGAGATCCCATAATTGCACGGTTTGTCGCAACGAGTTACATTGGGCACGTACGAGGTATTCATACCCCTTGAGGGGATATTTCGGGCTTGTTCGGAGTATTGGTTCACTCACGACATGTTTTAAAGAATAAATGTGCTTATTTTCAAATTTGTTTCCTATTCTAGAACTAATAGTCCCAAGACTACGTAGTCACTTGTTACGAGTTATGTTGGTCATGCGCTAGGTGTTCTTGTCCTTTTCCTGGCTATCTGCAGGATGCTTAGGGTTTTGGCCCACTCATGGAATGCTTTCAATCCTAGGTGTGCATTTTTTATGTTTGCGTCCTATTCTCAAATAAAAAACCCCATGGCTACATGATAGATTACTAGGAGTTACTTTGGTCACATACGAGGTGCTCGCGCCCCTTGCAGGGCCGTTCGGAGGTTTGGCCCACTCGCGACATGTTTTCAAGAATAATTGCATTCATTTTCAAATTCAGGTAATATTCTCAATCGGATTATCTTGTGACTATGCAGTCTATTATTGCGAGTTAACTTAGTCACGGGCCAGGTATTCGTTCACCTTGCCCTATCGTTTGGGGCTGTTCAGGGTTTTGTCCGACTTGCGGAGCATTTTCCAGCCTAAGTGTGCCTATTTTCAAATTTGGATTCTATTTTTAAATCGGGAGTCTTGCGACTTCACACTAGGTTGCTACGAGTTACGTTGATCACGTACGATGTGTTCTTGCCACTTATGGGGGTAGTTTAGGGGTTGTTTGGGGTTTTAGCCCACTTAAAACACATTTTCAGTCCTATAGGTGGAAATTTTCAAATTTGGGTCATATTCTCAAAATGAAAATCCCTCGACTATGTGTGTCAATTTCTACAAGTTAGGACAGTCAGGTATGAGGTTTTTTTGTCCATTGAGTGGCCGTTTCGGGGATCTTCGGGGTTTGGGGCAACTTGCGACACATTTTCAAGCCTAAGGGTGCCTGTTTTCAAATTTGGGTAAGATTCTCAAACAAAGAATTCCACGACTACGTTATCGATTTCTATGAGTTACTTTGGTCACGTGCGAGGTGCTTGTGCCACTTGCGGGGCCGTTTGGGGGTTGTTCAGAGTTTTGGCCCACTCGCGACACGTTTTTCAACTCTAAGTGTGCCTATTTTCAAATTCGAATCCTATTCTGAAATGCAGAATCTTGTAACTATGCGATCAGCTACTACGAGTTACGTTGGTCACGTATGAGGCATTTATGCCAGCTATGGGGATGTACGGGGACTATTTGGCAATTTAACCAACTCGTGATAAGTTTTCAAGCATTAGTGTGGGTATTTTCAAATTAAGGTCCTATTCTCAAACCAGGACTCGCACGACTATATGGTCATTTACTACGAGTTACGTTGGTCCCATGCGAGGTGTTCATATACTTTGTGGGGCAATTTGGTGGATATTTGGAGTTTTGGCCCATGCGTGGAACGTTTTCAAGCATAAATGTGCCTGTTTTTAAATTTCGGTCCTATTCTCAAATCATGATTTTTACAACTATGTGGTTTGTTAAACTGTCTACGTTGGTCACATGAGAGGTGTTCGCTCCCTTGCGGGGCTGTTTGGGCTGTTCGTATTTTTTACCCTTACGTGGCACGTTTTGAAGCATAAGTGTGCCTATTTTCAAATTAGGGTCCTATTCTCAAACCGAAACTCCTTCGACTACGCGGTTGATTGCTACGAGTTATGTTAGTTACGTGTGAGGTGTTCATACCCCTTACGGGATTATTTGCGGTTTGTTAGGGATTTTGGCCCACTTGCGGCATGTTTTCAAGCATAAGTGTACCTATTTTAAAATTCGGGTCCTATTATCACATCGAGAATCTCATGACTATGCGGTCAACTGGTGAGTTACGTTGGGCACGTGCAAGTTGTTCGTGCCACTTTTAGGGCCGTTTGCGAGTAGTTTAGGGTTTTGACCCACACACGACACGTT
Organism: Sambucus nigra; assembly: GCA_949130495.1. NCBI lineage: Eukaryota > Viridiplantae > Streptophyta > Magnoliopsida > Dipsacales > Adoxaceae > Sambucus > Sambucus nigra. The sequence continues at coordinate 305,286,121 of OX422220.1, forward strand.
TTCATGCCTAAGTGTGCCTATTTTCACATTCGAATCCTATTCTTAAATCAGGATTCCCTTGTCTACGCAGTCGATCATTACGAGTTACGTTGGTCACTTATGAGGTTTTCGAGACCCTTGCATGGTCGTTTTAGGGCATCTTGGGGTTTTGGCCCGCTTGAGGCACGTTTTCAATCCTAAGTGTCCCTATTATCAAATTTGGGCAACATTCAAAAACTGAGAGTCCCGCGACTATGCGATCGGTTGCTATGAGTTATGTTGGTCACGTACGAGGTGTTCATGCCCCTTGCGGCGTCATTTGTGGACTAATCGAGGTTTTGGCCCACTCGAAGCATGTTTTAAGCACCGACCGCGACTATGCGGTCAATTAAAACGAGTTACATTGGTCACATGCGAGGTATTTATGCCCCTTGTGGGACCGTTTAGGGGTTGTTCAGGGTCTTGCCCCACTTGCGGCACGTTTTCAAGCATAAGTGTGCCTATTTTAAAATTAGGGTCCTATTCTCAAACTGAGAGTCCCGCGACTATGCGATTAGTTTCCGTGACTTGCAGTTGTCACGTGTGATGTGTCCATGCATATTGCGGGCCGTATAGGGATTTTTAGGGTTTTGGCCCACTCATAGCACATTTTCAATCCTAAGTGTTCCTAATTTCAAATTTGGGTCATATTCTCGAACTGAGAGTCCCGTGATAATGCGATCATGTTCGTTTGAAGCCTTTGGCATAACCTTCCCTATGATGTCGATACCCCAGGTGGAGAACGGCCAGGGAAAAGTCATGTTGTATAATTCCTGCGGAGGTAGATGTTGGAGATTGGAGAACTGTTGGCAGTTAGGGCATCTCCGAACATAGGCGGTGCAATCCTGGGCCATGGTGGTCCAGTAGTAGCCCTATCGGATGATTTTCTTGGCAAGCATATGACCGTTCATGTGGGGACCGAATTCCCCGCTGTGGATCTTCTGCATTATCTTTTCAATGTCAACCCCTGTGATGCAGTGTAGATGAGTTCCATCGAAATTCCTCTTGAATAGAGTTTTATGACAGATGATGTACTGGGCGGCCAGTCTTCGGAGGGTTGTTCGGTCCTTCTTGTTGGAACCCTCGAGATACCTACTATGTTTGAGGAGGGACCAGATATCATAGTACCAACAATCGGCTGGTTCGGTATCTTCGGTGGAGACAAGCTCCACATGGCAGCAATGGGTTGGTTTGTCTTGCTTTTGAACTAGGAAGGGGGTCATTGTTATTCCCTCGGGCATGTCGACCATGGAGGACAAAGTGGAGAGAGCATCGGCTAGGTTATTCTTTGCTCGGGGGAGGTAATGGAAGGTGATATCTCAAAATTGGGAGGCTAACTCTTCTAATTGGGCATGAAAGGGTTGGAGTTTTTCGTCCTTGACTATCCACTTTCTAAGCACTTGACCGATGATGAGGGCAGAATCCCCGTAGACATCAAGGTGTTGAATACCCTTTTCGAGAGAAACTTTGAGGCCCACTATGCATGCCTCGTATTCTGTCATGTTGTTGGTGTAAGGGAAATCCAATTTCATGGTGATGGGAGTGTGGGAGTCATCTGGGGCGACCAGAAGTATCCCAATGCCATATCCCTTTTTGTTGGCAGCGCCTTCAAAGAACATTTTCCATCGAAGGTGGTCTTGAGTGGTGCAGAGGATATTTTCATCTAGGAATTGTGAGATCCAGACATCTGCTTCTTCTACAGGGTAGTCAGCGAGGTAAGCAGAGATGGCTCTTCCTTTAACAGCTTTTTGTGTGATGTACACGATATCGAACTCGGTTAGGAGCATCAACCATCTGGCCATTCCGCTGGATAAGGCGGGTTTCTCAAGCAGGTACTTGATAGGATCCATTCGGGATACAAGTTTGATGGTGAAGGCGAGAATGTAGTGTCGCAACTTTTGGGTGACCCAGACAAGTGTGACACATGCCTTTTCTAAAGCAGTGTAGTTGACCTTGTACCTGGACAATTTGCGATTGGCATAATAGATATCTCTTTCTTTGCGGGAGTCTTCAAGGTATTGGGCTAGCAAAGCCCCAGCTACAATGTTGGTTATGGTTAGGTATAGGAGTAATGGGATACCAGACTGTGGTGGCATGAGTACTAGAGTTTGGGTCAGGTATTATTTGATTCAATCAAAAGGTTCTTGGCAGGCCTCATTCCAAACCTTGGTTAAATCCTTTCGGAGGAGCTTGAAGATTGGTTCACATATGGAGGTTAGCTAGCTGATGAACCGACTGATATATTATAATTTCCCAAGAAAACCTCGGACTTCTTTCTCTGTTCGGGGTGGTGGCATCTCAAGTATGGCCTTTAGCTTTGCAGGATATGCTTCTATCCCCTTTTTACTGACCATGAATCCCAATAGTTTTCCCTTTGTAATGCTAAAGACACACTTCTGTGGATTAAGTCGCATCTAATACTGACGTAGTCGTTCGAAGAACTTTCGGAGAGAGGGAACATGAACTTCTCTAGTTTTGGACTTGATAATCATATCATCCACGTAAACCTTGACCTCTTTGTGAATCAAATCGTGCAGGATGGTTGTGGCAGCCCTTTGGTAGGTAGCCCCAGCATTCTTGAGATCGAATGGCATAATGGTGTAGCAAAAGGTTCCCCATGGGGTGATGAATGCGGTTTCTTCTTGTTGGTCTGGGTGCATCTTGATTTGGTTGTATCCGGTAAACCTATCGATAAATGACTTGAGAGCATGACTGGCTGTGTTGTCCACGATCATGCCGATGTTGGATAGCGGATAATCATCCTTCGGAGAAGCTTTGTTTAAATCTCAGTAATCTACACACATTCGAACCTTTCCTCCTGATTTCGGTAAAGGTACAATGTTGGCTAGCCATGTGGGATATTCAATCACTCGAATGAAACCCACGTTTAACTATTTGCCACCTCTTCTTTGACCTTGAGCGACCATTCGGTGCGGAGTTTTCTCAGTTTTTGTTTAACTGGCTTGTAATCTGGGAGAGTGGGGATCTCGTGTTGTGCTATTTCAGGATCGATGCCGAGCATATCATCGTAGGACCATGAGAAGACATCCACGACCTTTTTTAGCAATTCTTCAAGTTGTGCGCGCTCATGATCATCAAGGGTGGCCCCTATACTAATCTCACGCAGTTGGCTACTAGAACCAAGATTAATATCAATAGTCTCTTCTTCATTAACTGGAATGCAGTTATATTTTTTATTATTAACCTTATTTATATCAGTTAAGAATTGTTCATTTGCAAAATCATCATCATCAAAAGTTCGATTAGAATCTAAACAATTAATGTAAGGCACAGCAAGATACTCAAAATCTTCATTTATTTCATTGATAGGAAAAATAGCATTGAGAACCTCATTAAAAGAGGTCTCGATTACATTTGGGAAAGGATAGACCACAAAAGAAGAAATAGGGTAAACATTGGGGTTAGGGGAGATTTCAAGAGGTAGAACTGGCGCAACATGCCAGTTTAGGAGAGGTGTATCAGCAACTTTAATCAGACGGGATGGGTCCAGTGATGTAGTGCCTGAGTGAACCATGCAGAGTGCCAGCCCCAGTATCTGTAAGTTGAAGGAATCTTCGGAGTCACTTTTCTTAGTTTCTTCGGTATCTTTAATGAGCGATTGTACGCGGTGTGGGAAACTTTCGGCCCATGGGTATCTATCTTGGAAAAAGATCTCCATTCAAGGCTTCATCTTCTTGTCCGTGTGGTCATACCATGGATCTGGAAAACCGCAAAAGGGTAAATCCTCACCTTCTTTGATGAATCGTCCATTTAAGGAGTCTCCTGAGATAGTTCGGATACAGTTTAATCCTCTCTTTGGTCGAGACTGGCGGATCATTCTTAGCTCTTATTTTGATGGTTGATACCCCATGCCGTAAGGAGGGAAAGCTCTCTTCAGTTCGATGGGCTCAAGTATCCCTTGCTGCCTTTTCCCTAGCCCCAGTCCGGGCATGAACTGCATGTTTTTGAACATCTGAATCACATTGACATTGCCATGAGGGTCATATTCTTGACGAACCCTTTCTTTGAAACCGTCCCCTGCCGGGAGTAGGAATAGCTCAACTCGAAATCCTGATAGGTGCATATCATTTGACCCGTGATGTATCTCGAGAATTGGACTGCTGGTGCTTGCACCCTCGACATTTTCGTCGTCGCCCAAAATGGTGATGACTCACCTGTCGGCGAAGAACTTCAATTTCTGATTGAGTGAGGAAGATACACCCTTGATATTGTGGAGCCAGGGGCGCCCGAGCAACAGGTTTAAATAAGCTGGGATGTCTATGACTTGGAATTCAACGTCAGGGTTTATAGTGCCAATGCCTATTGCAAGTTTTATGGATCCCATCACCTCACGACGGGTATTATCGTAGGCACACACAGCGGCAGAGGTTGGAGCAAGGTCGCTTTCTTTTAGGCCTAAACATTTGAAGGTTCTCAATGGGCAAAAATTCAAGGCGGATCCGTTATCAACGAGAGAGAGCGGTACAACCTTCCCCATAACTTCAACGGAGATGTTGAGTGCATGATTGTGATTCGGCCCAATTCTGGGGATTTTTTCTTCAGAAAATGATAGCATTCGGGTAGAGGTCAGGGATCCGACCAGATTTACCGCCTCCTCTGGTGTGGTAGAGGGAGGAACTATAGGTCCAGTGAGTAATTTGATTAAAGCATTTCTGTGTAGCTGGGAAGACATGAAAAGCCCCCATAGAGTGATGTTAGCTTGAGTTTTCTTCAATTGATCAAGGATCGTGCTCTCCTCAATGGTCATCTCTAGCATAAGAAGGTTTTCAACGCCCTTCCCCTTGTCATTTGCTGGTAGTGAGCTTAGAACTTGGTAATGTCTCCCAGATCTGGTCATGTGATTTACTGAAGAAGGAAAAAACGTAAATCTCATTTCCTCATCAATTTTAGGTTTCTCTGCCACCCTGTCTATTTCTTTGAGGAATTATTCAAATGAGATCATCCCACATATGTCGACTACTGGTCCAGCTCTTCCTAAAGCTTGTTCTTCGCTTGAATCTTCGAATCCTTCCCCCCATCCGGTGGCAACAATTTTGTCTTTCCCTGTAAAGTTGCATTCCATAACTTCAACGGCTTCTTCGTATAAGTTCTCCAATTCTGTGGGGATATGTGTGATTGAAGGGACCAAGCACCCTTGTAGCTTCAAAGTGTCAAGTAACCTGGTGATACTACAAATGCTGTTGGTTTGCCTAAATAATTCTACCATAGTCTGGATAACATCATCTAAGCTGACTTCGTCGGTTGGTACCACCCATCTGTCTGAATCATGGGCCCATTTTCGTGCTTCCAAAAATAGTGTACTGAATCTCTGGCAATCGATGACCATCTGTGAGGGAAATTTCAGCCCGAATTCTAGGATTTGGTTTAACACCTCTGACAATTCCATACCTCCATTTTCAAAATGGGTACGGACAGCGATGCATGCTCTGGTAAGGAGTGACACTGCCTGATAAGCGGGGATAGAAGGGTGTAGGAGGAAATATGGGCAAATTTAAAGAGGTTTGGGAGGGTATAGGGGTGTGATTTGGGTTGATGAATCAAAATTTGGGTTTTCTTCCAAGAAGATGGCACTGGTGTGATTTGGGAGTGGGTTGTGAGTAGTGTTTGGTTTAGGATTGGCTGGTAGGGCGATGGTACCCCGGTCAATGAGATCTTGGATTACGTTTCGAAGGTGAAAGCACTGGTCGTGGTATGGCCAGTAGTTTGGTGGAAGGCTCAATGAGCGTCGGTCTTGAAGTTTCTTGGAAGTGGATTTAGCAATAGACGTGGGTCCAAGGGTTTGCTGAGGTTTCGGTTTAACAGGGCTTGGTAAACTTTGGAGAGGGGAGCATGAAGCTCAGTGTATTCCCTTCGGATGGGAGCAGGACGGCTTTCTGGTGCCCATGATGTGGTTGGTTGAGAGATGTTGTTGATGGTTGAGACTGTAGCATTGGCAGGCTTGTCATACTTTCTAGGGGTGAACTGTCCGGACACCTTCTATGGTTCAATTTCTCCATTAACGAGGCTTTCTTCGATTTCCACTCCAGCCTCTTTGAGAGCTCTAAAGTGGGGATAGTATTGTCCTCCCATCGTCGCTCGGACATGGGGCAAGAAGTTCATCTTTACTATGTTGACCTATTCTTCCTCAGATGGTCGATTAGTCATGGTAGCTGCTCGCTCCCTCCACCGAGTTATGAATTTACTGACTGATTCTGCATGATTCTGTTTGAGCAGCTCTAAATCACGACGGGTGACCTCAAGCTCTTCATTGTATTTGTACTGCGACATGAATTCTCGAGATACATCCTCCCAGCTACGGATTCTGGATTCCTCAAGGGATAAAAACCATCGGAGGTCACTACCCTTCAAAGTTTACTGAAACAATTGATCCATCACTTCTTCAGAAGCCCCTAGTAGAGTCATGGAACGATGATAACTGCAAAGATGAACAATTGGGGGACCACTCCCCTCGAACTTCTCAATATTTGGCATCTTTAATTTCTTGGGTAACCTCGCTTTATGATAAGGAGACATGTGGGCGTAGTCCATGTAATTCCTAGAGATCCTGACTTGGTCAAACTTCTTGGTGAGCATATTGAGATCCTCTTTGACTTTATTCAAATCCTGCTCCTTTCGATCAGCGACCACAGGCAGGTTAGCCATAGGATGGGCAATGTTTGGCATTGGAAGCTGGGTAGGTGGCGGCCCATTAGCCGGAGGGGCGCGTGGAGCGTGCTGATATTCCTTTGGGACCCAGATAGGCTCGAGTGGACCCATAGCACGAGGGAATAGGGCCTCGGGCTCTTGAGGAATAGGAACTTGGTTTCGTTGTATTTATCGGACCTCGGCTTGGAGGTTGTCAATCTTGGCCACGAGCTGAGCTAGGACTGTCGGCAGATCCGGTTGTGTGACTGGTGCTTGATCTGCATTCTCCATGGGAGACGGATGGATTCTGAACTCGAAAGAAGTAGTAGAGGAACAGATGAAACTTCGAGGTGATTTGACTGAAGACCGAAGCCAATAGGGAGCCAGGCTAAGGGCTTGCAATCGACCTGAGAAGGCATAGGATAAGATTTATTTTTGAGAAAAAGGGAAGAAACTATTTTTGGATTTTTGATAAAGAAGGGAGAAATATTTTTGGATTTTTTGATAAAGAAGGGAGAAATGTTTTTTTTGGAGATGGAACTCAACATGATTATTATGATTATTATGTTCTCACTTGTATTTAATTCTCCTAAATGCAATACCGAACGGGACCCGAGCCTAGAAAAGTGGGGGTCTTAATATATGCAAAGCTATGTTTGGACTTGTAACCAGGCTCGCGGATAGGGTCCCGTTTTAAAAAAATGCGCAAAAATTGGGTGGCAGGCCGACCCGAAGTTTCGGTAGAGTTTCGAGTTGAAACCGGCAATCTAAAGTGCGTGTCCTAATTCTGACACCTATATGCGAGTATGCAGTTGGTTGGGTGAATCGGCATGGGTTCCCTCCTTTGGCGTGACTTCCACGATATACGTCTTGCTCTTACGGGCAATCGGTACGTGTGGACAAGAAATTTGATATTCCTATGTGTACGTTAATTGCCTCACCATATACCTCGTGGGGATGGTACGTGTGAGAGGGAATTCGATATACTCGGCGTACGTGAATGAATTCCCTGAGATATACCTCCCATCATGACTTCGGTCAAGAGGTACGATGCGGGGGAACCGTCCGATATACATCGAAGGTACTTGGCCAATGGAAGGTGAGAGTCATATCGCTTAGGCTAACTACGACCTGCCAGACCAGCGCCCATCATGAAGTGACCCTCCAGTTACTGGGTAAAATTTTGTCAATAGCAATGCTCTTTGGTGATATCGTGAGAATCATGCATGATTCTCTTATTACTATCTTATAATGAAAATGTCTTTCTTGATTATGCCAAACAGGGAACAAAGTACAAGTACCCTAAAAGGTACGCCAAGTATGGATGGGTGATGCGTGCAACATGGGGATATACATGTGATCCTAGGTGCACGTGGTGCGAAGTTTACATGGAGAATTTCCTACAAGTGTGTGAACATAAACGTAAGCATGGGATACATGTGAGAAAGGGGAATAGGCAGATATGGGGGGAAACATAAACAAATATAACATCCATGTAAATAGATTCAAGCCCACAAGGAAAAACACATATCCCCAGCAGAGTCACTACTGTGGCCATCCCCGATCCTGATCCCTACGGGCGGGCGAGTGGAGGAAAGGGTCCTTCGGGTCCCGCACATCCCTCTCGGGAGCGCTTCGGCCGACGTCGTTTGTGGTGTGAAAAATGTAGAGAGATTCAGAGTCGCTAGTCTATTTTACTCAAAACAGACAAAAGAAAAAAGGGAAGCCACCCCGAAGAGCGGCATCCGAAGACATAGTGGTGCGTGCGAAACCAAAATGATTCGAGAAGGGTTTGGAGGCTTAGTTATGAAATTAGAAGGTGTTAGGCACCGATTCCGCCCTTTCGGTCTCTTGTGGATATTTGCTATTTTCCCTTATGTTTCCCCCCGTGATATGTGTGCATGTGTATATATATAGAATGGAGGTAGGAATACTCAACTTGTATCATGGAAAAGATAAAGCGAGTCATCCGTAGGAAGATATAAGAGTAATATTAGAAAAATGAGATTTACATGATTACCCCTACGTTGATCGTTATAAGGGAACGATAACCCATATGGGGTAATGCGTCGCTAAGAACAAGTATATGCATAATATAAGAAAAATGGATTTAGAGAAGATAGAAAAATGAGAGGAAAAGTGAGAAAAAGGACTCGAGTCTCGGGTTTTACCCCGAGATGCCTACGTAGCCTATAGAGGCATCAAAGTCCACGTAGTTCGCATACAAAATGAGGGGTGGGGTTTATCCCAGAAATCCAAATGGGGAATGTCTTATTCGTGAGTGTGTGTGTATGTGTGTGTAGAAAAAAAGTGTTTTAGTTGTGAGAAGAGTGTGTAAAAAGTGTGAGAATCCCGATTTGGAATTTATGAGCAAACCCTCTTTTTCTTATTTTTTGGGTTTTATTTAAAAAATAATAGATGTGCGATAATAATAAATAGAACGTCTATTAGGATGTATGGTATGAGATAATAAAAGTGTTAAGTAATAAAACAAGTTATTGGGAATTCAAGAGAATTTAGGAGAGAGTTTGAGAAAGTTGGACCTTCTTGAAGATCTTGAGCTTGATATTGAATGTTGGAGAGCATCCCTTGCACTTTGGATGATCATGGAGAGTGGTTAATTCACCAAATTTGATGAAAGGGATGATGAAAAGTGGGAGTAAAAGGAGGATTTGGAAGTTGAGATCGCGCTGCCTTCGAGAGAGGTTTCTGGGATTCGTTGAGAGAGATTTTTATCAGATCTGGGCTCTCTTGCAAATGAGTTGAAGGCCTCATTTTATAGTCCCAGGTGAGTGTCGATCGGCATGGAGCCCTTCCTGCTTATCGACAGGCAGGTGCCGATAGGCAGGTTCTGGAACCTGCCGTTTGGCAGTGTGTTTTAGGCTTTTTCGAAAAATCGGTCGCCAAGGGAAAACCGTTGGTCAGAATCACGCACGGGGCATACCTTTGGAAAGGTGATTAAGAGACCTTCAAAAGTCCATTGGACCTCTCCCGGGTTCAGGATTTAACTTTGGGTCAAATATGGCTCGGAAGCGTTTATCAGTCCATTGGACGGGGAATCATTCGGACGCAAACGGATCGTTCGTCTGCATGGTAAATCCGAATTACGCATGTGACATACCGTTGGAAAGGTTAGGAGATGTACTTCGACATTCCAAAGATTTTGACCCAGCTTTGAGAGTTGACTTTGGTCAACCGGGCCCGGGAAGCGCTAGATGGCTTCCCGGGGTCAAATCGATCGTTCGTTCGCATGGAAACTCGGAATAGCGCACGGGGCAGACCGTTGGAAAGGGTATTCATGGCCCTTTGAAGATTCATTCAGCCTAGGTTGAGCTAAAGAGTTGACATCGATCAAACAGAGCCCGGGTGCGCCCAGTGGCCTCTAGGTCAGGTTTCAGACGCAAATGGACCGTTCGTCCTCATGGTAAGTCGGAATCGCGCATAGGGTGAACCATTGGAAAGTGTATTTAGTGCCCTTCAAAGATTCATTTAGCCTCGGTCGAGATGAAGAGTTTGACTTTTGGGTCAAACTGAGCTAGGGAGTGCCCGATGGCTTTTAGGTTAGTGCTCGGGACATGACCTGGGTTTGTAGTGATGAGTGAAGGTACTAAGGACCTAAGGTGAGTTAGGGGGTAAAAGATTGAGGTGTCTACAATAAGGATTTGGTTATAACTTGAATAGGCATCCATGAAAGCCATCAATTCATGCCCAGTCATGGCATCTACCATCTAATCGATCCTTGGGAGAGGGAAGTTGTCGTTCGAACAAGATTTATTAAGGTCGGTAAAGTCTACACACAACTTTCATTTACCATTTGTCTTTGGAACGATGGTTGTATTTTCCATCCACTCTGAGTAGACCATTTCCCTAATGAAATCTACCTTTTCAACTTTTTTACCTTCATCTTTTATAGCCTCATACTTTTCTATGGAGTAGATCCATTGCCTCTATCTAACCGACTTCATTACTTTATCCACATTCATCTTGTAGCAGAGAATCTTTTGATCGATTCCTGGCATGTCTTCATAACTTCAGGCAAAGATAATCATCCTCTTTCTCAGCAACTTGATCATCTCATCCTTTATTTCTTTCTTCAAGGTTTTTCCAATTTGGATTGTGTTTTTGGCTAATCCTCATTAAGGAAGATAGATTCTACCTCCTCAACAGTTTCACCTTTCTTCAAATTCATCCCTTGGGTTGAGAGTATATTTGTTATATGTGGTGGTGGCTTTTTGAGATTAACTTCTCTCTCTTCGGCCAGGTTAGAGTAGCATTCTCATCCCTTTACTTGATCACCCTAACCTTCCAATAATCCATAGGGAGTCAAGAATTTTATCATGTAGTGTACAGTAAAGGGTACTACCTCAAATTCCTTGAGGGTAACCTTACCATGATAATATTATACGTTGAATAGACATTTTTATCCATTACAAAGAAGTTTATCTTTTTGGTAAGGCACCTCGACTAGATCCCATACAAACATCCATTTCATATACCCCCAGGGGATGAACCTTTTCACCAATGAAGCCAATCAAATGTTGGTCGTATGGGATGAGTCTTTTCTTGCTAAGCCCTAATCCCTTGAAGCATTCCCAAAACATTATGTCAGTTGAACTTCCTCTGTCTTCTAGTATTATGGGAACATCATATCCATGAACCCTTGTTGTAATCATTAGGGGATTATAATAAGGCACTAAGATCCTTTTGAAGTATAACCTTGAGAAACCTATCACCAGTGTGTTCATATCCACCTTTTTCCTCTTACTTGGCTTCGAGTCAACTACGATTGAGTTTACCACTTCACTTTTTGGTAGTTTTTAGCCTCTATGACACGGGCCTTCTTATCAACCATGTCATTTCCACCACTCTATAGGCCACCACATATCATCTTCACTCCCAAGGAGATCATATTCAATCGACCTTTAGGTGCAGGTACCTTTGGCAGAAGATCAGGGCCAACCTCATCATCATCGTGAGAGACATCATCATTTCTATTTGCCTAGACATCCCATCCAGGCTTGTCATCTCATCTCTTCCACGTGTCATCTCTATCACTTCTAGCACCACTCTTATCAACATATTTTCTCAGATTTCCCTACTTAAATTTTTTTTATCTCATCCTTAAGTGCAAACCACTTATAAGTAATGTGGTTTTGATCCTGTGGGAACCCTCACCATTTACTTTTATCCCTTTTATGGGGAGGGGCTCTCACCTTTTCTGGCCATCTTAGAGATGGATTGTCTTGGATCGCATTTAATATCATATTTGGACTGACCGTCAGTAGAGTGTAGTCAATGAATTTTTTGTCCGTTGACCTCTTCTTACCTTCCTTTCCTTTGAATTTTTGGGTTTTACTCCCACTTGCTCCTTTATCATCGTCTCCCTTGGTATCCATGGCCTTCTCTGCATTCATGACTCTCCCGATCATGGCCATGAGTTCTTCCATGGTTTTTAGAGGATATTCGTCCAACTTTCATAGGAATTTCCCTTTCTGTAATCCCCCTGTGAGGGAACTCATAGTGATGATTTCCTCGTAGTCTTCTACTTATAAAATTTCTTTATTAAACGGGATATAATGTCTCTCAAAGAATCATTTTTCCCCTGCTTGACGTACAACATATATGTGGTCTTCTTTTGAGATTTTACTCCAAAAATAAAATTATGAATGAACATCTCGTTCAACTGATTAAAATTCTCAATGGAGTTCTTGGGGAGAGAGGTGTACCATGCATGTGCAGCACAAGTAAGGGCTCTTGAGAAAGCTCAGAATTTCATCTCATCGGAGAGAGAATAAATGTTGGCCACCGACTGGTACATTTCCACATGAAGAACATGATTTGTTCTCTCATCATACTTTGGGGTGATAACATGCGGCTTGAACTTGGCTGGAGTGGTATATCTCACTATTGTTGCAACAAATGGAGAGCCTTCCATGTATCCTCTCTGCATGAGGTCTCATATCTTTAAGAAATCACCAACTTTATCTTCAAGCCTCTACATGGAACTATTCCATGGCTTGTCGGTCGCTGTTGCATTGTCTCCCTCGGTCGCCACAACATTGTCCTCATCATCTTCTCTGTTGGTAGGACGTTTCCCAAGTTCTCTACCAACTTTCCTCTAGAAGATGTTAAATTCTCTTTGTTCGGCATCTTAGTAATGTGGAGGTTAATGGTCAGCTCATCCTCCATTTCCCATGGAACAAGCAATACTGCATGACCTGGAGAGTCGATCTCATAAATCACCAACTGGGCTGAGTCTCTCGAAAGCTGACCCTTTACTCAATCTATCAAGTGCTGAAGCCTGGGGTTGGACATCTAGGCTTTTCCTAACACTATTTCCTCTACTAACTCGGACTGGACGCACTATATTTCATGATATTTCATAGGTCTCCTCTTAGTACTCATCTTCATCACAACTATGTTCGTTTGGGAATTATTAATTTTGTCTTCCTAAGCACAATTGCCTAGGGTTAGACACATCTCTATGTATCTATTGCTAAAAGACTTCTTTTTATGGGGCTGAGGGTGGTCCCTCTGTTACCGGATCTACACCCTCCCGGGAGAACGGAGTTATCATCTCCGCTAGAGTGTCGGTGGGTCTTGCCATGACATTTTGGGTGAAGATAGTAAGTTATTCCCGTCTTTTCTTCTAGCTATCTTCCAGGGAGCACAGTGCAACCACATCCTTAGTGCCTGGCTATAGATTCATCTAGTGCCTTGAGGCAAATCAGAGGCCATCTACTCCGATGAATGAAAGGAACAAAAGGTGAACGGGATGAGCTATGAAAGATGGACAAAATCTTGAAAAACTCAACAAGAGCTATTTCAATGGTGATACAAATCCAACCAAGTGTGGAATTATATCATGGTTAGAAAATCAAGTGAGGAACTAGCAAAAAATAAGAGGGCGATGATGAACAATCTTCGTTTCCCACAAGCTGCGCAAACTGATGATACCTGATTTAGTATAGAAATTAAACTAGTATGAGATCAATCCAAAATTATTTTGAAGATGCAACAATGGTGTATAAACACATGTATAAATGAATAAGGAGATGAACAGAAGAGGAATAATCACTAACATATAAGTGGTTCAGCCATTGGCCTGCTCTACTATGTAGGTGAGTGTGAACTTCACTTTAAAAATGGGCATTGATGGGCTAAGTGATACAATTCTCATTACTTTCACTCTCTGATGTAACAGAAGCAAAGCTTGGTCTAAGGTGTGAATATTTTGATCCATTCTTGTAGGGAAGAAGATGGGTTTAAATAGTGATTGGGGTGCACATTACACCCCCATGCATGCAAGGTGCATGTCCTTGATAGAGTCAAAAATTGGATCTTGACACCTGCCCTTTATAATGTATAAGTAATGATGATGCAAATATTCTCCCAAGTGAACATGCGATTTAGTTATAATTGTCTACCCAAGTTGACTAGCCATGATGAAATCTTGCATCGCACATGGTGAAACCCCAATATCTATTCTACTATCTGATGAAGAGTGTTGAGTACTGTCTCAGCTGATCAGATGTTCGACCAAGTCAAGTTTGAGTTGGGCTAGGTGGCCAATTGAGGTTTTGATTGCTAAGGGTGTAAGCAAGACAATACTAACTGGAAGATAATCCAGTTGAGATGTCTCGGCATAAGACTATAGACGAGGACAAGAGTGTGCTTTATAAGGTCAAACTGGCCTGAGCAAGTCCTAGAGTGGGACGAGGTTACACTTGGGTATATCATGGATATTGTACATCACCCTGCTACTAGTTTCACTATATAGATAGTGAGGTGTGAGCATTGTAGGGTTAATAAGATCATTTTCTTTTGGGGTTTTTTTTCCATAGAATAGCCAAAGAGGGATATGAAACATATAAATTTTGAATTGTTATATAAATTTGTTATATTTTCGTGTCAAGAAATTGAGTCTATCAACTCACATCGACTTGATTCATTATGAGTAAGGTGCTATCTATATTAGGTTAGATGAACCTTAAATATTGAAGATTGAAGATTAGAGATCATGCATCGTCTCTTATTTGAAGACTTATGTTTCCATTCATTCCCAACGAAGTTTGATGACTATATCATTCCTGTAAATTGATTATGGCTCAACACGCACACGCACACAAAATGTATTTTGAAAATGTGTGCTCTTTGAAAATCATTGCAACAAATGTTTGAAATTTTTTTAAAACTATCTTAGAACATTTAAGAAAAGATTATAGGAATTGGTCTAACTCTGGTTTGTTTTATAACACTTTTTTATGGTTTTGTTGTGAAGACCCATTCGAACGTGCCATGAGAATGACCCTTGTTTTGTGCCCGTTTGAACAGACCTTGAGAATAACCCTTGTTTTGTGCCGATTCAAATGTCCAGCCCATAGTATCAATGCTAGACAATATCATGCACATGACTAGATATAGTTGTGCACAAGACGACATTAATATTTAAAAATTGACTATTTAAAGTCCCATTTCCCTTCCATTTCTAACTGTGTAAAAACCGCATCACTCAAATACATTTCTAAGAGGATTTTAGAGGTAAAAATAATTATATCTTTGGTTTTATTTACAAATTCACTTATTCCATCCTATTTTGATAAAAGTTTACTCTATTTTTTATATATGCTTTTCAGAGAGAATCAAGAGTGTTTTGGTTTAAATTTCACATAGCCTATTCAGTTCAAATATATCAACCGTTGAATTATATGATAGCATACTCTAAGATCTAAAAGAGAAGGAAATCAAAATATTGGAAAATCTAGAGTGTGGCACAATTTTAAAGAAGAAAATGGACTTCTTCATTCGCCACGTGGAGTTCATTATGGATTTCTATCCATCTATGGGAGAATGTTCGAAGTTCATAGGTAACTACTCATGAGGGCTTTATAATACCCCGTACTTTTATGGATAATTTAAATTTCATAAATGAGTATAATTTGGAGATTTGAGGAGTTTTTCTGAGATATATTTTTTGGAGTTTATGAGGGTTACATGATTTTCGATGAGTGTTTCACTTACTTTCAGGATTAAGTAAATGAGTTGGACCATTTTTAATTACATGTCGTAGTTGGGTAAAGCAATAAAGGATAATATTTTAATGGGAAAACCCGTATTAAGTTGTGTTGGGTTTAATTAGTGAATTGCGGTTAAGTGACCCAAATGAAGATTTCGAGTGCGCGGTTGGTTTCGGAAGGCCAAGATAGTCAGAATAGAGTATCCGCGGGTAGTATTTGGGTTTCGAGAATTTTGTACCAGTAGGGACTCGTAATAGAGTAAAAGAGTAATTTTTGGGTTTATAAGGGAAAAGCCCTTATTTCTCTCTTATAAGGCTCGAGAGAGTGAGAGAAAATAAAGAAAGAAAGAGAAGAGAGGAAGGAAAAGGAGAGATAAAATGGGGATTCCGGCCAAAACTCCGCGGGATTCAACTCGAGGTTGTCAGATTTTATCCTCCAATCAAGTGTTTACTTGCTTTATTCAATTTAGTGTGTACATCTCATATCATAATTGGTAAATTATGTGATTTTGTGTTAGAACCGTTAAAGTAAATTGGGGAAAGTTGAGTATGAGTTTACATATTAATGTGTTGTAGACTCTAATTAATTTCTAAGGTTAAAACAAGATTAATGGATTGTAAAATTGAATTGAAATGGGGGAAATGGCAAACTTGGGCTTTTAGGATTTTTGGGTATAAATCCAAGAAAAATTGGTTTAATCCCCCAATTAATTGATGTGTTTGTTAAAAAAACATAGATTATATGTTTGTAGTGTTGTTGGTGGGGATTAGAAATCTTAAGAATGGAGATTGATTTGGGATTTTCGGACAAACCAAATCGATTCAGACAAGACGAATCGATTCGGTATGATATAGTTAGAAAGTAGAACCATTTCGAATTGATTCGGTGGCCAGGGAATCCATTCGGAGAAGGTGAATCGATTCGGTCCTGGAAGGATTTTGAGGTTTTCTCCTTTACGTTTAGAGAGACTTAAATTATGGTTTGGGAGATTATTATAAGATATTCTAAATGGTATGTTAGGACTCCTAAATGATGGTTTGAGGATAACTAAACCTCAGGTGGAAAGAGAAAACCTCGGATTAATTTAGAGCGCGATTCGGGGTATGGATTTAATGAATGTTTGGGGCGAGAGATATTCGAGAAAATTGTTCGGCAAGCGTGTATGGATATATTTATGCGGTTAGAATAAATATGGGCCGATTATAATCGAGAAAATCCTAGAAAGTAATCAGGATGGAATGTTTGGCGTATAGGCTAAAGAGGTTTAAGCGGTCATTTGATATGTCTGTGGACTACTATCATTTAGCTAATAAGAAACCCTTGGGGCGAAAATAAGTTGAGGGTGGACTTATTTAATTATTACGAATTGGTAAACTCAGTGAGTATATAAATCCTTAATAGTTATTAAGGTATGGATTGTATGTGAAGTGAGAGAATACTTATGGGTTTAGTGTTTTAAGCATATAATTACTTATATACTAGTACGAACGGGAACATTTGGGGTATTGGCCATCGTTATTTGTGATTGACAATTATGGCCATTTATATTTGAGGAACGATGTAGAATATATATACGATGTGATTATAGTATATATATAGTCTGCTACGGATATGTATATATATCTATGTGTGATGGTATATATATACTTATATGAAGCGTACCCCCTCTAATGCTATAATGGGAAGTTGCGCGATGTGGGTTAGGCCCCTGGCTTGAAGAGGAGGGAGCGTATAGTCCCAGGTCATAACGTCCATTGTTATACTGTGTGATTATTATTAGGGGTGAGACTTGGTGGGTATGTTTCCTCTCATTTTTGTGGAGGAACTATGACCGCTTCCCATACGTTGTGATTTTGTTTTTACCATGTCGGTAATATTTAGTCCGACCCCTGGTACCCAGGATGGTATGTGAGTAATGCCCCGGAAGATGATAGCATTGAGAGATCACATCATCGAGTTATAGCTCGTTGGGATGGTTATTATACTTGTGTGTATGGTATATTACTTGTGTATGAGAACAAGATAATATATATCTCTGATTTGAGTAAAGAGATAAAAAAAAAGATTTATTCTCGTTCCGCGAGATTTTATCCGGACTTAAATGGTTATATGTATAATAAGTGAGTATAATAATGAATATAATTAAATGAGTATATATATATATATATATATATATATATATATATATATATATATATACTTGGTGTATTGAGGGCCAAATTCATCTCGACGATCGAAATTTCGAAGTAGTAGTGTATCGGAGGTTCCTTGTTTGAGTGTTGAGACTGGGGAGAAGTTTAGTCCTTAGTACTCGGGTCAATTAGGAGTGTTAGAAGTTTTGGTGAAATCATCAGTTAGGTAAGGTAGCTTAATTGGGTTAGGTATTAGATACGATAGGTCTGCACTATTAGAAGAGAGGTGAGGGGTATCTTATGGGAGTGAGATACCAATTTAAATATGAGAGAAAACATATTTTAAAAAATATTGCATTTATGCACTTGCAAAATATTTTCACAACTCGGGCTCTGACCCGTTTCTATATTTTCCTCTCTTGTTATATACATATGTATATTATAGGTGTCCAAACACAGGGACGTCTGGATGATGATTCCTTCGAGTCAGACGTCTGCTGCAGCAGTTGTGGATGCATGCAGGTTTTTTCTAGACGATTCCATTCTTGTGATCTAGTTAGGAAGCATTGTATTATCACACAGGCCATAAGAGCAATTGAATTTACTTATTCTTTTACTGCCTTTTAGTGCGGCATTCAATTTGATTGTATTATGTTAAATCGAGTGTTCAATTATTTTATTTCATTTTAGTTCTATTCATAAACTGTTGTGGATGTTTTATTTTAATGGTTTGGTTAAAAAGATTAGTTAAATAAAATTTTGATGCCAGCCTAATAGGTTATTAGTAATTAATTTGGTTTTCGACATTGATGCTAAGAATGAACCATATGCGACTCCTATTTTAATTTGGTACAGGAGCGATCGCGTGGTGTTTTATTAGGCGGGGTGTCACAGATGGTATCAGAGCATCAGGTTCTACTATCCTTAGGAACCTGTGTGGACGTACTATGCTTTCAATGTTGCTCTTGATTTGATATAGATCCTTAGGATTAGGAACATTGATTAGTCTTGTGAGTTTTCGTTCTCCTGCTATTACTTAAGATTATAGTAAATCTTTTCCATACTCATTCGAGACTCGTGTGATGGATGACCACAAAAGGCCATTGCAGGGACAACAGGAGGCGGGGCTTAGATGGAGCAATAAGTTGAAGTTGGGGACGAGGGCCATAATCGAGGTCACTCCCCTTTTTGGCATTGTTTGGGATTGCTGCAACGACTACTAAAGTACAGTAGTTATGAGTATCCAAGTACCACTTTAGTAAATAGTGGTGCTAAAGTTTAAATACCCAATGAAGTAAATTGGAAATAAGATCTTTCATAAGGACCATACGTTGAAGTTAACTCATGCGAAGTAGTGTAGCATTACACAGTGGAAGTAGAAGGCTCAGAAGCTCTGGCTGAGAGGAGGGAACGAAAATGCTCATAATTGGGGGAGCAGGATTGTTTTGCTCATAGAGGAATCTCACGAACGGTTTTAATCGCAAATTCCTATGGTGTATTGGGAAGGAAGAGAATGCTATTCCTGAATTATTCACGTAAGGATCGATTAGAGGCTAACAGTGAATAAAGAGTTATGGAGAAGAGAACTTTATGCTGAATAGAGAAGGTACAATGAAGGGAGAGTCCTTCAGTGGAATGATAGGCTCACTCGTAAGTGTTGCTAATGTTTAGATAGATTTTACCTGGACTTCTTATATATTTAAAGGCAATGTTGTATCTCTTATACAAGGAATGTAAATTGCTTCTAGGAGAGTGGGGTTAGAGGAGTTAAAGAATCAAGTCCAAGGGTAAAGATTGATAATGTGTATTTGTGGGACCCCATTGGTGGACATCCACCTGGGGGATTCATTAAAGCAGGGTTGTTGAGGCCAGTAATAGAGTTTCCTTTAATGAAGGAGTTAAGGGGACTATAAAGGTGATTTTCAAGATTGAAGTTATAGAGTCTGATAATACTGATATTTATATCATGGTCATGAAGGCCAGAGATGGGAAATGTGGTAATGTGGAATGTAGAACCACAAGGGTAGTCCTTGACCAGTAGGAATTAAAGGACAAGAGTAGCGTGCCTAGATGGGGCATTGAGTTAAGTAATTTTGGTTTGATTAAGACAAGTGTGCTAGGTCCGGGAACCAATCAGAGCAGTCTGGAGAAGTCGTTATTATAAAATTCACATCGAATGGAGGAGGTATATTTAGTGTGACTAGATAGAGTCATGGTATTTTCATTAACCCTAGATTCATGTGTGTAATTTGAGCTTTGTGACCATATCGATAACATTATATAGTGTATGTCTATATGTTTTTCCACCATAGCGGGGTTCTATTTCCTTCATTCATTATGGAAATGAATGTTAATATTTTGGATTTGTACCTAGTTTATACTACTCATATTATATGTGTTATATAGGTATGTTATCATTATAAGAGTTATGTTATTATATTATCGGAGAGATAGCAAGATAATGATTGCAAGAATATCGTGTCCGCGGTTACAGGGTGGAACGAGTTATTGTTACGATATCTCATCTGGATAGAAATTGAGCTCACTTTTATTTTACGTTTAAATGGAACGTCGGTGAGTATATGTTTCATTATCATGATTTCATTGTGTGGCGACCTTATAGATGTTATTTAAGGTATGCAGGATTTCTTTGTCAAGCTATGAGTTTAAGCTTGTTATTGTTTGTACAAGGACTTAGTGTTAGTATGAGCGCCTGATGGTGTGGCTCCTAGATAGGGATAGGAGTTCGGACCACATTTTGTTAAAAGAGAGTATAATGTTTTCCCGGTTGCATATTTGAATCTAATGGACCTCCACGATCGACAAAGCTAAGTACTAGTGTATTGGAGGGGTTCCTTATTTGGATTTCGCTTGCGAGACGCTCCACGCATGAACCTTAACGACTTCGAGAGTGGAGAGATATTAAGGGGTGCAAGGATGTTGGTTTTGACGATAAGTTACCTAGTGTAGAGAAAACACTACGGATTAAGAGTCGTGTGATGATTGTATACTAATAGAGATGGAAGTGCTATGGAAAAGCACTGAAATGTTTTTCTCACCGTGAGCATGTGGGTGAGGCAAGGTGAAAGAATTTAATTTTGGTTTTTTGGTCAGGCTTTGAAAAAAAGGCATGTTTTGGAGGAAATATGTTTCGGGTAAAATGTGCATAACACCTTTGAGGAGAATAGGCGCCCCAATTAATTAGACTTTCCATTTCTCCAACGGAAGGGCATAGTAGTAGAAGAGTGTTAGTATGATTTTGGAGATAGGATTTTAGAACGTTGCGTTAGTGTGCCTTAGACCGTTACGTCTCGATGATCGACTATGCGACGAAGTAGTGTAACGGGAGGGTTCCTTGTCTGGATTTTTCTTTGCGATACGTTCCACGCATGAAACTAAGAGAATGTTAGGAATTGAGATAGGTCTTGGGCATTAGGAATATAGTTAGGTTAATATTCATTTTACGTGTGTTGGAAACACTTCGATCATAGGATTATTAGGATTTAAGGCCATAAGGACTAATGGCGTCGATATAGGAAAATTATTAGGAGTTAACCACAAGAAGATTTGATGGTTAACCTTGAGAAGCATTAGATTTCCAAGTATAGGAAGAATTTTATTTTGCAGGTTAGGAAAACCCATGTGTGAGTATTACGCCGAGGAAATAAGGCCCATTGTTTAGAGAGAGTGTACATGTCTGACATTTACAATGGTTATGCATATACGCACGGGGCATAAAAGGTGCATCGGCACCTTGGTAAGTTGATTTTATATACCGCCCAAAAAAGAAGGGACCATAGTATATAAAATGCAAGATTAGGCCGTGAGGCAGTCATAAATAGATTCAGAGTGTGTTGAATGGAATGTTGTAAGAGGTACATGATAATCCAATTGTGTAGGGCAATGAGAGATAGCATGCCAAAGATAAGTGATGAGACAGATGGGAATAGTCAAGCGTTAGAGTAATTTCCTTTTTAAGGGAAATTAGATATCCTGATGTAGATGAGCGGACGCTCCGAATCATGATTCTCCGGTGAGATTTGGACATTAGAGCGGTGGCTATAGGGTCGTTTTCTCTATATGTGGCACTAGAAACGATGGGTGTGATGTGACGTTATTAGAGTCACCTTACGACGAGGTGGTATTGTAGCATATAGGGATTTAGAGTGTGTTAAAGTATAAACCTTGAGATAGGTGGGTACCGAACGAGTGTATGGTTGAGTACCGCATGATTAGTACCATTCCACTTTTATGCATTAGGATGTGGAGTTATTCGCAATCCTAGGTTAGTATCGATCATATCTGAATTTCGAGGGCAAAAATTTTGTTATGAGGGGGGAAGTATGTAATACCCCGTACTTTTATGGATAATTTAAATTTCATAAATGAGTATAATTTGGAGATTTAAGGAGTTTCTCTGAGAAATAATTTTTGAAGTTTATGAGGGTTACATGATTTTCGATGAGTATTGCACTTAGTTTAAAAAATAAGTAAATGAGTTGGACCATTTTTAATTACATGTCGTAGTTGGGTAAAGTGCCGAAGGATAATATTTTAATGGGAAAACGAGTATTAAGTCATGTTGGGTTTAATTAGTGAATTGTGATTAAGTGACCAGGATGTAGATTTCGAGTGCACGATTGGTTTCGAAATGGATGAGATAGTCAGAATAAAGTATCCGGGGCTAGTATTTGGGTTCAAGGAATTTTGGACCAGTAGGGACTCGTAATTGAGTAAACGAGTAATTTTTTGGTTTATAACGTACATGATATTATTTCTCTCTTATAAGGCTCGAGAGAGTGAGGGAAAAGAAAGAAAGAAAGAAAAGAGGGGCATAAGGGAAAGATAAGAGAAGAAGGAAAAAGAGAGAGAAAAGGGGGATTCCGACCAAAACTCTGTGGGATTCGACTCGAGGTCATCGGATTTTATCCTTGAGGCAAGTGTTTACTTGCTTTATTCAATTTACTGTGTATATCTCATATCATAATTGGTAAATTATGTGATTTAGGGTTAGAACCATTTTAGTAAATTTGGGAAAATTTGAGTATGAGTTTACAAATTAATGTTTTGTAAACTCTAATTGATTTCTAGGGTGAAAACCAGGTTAATGGAATGTAAAATTGAATTGAAATGTGGGAAATGGCAAACTAGGACTATTAGAATTTTTGGGTATAAATCCAAGAAAAATTGCTTTAATCCACGAATTAATTGATGTGTTTGTCGAAAAACATAGATTAGATGTTTGTAGTGTTGTTGGTGGGGATTAGAAACCTTAAGAATGGAGATTAGATTGAGATTTGGGTTTTTGCTATATGTATAAACCCTAAGCAGATTTGGGATTTTTGGACAAGCCGAATCGATTCGGTATGAGACAGCTAGAAAGTAGAACCATTTCGAATCGATTCGGTGGCCAACGAATCGATTCGGACTAGGCAAATCGATTCGGTCCTGGCAGGATTTTGAGGTTTGCTCCTTTACGTTTAGAGAGACTTAAATTATGGTTTTGGAGATTATTATAGGAGATTCTAAATGGGATGTTAGGACTCCTAGATGATGGTTTGAGGATAAGTAAACCTCGGGAGGAAAGATAAAACCTCAAATTAATTTAGAGCGCGATTCGGGGTACGTATTTAATGAATGCTTGGGGCGAGAGACATTCGAGAAAAGTATTCGGCAAGCGTGTATGGATATATTTATGCGGTTAGAATAAATATGGGCCGATTATAATCGAGAAAATCCTAGAACGTAATTGGGATGGAACATTTGGGGTATAGGCTAAAGAGGTTTAAGTGGTCATCCGATATGTTTGTGGACGACTATCATGTAGGTAATAAGAAACCCTTGGGCTAAAATAAGTTGAGGGTGGACTTATTTAATTATTACGAATTGGTAAACTCAGTGAGTATATAAATCCTTAATAGTGATTAAGGTGTGGATTGTATGTTAAGTGAGATAATACTTATGGGTTTAGTGTTTTAAGTATATAATTACTTATATACTACTACGAACGGGAACATTTGGGGTATTGGCCATCGTTATGTGTGATTGACAATTATGACCATTTATATTTGAGGAATGACGTAGAATATATATACGATGTGATTACAGTATATATATATATATATATATATATATTTATGTGAAGCATACCCCCTCTAATGCTATCATGAGAAGTTGTGCGATGTGGGTGAGGCCCCTGGCTTGAGGAGTAGGGAGCGTATAGTCCCTAGGTCATAGTGTCCATTGTTATATTGTGTGATTATTATTAGAGGTGAGACGTGGTGGGTATGTTTCGTCTCATTTATGGGGTGGAACTATGACCGCTTCCCATACGTTGTGATTTTGTTTTTACCATATCGGTGATATTTATTTCGACCCCTGGTACCCAGGATGATATATAAGTAATGCCCCGGAAGATGATACCATTGATAGATTGCATCCTCGAGTTATAGCTCGTTAGGATGGTTATTATACTTGTGTGTATAGTATATTACTTGTGTATGGGAACAAGATAATATATATCTCTGATTTGAGTAAAGAGATAAAAAAAAGGATTTATTCTGGTTCCGGGTGATTTTATCCGGACTTAAATGGTGATATCTATAATAAGTTAGTATAATAATGTATATCGTTAAATGAGTATGCATATATATACGTGGTGTACTGAGGGCCTAATGGATCTCGACAATCGACGTTGCCAAGTAGTAGTGTATCGGGGGGGGGGGGTCCTAGTTTTGATTTCGCTTCCCGAGACACGCCACGCGTGAACATGGCACAGTGTTGAGACTAGGAAGAAGTTTAGTCCTTAGTACTCGGGTTAATTGGGAGTGTTATAAGTTTTGGTGAAACAATTAGTTAGGCAGGGTAGCTTAATTAGGTTTGGTTTTAGATACGGTAGGCATGCACTATTAGAAGAGAGGCGAGGGGTATCTCATCGGAGTGAGATACCCCTCCCATGAGATAAATATATTTTCAAAAATATTGCATTTATGCACTTGTAAAATATTTTCACAACTCAGGCTCTGACCCGTTTCTATATTTTCCTCTCTTGCTATATATATATATATATATATATATATATATATATATATATATATATATATATATATATTATAGGTGTCTAGACACAGGGATTCCCGGATGACGATTCCTTCGAGTCAAACGTCTGCTGCAACAGCTATGGATGTATGCAAGTTTCTTCTAGACACTTCCATTCTTGTGATCTAGTTAGAAAACATTGTATTATCACACGGGCCACAAGCCCAATTGTATTTACATATTCTTTTAACGCCTTTTAGTGAGGTATTCGATTTGATTGTATTATTTTAAACCGAGTGTTCGGTTATTTTATTTCATTTTAGTATTATACATAAACTGTTGTGGATGTTTTATTTTAATGATTTGGTTAAAAATATTAGTTAATAAAATTTTGTCGCCAGCCTAATAAGTTATTAGGAATTAATTTAGTTTTCGACAGTGATGCTAACAATGAACCATATGCGATTCCTATTTTAATTTGGTACATGAGTGATCGCCCGATATTTTATTAGGTGGGGAGTCACAGACATGAGTGAGAGTTACTTTTTTACTTTGTATAAAACTATTTTCAAGTAGAAATATAAATTGGAGTTCATCTGAGGGCTTTTTACCCCTTGGTCTAGGTTTTTCCTCATAAATATGTCTTATGGAATGTTTGTGATTGACATTCTTTCAATTTCCCACTTGAACACACAATACACTTAATCACATCTAGATCTGGTGTAATTGCTAAAATTGGAATTAAGGTGTGATTTCTAGTTATTCCTTGTAGATCTAACTAATAAATATTGTTGTGTGGTTTATATGAGACATACTCCATCTCATCTACTTTATTCATGTGATAGGTTAATTGTATTTGCAAGCAAAATTAGTTGATATAAAAAAATTGATCATAAGTTGTCTACAAACCTATTCACCCCCTCTAGGTTTATTATTGTTGTTTACTTAGCACACATAACACCCTTTCTGATAAAAATAGATGTCAAACCCATAATTATTTTCTATAATTTAACTTTAAACGTTATAAGAATATAAAATTTAGTTTTAACACAAAATATTTTAAACCAAAACATCAACTTTACCACAACCATCACCCTCTATTGAGATTCTTCATCACCCAACCTTCCATTGAAACTCTTCCAGGCCCATCACAACCTCCATGGAAGAGAGTCATGTTTGTAAGATGCTTTTTATAGACAATGGAGCTCCAAGAAATAATTTACAATGATGTGGATGAACCCGCTATTTCAATCTCACAGGGGCCAAAAAAATATGGAGTCCTAGATGTATAAAGACATGTTCCTAACCTCAATATAATCTTTAAAACACTAGTGATCAAAATTAATGTAAAAAAAAGTTGTTTCGGTGTTACAGTGTTAAGAACAATGAAATTTTTTGGCACTGTAACATCAAATGAAGATGACTTGTTTCAAAGCTTTGGTTTGATATCCTAATACCAAAATTGGAGACAAATTTTGACAACACAATACCGAAATACTCCTCAACACCACAAGAATGGGAAAAAGTTATTACCGAAACCATATATAATAATTTTATTTCTTTTGGCATTAGAATACCTAGTAGGCATTAGAATACCAAGTCGGTATTTGAGTATAAAATTATATCATTATTGTAGGTAATTGTGTGACGGAGTTAACAAAAAAAATGAATTTTTGTTGCTTCGGTATCCAAATATGTAATGTAGATATAAATTTTGCTTCAAAATACTGACTTGGTATCAAAATTTTGAATTACATCATCATTTTCAGCGGTTAGGTGTCGAATGTACAATAACTTTTTTTTAAAACATCCCTACATAGTTTTTAATGGTTGAAACAAACATAGACTTATTGCGTATTGATATTATTTTACTTAATGACGATTAACATCATAACCATTTCGGGTTTGTTTACCTAAAAATGTAAATCTACAAAAGGGGAAAATGGAGAAACGAACAAGTGGCGAGCGGGCAGTAAAGGCACGGTTTGTGGAGTGGATGGCGGGGTGGGGGTGAGGTGGTCTTTATGGTAGAGTTAGGGTTGGTGTTTCTTAAATTTGAGAGAGGGAAAGATAAGTGTAGATAGAGAAAAAAATATAGGAGAAAAATGAATTTGGTAAAATAAAAGGGGTTTTAATACCTTTGACTTGTTAATGCCTCACTTTTGGGCGGTAGGGATAATTTTTAAAAACTTATGTGGTGTTTTTAGTAGGTGGATCTAGTGATGATAATTAGTGGTGCCTTTAGCAACACCCCTCCAAAATACTATTTTTATAATACTGTATTGGGTAGATGTTTTCTTTTTAAATCTCCATTAATTTCTCCCATGTTTATCCTTATTTTCACTTGCTACAATAGGTATATGTTTTATGCTGATCATGGATTGAGGTTGAGGTTGGGGAATGGACCATGGAACTATCCTAAGTTGATTTGAGTAAACGAGAGGTTATCCATACGAGGTATGGTTGAAAAAGTTTAAAAGTTAGGTTTATTGTGTGTAAACTAAAAGACAAAATGGTGTACATTAATTAAAGGAAAAAGGGTGGTTAATATTTTATTTAATTGTACTCTCCAATGTTAGGGATTCGATTACATTAGGTAAACACACGAGAGAGAGGTGTCCTATAGTCGTGTGAGGAGGCCCTTATTTGTATGTTCTTTAGGCAAAGACAATCTTTTTAAAATTTTCTCAATCTTATTATGCACCAAGTATGTGAACCAAATTTTAATTAACCCAATTTTATCTTCTTAATCCTAAACATGCATCAAGTGAGAATAAGTAGATAAAGTAAATCGAGTTCAAAATGTCGATGTACGAGGAAACCACTAAGGGAAAAAACCTTGGACAGACCAGGCCAAACTATCACTATTATATTGTTTTACACTACATAGACAATAGACTTACACAACGACCCGATCCCCACAAGACTTGACATTCTTATATCTTCAACCACTCCTCCACAATGCAATGTAGGAGTCCACCTATGCAAGGTCCATAACACACAAGTCCACTCATGCCTCAGTATCCGTCGATACAGCCTCAACAACTGTCTATAATTCAAAACACATAATCCACTGCATGTTCACCGCAATAGGCATGTATGGAGTCCACCACACGAACATAGTTCTTCTAATGGTGGAATAATTAAACCAGTGGTGCAAACAAGATCCCTATGACACATGGATTATGTAAACTCGGATCTCAAAAACAACGAAGGATATTTATGGTTTTGGCTTTGGAAAACCTTTGTAAACAAATTGTAGAAAACTTATATATTTCTATTTTTTTTGCACACAAATTTTCTGAGTCAAAGACGCCTTAAATAATAAAATAAAATTTTTGAGGCGACGCATCGTTCGAACAAAAACATCATGTCATTAGAACGAAATCAGCATCGCATTAGAATGAGAATACTATCTCGTTTGAACGGTAGAACAATCTCGTTTGAACGAGGTATAAAGTCATTTGAACCATGATAAGTGCAAGACAGTTCATACGACTCTAAACTAGATTTAACTCAGAAAATATTTTCAAAAATTATTTTAAAATAAATTTTAAATAAAATAACATCCTTATAAAAAAAAAAATAGAACCGTAAACCATTATGCATTTATACTTGACAGAATCTCGAAAAAACCCATATGAAGACTCAAGATGGGCACCAAAATTGCGGCATGATTTATCTTTGTAGCTTGGCCACTATGTCTTCAACACAACGTCATAGGCTTAATGGAATTGTGATACACAAAGACTATCCTATAACTTATAGTGGTTTTTATCCAGAATAATTCCAAAACATACAAATTGACACTATATGGAAATTTGTCCTTACAAATCTCCCCCTTTGGCTATTCCCGAACAAAACCAAAAATGGTGAAATGATAAGTCGGGCCATCAAGACGAATAACCTATGTCACATCCCATAAACCCAAAAAAAAATACACTTTGCAGACTCTAATATGTAGGCCCGACAAGCATGATCTTTCTAAATGTGATGTAGCTAAAAAAATATGAATCTCTGAACAATCACTATACATGAAAGAAACAGATACCAAGTGAATAATGGAGGAATAAAAGATAATTTATAAACAGTATGATCAAATCTCAAAATATCTCATCTCAAGTCTCCCCCTACATCACATATTTATCTCTCCCCCTTTTTGCCTGAAATAGACAACTAGTGGCATTAATAAGTAGAAAATGCCATATCTAGCATATGTAGAGCATGTGGAGCATAACTAGATAAACCTGAGCAACCAGTTAATAAAAGATCATAATATGATAAAATATAGGTAAAAAATAGTCACATGAATAAATCATCATTAAAACAAATGATGAGGCTAAACATAATATCATCCGGCAAAGTAGCATAATAATCAAGCATGAATAATCCAAGATAATTGCATAAGAAATGTCCATAAACAATCCAGATGTACCATATGAGAATAACATCAGTATATGAATCATAAAGGTACTGAAATTGATCGATTTTTTTTTTGAAATTAAGAAGGTCATTCAAACGATAGAAAGATATCGTTGGAAACAAAATTAATTTCGCTTCTATTGACCAGAAGTAGTAAGCTTTCATGCGAAGCTTATTTGAAGGGACCTATCTAACAACCTTTTAATGACCAAACACTGTATGTCGAAAATATCCTGCTCAAAGCTCGCTGGAACCATACTTCTAACAATATAAATAAGTCGTTCAAATGACACTAAGATGTTGCTCTAACGACAGTAAAATTTCTCGATTCCAACCTAGAAAATAGTGTAACATTAACCCAGAAAGCTAAAACAGAGTACTAAACGACTTACACTTATAAAATAGAAAAAATATTGACTTTAAAATAAGAATGAGTTAAATGTTAACACCGTATCGATGTGCCTAAGCATGGAACGGAATGAATGAGTGTAACTAGAACAAATGAATCATAATCCAAACACATAGATATGTTTAATAGACACTAATTGAACGCTAAATTAATAAGCTCTAATTGAATGCTAAATATAATCAAACTATGGTTTAGCAATATGTGACAATTATAAAAGTGAACTTAATGAAATAAACAAACATCGTGCACACAAGTCTAGAATATTAATGATTCTACCAAACAATAGCGTCATGGCACGACTATTTTAACCTAGGACTGATTGTGCAAACCTGTGGATGTTCAACTAAACTCCTTCAAACATAAATGATAATTATTTTCTATTTCATTCTTCTTTTTAGATTATGTATTATGTTTTTAAGACATTTCCTATTGGCCCCTTTTTGGCAACATATGATATTTTTAATGCCTTAGTTTTTTCTTGGAACCTTTTAAACGGTGGCTTTCACAATGAGTTCACATGCCTCTCACACTCCTTTCCCGTGCACACTCATCATTTTTTTAATAATAAAACATATCCTCACAGACAATGGTTTTTACATGCACAACTCCCCTTAAGTCTAATATGCGCGTAGATGACAAGATTTAGAGGAGAACGTATCACCAAACTCAAATGTGAATGAGAAGTCAACCATTCAAATAAGATCATGCATGTGTGTGAAATGGAAAATGCATAATCAAATCTATATGAAAATCAAGTACGAAATAACCCCATTGCACACATGGTTAATGTAGAACGTGACTGTGTGATAATTGATTAAATTCGTAAATTTCTACTTTAGCACACTTATTTAATTAGAGTCTATTAATTCAGCCCCTAAACATGCATCTAAATGTGACAAATCATTAAAACCATGCATTAAAAATAAAGACAACTGATTCAGGAAAAAAAACCTTTTGGGTAAAACCTTTTATAACACTTTGAAGAATTTACAAGACCTTTGACTTACATACAACCTGATAATCTCCCACAACTGTGTAATGAACGGTGCCTTCAGCAAACCTTTAAAGATACAAGAGATAGCGAAATACCCTCTAGGCATCGATTCATCATCTACGGCTCATCCACACACAAAATGACTACGCTCGGTATCCACCGATCAAATATGGAGATGCTTTCTCCACAGAGGTTGAACAAAAACAAAGTATTGTTCTTGAATACCAAAACAATTCACTAAAGCGTATGGGAGTTTTGTGAATTGAAAACAAAAAAGGGATTAAACGCTAAAAGAAGAAGTAAAAAAGGATTCTGCTCTTTCGCAGGTTTCTGTCTTTCAAAATGCTTGGACTTCTTAATGAAAACATTACCAAATAATTAGTATTTATACAAAATCTATGTCGCCTCGAAAAATGAGCTCATTCGAATGAGATAAGGGTGTCGCTCGAATGAAGGATGTGGCTCGTTCAAACAACATCACGCGACATACCAATCTCGCTCGAACGAGATGCTGATCTCGCACGAACGACCTGGCCGTCAAAATCGAGGTACGCTCAAACACTTAGAAAATATTTTGTCAAAATATCCTAAAATCTCTAAGTGGAAAGTTAAGGTATTGAAAACATAACCTTACTAAAGTAAACTTCGTGGAGTCTTTTTGATGAAGAACTTGATTAATTCGGATTCGTCTTTGATGCTTGAATGTTCTTGAATGCTCTTCAACGGTGTAGCGGTATATGACATAACACATTGATAACGGACTTATAAAAATATGTCCTCACAAATCCCCCCTATGTCTATGCCGGTACATACATAAAAATATCTGAATTGTCAAATACCAAAATGCCTATACAAATCTACCCTCCCATGAATAAATTTGCAAGACCTCAAACTGTTGTTCAAAAAGTCTTCATCAAATCTCAAAGCTTTCCTCATCAGGGTGTGCATCATAATGATCTTCATACCTACACATATTAGATAAAGCAAAAACCTTCGTGACATGTCGAGTTTAAAATGATATAAGAATAAAGCATTAATAAATCAAATCTCCCCCATAATGAAAAAACTCCCCCATAACATGATAATTCTTTCTCTCCCTTTTTATGATTTCCCCAAATAGATAGATAAGAAGAAATAATCAAAACATGGAGTGTCACGACAAAAATGCATAGCAAGCAAGGATCAAACTACGTGCATGCAAAGGTATATCTCAAAAATCATCACAAACTATTTTTGATTTTTCAAAATTTTTTAGACAAGTATAAGATACCAAAAATCACACCATGTATTTAAACTAAAGCAACCAAGTCATGGAAACGAAATGTATGGGTGTGAACACATTCGATAGGTAAATCAACTCAATCAATCATATGTGCATGATGCATACATGTATCCCTAACAAATGAACATTAAAAGTATCCTTAGGTGTAAAAATTATTGAGTTTAGATGATATCGTCTTATGCAAATCCATAAATCAAAGTTAAAGTGATTTCCACCCATCCCAATAACGTCCAAAACTATATAGCAATTTTTCAAAACTTTCAAGGACGTTCAAACCCATTTAAAATCTCCAACCAAACTCCCTCAGATTTATATTTTCTTTCATAGGTAATCCAAATTCTCAAACATTGGAGAATTGGTGCAAAAACCTAATTGGTCCATAATTGGCATGAATTTCTTTTAATTGCCTTTCAAATTTTTCCAGGATCTTTTATACCTCTTTGGACCTCGGATAGCAAAATTCCTCAATTTTCTAGGTCCAATTTAAATGGAGGCTTAGTATTCGCAAAGGCCAAATGAACCTTTCGTAGCCCTTCCCCGTTTTCAAATAAAGCACACAAACTCACAAAACGGTTCATATATGCCCAACTTTCTTATCAAGTTTTATCGTGCTTGGTTCATTTTTAAAGGACAGGATTGAAGTGAAAACACCCAACCAACATGTGATAAGACAAGCACAATAATCAAATAAATCCGTGCATGTGTGCAATAAAGGAAATCATGAGTCAAACATGTAGGAAGTAACACTTAATTACATCTTAATGACTCCAGACATTATCAAGCACAAAGATGACATGATATATTGTCTCAAAACACTATCAAATAGTCACATGAAAATTAATGGAATGATGTTATGACTCGGTCATCCTAAGTGGTCATTCATAAACGGTGCAAACAAATTTAAAAATCTTTTTGGATTTTCTTAAAATTTTATCAAAATAAAATATTTCTGTATTTTTCAAAAAATTTCAAACAAACATAAAACATACAAAAATGATACATACTAGCAATAGGAAAATAATATCATCATGAAAAACATCCTATGCTATTAAACATGTCAAACCTCAATCGTTATATGCGGAGGGATTTTCCAAAGGTGTTGTTAGCTTATGAAAAACCTGCATTAAATTTTGTGAGGTTTTGACCAAAAACATAACTTGCTCACCTAAATGTACAAACCCAGTCATGTAGTCTCCGAGAGCATGTAAAGTATCATGTGTGGGTGCATGTGTTCTAGAAACACGTGTAGAAGCAAAACGTGACACATAACCTATCTTAGAACAAAATTCCCTAAGATGACCTCTCCTCTTGCAATGTGAACAAACATAATTAGGCCTAGGAACACCACTCTCAAAAACTCTACGACGGACTATCCTAATAGGAATGGGATGCCTAGGTGGGTTAGGGTGAGACTCACTCGAATATAACAACAAAGTGGGAACCGACTCGGGTGCTAATTGGGAAGTAGAAGCACCGTCATGAGTTATTCCTAACTTATCACCTTTGCCCTTAAGAACCACCTTTTCAGCCTTCATAGGTGCATTCTCAAAATCGACTTTGACCTCCCTAGCATGTTCGATATCACTCTCGAGTTGGGATACACGTGTCGTTAGACTAGACAACGTGTTGGTCAAATCACACTTCTCCTTTCCTAATGCCTCATTCTCTCTCTTCAAATCTAAAACCCGATGACCTAAATATTTATTATACTTCTTTGTTTTGAAGGTCTCAGTGTACAAATCTCTAAAGGCTTTTTGGAGCTCACTTTCATCTCCACTCTCCTCCTCACTTTCTTCCACACTCGAAGAACACAAAACACTATCATCGCTCTCATGTGCACTCTCGTGAGACAAAGTGGGTGTGCTCACACTACTAGAAAAAGCGACAACCATCCCATGTTCTAAACCTTTATTGGACTCATCTCCCTCATCACCCTCACTATCACTAAGAGTGGTGGGCATAGCAGTCTCTTTGCCCTTTCTCCTTATCCTAGTAGGACACTGTTTAGCTATGTGACCTTTGCCCTCACACTCAAGATCTCATCCTCCTTGTTACTATCTTTGGCTTCCACTTTCTTTTTATTTGACTCAAAAGATCTATTTTTATTGGAAGAATTTTCTTCATTCATTTTGAGAATTTTTTTTTTTTTTTTTTGCAAACAAGGCCATATCAAAATCTTCCTCAGAATTAGACTCACAAACTTTTTCTTTCTTTTTCTTAAAATGAGTCCTTAAAGCAACGCCATTATCCTTAGCCTTACTGGTTTTCGGAAACATGTCAATCTCATAGGTTTGAAGATTTCCTACAAGTTCTTCCAACTTAAGTGATTTCAAATTTCCCAAACAGTTCAATATATTGACTTTAGGAATAAAACATTTTGGCAAAGATCTCAAAATCTTGTTAACGACACGTGTGTTATCAATCATCTCACCCAAATTAAATTGGTGTTAACAATATCTGACAAAGGTGCACAAAAATCATCAAAGCATTCAGACTTTGACATCGCGATATTCTCAAATTGGGTGGCCAAATTTTGTAACTTTGATTATTTAACCGCGTTCGTACCCTCATGTGTCAATTATAAAACATCCCATTCCTCTTTAGACGTGGTGCACATCATAATTTAGCGGAACTTGTCAGGAGTGACCGCTCCAGAAATAGCACTCAGACCACGGGAATTAAAATTAGACATTTTTAATCATCTTCAGTCCAGGACGACGCAAGTTTTAAAGAGGTGATATTATCAACGGTCACCATGGGAGGAGTCCACCCATTTTCACAAAGCAACCAAACACACTCGTCAATGGGTTTTAAACAAGATTTCATACGAGCTTTCCAGCAGACATAATTAGACCTGCCAAAAATAGTCATTTGATTATAGAAGTGCTCCATAGGAAAAAATGCGATTTATTACAAAACTGATTTTAAAAAAAAAATCAATATCACACGATTTTGCGAAAAATAGGAATACGCGATAAAATAGGGCAACTCGCTCTGATACCAATTTTTAAATGTGACTATGTGATAATTGATTAATTTTGCAAATTTCTACTTTGGCACACTTATTTAATTGGAGTTTATTAAACATGCATCTAAATGTGATAAACCATTCAAACCATGCATGAAAATTAAAGACAACCGATTCAGGAAAAAACCCCTTTCGGGTAAAACCTTTTATAACACTTTGAAGAATTTACAAGACCTTTGACTTACATACAACCTGATAATCGCCCACAAGTTTTTAATGCACGGTGCCTTCAGCAAACCTTCAATGATACGAGAGACAACTAAATACCCTCTAGGCATCGGTTCATCGTCTTTGGTTCGTCCACACGCAGAATGACTACGCTCGGTATCCACCGATCAAATATGGAGATGCCTTCTCCATAGAGATTGAACAAAAACAAAGTATTTCTTTTGAACACCAAAACAATTCACTAAAGCATATGGGAGTTTTGTGAATTGAAAACAAAAAAGGGATTAAACCCTAAGAAAATAAGTTAAGAAGGATTCTGCACTTTTTCAGGTTTCTGTCTTTCAAAACGCTGGGACTTCTTAATGAAAATGTAACCAAATAATGAGTACCTCTATGTGACACCCCGACTAATTAAATACCGGGTAGCTACTCCTTTATTAAATTAATTCAAAATGCCAAGTTGGCTCAGTTAATAGCATCACTGTCGAAAACATTTTTATGATTACTAACCACCTAGTATTTAAAAAGTAAGTTGTCAAATTTTAATTAAAGTCTCATTAACATGCAACAAGTGTAATGAAGAATAATAACACCATTCACCATAACGAAGTAAATAGAATAACCATCACATAATGTAAATAAAGTCTGGAGGAAAACTCCTCACTACAATACCACAAACTGAAATAACTAAACTGAATACTGAATCAATACATGCCAAAGTCTAAAAAAAACTGAAATGGAAAGATGTCTCTAATAGAGATGGGCAACATGCCCTACAACTGATAAATACTGAATCAGGAATCCAAATGGTAGAAGCGTCTAAAAGCAAATCCCTGTAGCTTCCACAAACAGCTACAGCTCGTCCCTCAATGAGTATCCTATGCATGGTGTCCTTGTGGCTGGGCACCTAAAATGGGTTTTACAAGAAAATAGATTTGAAAGAAAACGGGTCAGAGCCCGAATGTGGAGATATTTTAAAAACCTGCAAGTGCTTTAAAAACATTTAAAACATTAAATGCAAAGTACATGTTAGGACGTGCACTCACATGAAATTCTCACCTCTCGTCTAACTGTGCACCCCTAACGTAAGTACCCATCTAACCACTAGCTAAGTGACATCATATCTAGCTAGACTGTCATAGGTTCTACCCTTATTTCTCGGTTCCCATTAACATTATAACGATCTCAATTAAATAGGGGCTTAACGTAAATTCAGGTTCCCATATAAAAGTAATACAACTCATTAAAGATCATCCCTTTTGTTATTCCATAGTTATACACACAACACCAAATGAAAGTTCCCAGTTTATTAAGTGTATATTATTCACATCATAAATATACAATATAAGCACCCCGAGACTAAGCTGCGGTGCACACATACTCTGCTATCCATCCCGGTACATCACGTACATAAGGAATCACGCATTCCGAATCTCTCAGGAATCGTTCAGATAACACAAATCACAAGTAGTGGAGGCGAACACAGTCACATCACATGGGTCACGCACATACCTGCGCTCCCACGATCAACAGACTTATTAACATCCCAATAATTCCTTCTCTGACCTATGTTCATCGAGGTAACCAGTCTAAATCCGGGAAACACAAGGATTA
This sequence comes from Sambucus nigra, assembly GCA_949130495.1. Classification (NCBI taxonomy): domain Eukaryota; kingdom Viridiplantae; phylum Streptophyta; class Magnoliopsida; order Dipsacales; family Adoxaceae; genus Sambucus; species Sambucus nigra. The sequence continues at coordinate 305,322,888 of OX422220.1, forward strand.
GAGGGCCCTAAGCGAACGCAAACCTCCCGTGATAGCAAGTATGGTAGGTATGTCATACACACAAATCATATACCAATACTAAGTAAACACGCATCTTAGTAATCCCCGTAGTTTAATTGTAGTACTTATCGCATTCTCGTACCAACTTAATATATATACAACTCATATAATCCCGGTCCATATTTATACACGCCATAATTTATTCTCACGTCGTAGTAGGCACTCACGTCTCAACTCAAATGTCTATTTGATTTGATCCACTCTTATATAATTTACTCCTTATTATAACCAAATGTCCCAAATATACTAATACACCATCAAAGGAAATGTTATCTCTATCCTCGAACAAGTTTACGGGACTCCAAAATTCAAAACAGGCCAAAAAGGCCTAAACTGTCAGCTCGTTAGAAGTCTCGTTCGAACGAGGCTGTTCGAACGAGAGTTCGTTCGAACGAACTGTACCTTCTAACGAGATCTCGTTCGAACGAAGTTATCGAACGAAATTCCCTTTCGTTAGAAGCGACTGGTCAACTCGTTAGAAGCTCGTTCGAACGAGCTCGTTCGAACGACCTGGAGGGGTCTTCTAACGAGGGACCAATTTCGGCCCAGATTTTATCCAATATCGTTTTTCATCCATTTTAACACCTCAAACGTCTTCCAAAGTTCATCCCAACAACGTTTTAGGGTCTCTAATTCATCCTAAACATATTAAAGTCACCTCCTAACATGTTTTAAGAAATTAATTCGTCCTAAACATCATTAAATCACAAGTCTCTACACTTTTCCCCAATTTTTCAAAAACATGAACCCTAAAATTTTTAGATCCTTAATTTATCCAAATAAATCCGTTTTTGTGTCTTACAATATATATCAACATCAGATTAGTCCTCTAAATATGATTCTACATGCCATCCTTTCATCAAAATTTAGTATTCTACTTCCAAACTCATGGGTTTTTCATTATCTTCCAAGAACAAACATAAATTTGAATTATCTAACATGGAAGGAACATACTCTGAAATTAAATGGAATTAAATCACTTGCCTTGAGTTTATCTCTGATTTTGATGTTGATTTGCTGAAGTTATCTCTCTCTCTCTGCAGAATTCCCTCTCTACAAGCTTTCTTCTCCAAAGGTGGCTATGGTGGCTAGGATTTTCTTTGGGAAAGATATTGGAAACCTAATCTAATAACCTCCGTAGCTTAATGGGTCAATAAGGGTTGGTTAGTGGGTTTAGTGGGTCTATTCCCAATCAGATAAAGACTCCTAATTTTCGTCATTATTAAATCCCAAAAATACAGAATTTCCAAAATACCCTTTATGTTGCCGGTATGGCCTAAAAATACCCCGGGACCCAAACTAAATCCCCGGCTAGTGTTTTCTGACTATCTCGACCCTTCCGGGCGCGTTGGCGCACTCAAAACGACCATACGATTAATTGAATTTAAATTCACTTTTATAATGAAATAATTATATCCTGATGTGATTGTCTCACGCGTCCCAATAAAATGACCAAATTGCCGTATATCAATCTCACGACAGATTTCATAATTCAATATTCATATATCATCATATATACTCAATATAGTCGAATACCAACTCACAACTCGCTAGTATTTTATCCCGATTAATTCCCAATTAAATCTCATTTAATTAATTAATCCCAAAAATAAATATCACAGAAAATACGGGGTATTACATACTCCCCCCCTAATAAAAGAATTTCGTCCCGAAATTCGGAACTAGAAAGTACCTGGTAAGAATAACTCTGGATAATGTTCACGCATCTCATCCTCGCGCTCCCATGTGGACTCCTCGACATTATGATGTCGCCACTGAACACGCACTAACGGAACTATCTTTGACTGCAGTTTCCGCTCACTTCGGTCTAGAATAGCAATCGGCCCCTCCTCGTAGGAGCTATCCGGCTGGAGATCGATGTCCTCCACAACAATGTGAGAATGAGCCAAATTATCTCTAAGGTATTTCCTTAGCGAGGAAATATGGAACACATCGTGAATCCGATGTAAATGCTCCGGTAACCCAAGTCTATACGCAACCGGTCCCACATACCTCGGTGCCAACTTTACCTTCTTTCCGAAATGCATAATCCCCTTCATAGGAGATACTCTGAGCAAAACCTGGTCCCCCACTTGGAACTCCCTGAAAAATCTCTTCGCATCAGCATAACTCTTCTGTCGGTCTTGAGCTACCCGAATGCGACTCCGAATCAACTCAATCCTTGCCGAAGTATCCTGAATCACTTCCGGCCCAAGTAGTTTGTTGTCCCCCACCTCCAACAAACATGCTGGGGAACGACTAGGTCTACCTTACAACGCCTCAAACGGAGCCATGCCAATAGTGAACTGATAGGAGTTGTTGTAAGCAAACTCCACCAGTGGAAGGTACTGCTCCCATCCACCTCCAAAGTCAATAATGCACATGCGTAGCATGTCCTCCAACATCTGATTTATGCGCTCTGTCTGCCCATCGATCTGCGGATGATAAGCCGTACTCAACCGCAATTCCGTGCCCATGGCCTCCTGGAAACTCTCCCAAAACCGCGAAACAAATATCTTGTCTCTGTCAGACACGATATTTAGGGGCACACCGTGAAGTCTCACAGCCTCTGAAATGAAGAGCTGGGAATAGTGTCCCGTAGTGTAGTCAGTCCTTACGGGTAAAAAGTGAGCGACTTTGGACAACCTGTCCACAATTACCCAAACAGAGTCATGACCCCTCTGCGACGTAGGCAACCCCGTGATAAAATCCATGGATATGCTCTACCACATCCACACCGGGACCTCCAACGGCTGTAGAAGTCCTGTCGGTCTCTGATGATCCACTTTTACTAGCTGGCAAGTGGCGCATTTCGAAACAAACTCAGCAATATCTCTCTTCATACCGCTCCACCAATACTGGCGTCTTATGTTTTGGTACATTTTGTCCCCTCCGGGATGTACCGCGAACTGTGAGCCGTGCGACTCTGCCATCACCTCGTGTCGTAATTTCTCCCCTTCCGGAACCACCAATCTCCCATTGAAGCGTAATCCCCCGTCTGAAATGACGGTATAGGACTCGGCTCCTTCTGCTAGTAATCGAACTATCTGCTCCTGACAGAACGAGTCATTAGCCTATGCCCGTACTACCTTCGTGACAATCTGCGGTGTAACGGTCATCACAGACATGAAAGATCGGGCCACTGCATCCTGGTGTCCCAACTCCTTCCACTTTGCCTTCCACACCCTTGCCACCTCATCTGCTGGCCTACGGCTCAACGCGTCTGCTACTACGTTATCCTTACCCGTTGTGATACTGGATATCGAACTGGTAGTCTTTCACAAACTCAAGCCACCTACGCTGCCGCATATTCAACTCCTTCTGCGTGAACAGGTATTGTAGGGACTTGTGGTCCGTGAACAGTTGGAACTTCTCCCCCAAAAGATAGTGCCTCCAAATCCGTAGGGAAAATACCACTGCTGCCAACTCCAAATCATGCGTGGGGTAATTCTTCTCGTGAGGCTTAAGCTTATGGGAAGCATAAGCTATGGCCTGTTTCTCCTGCTGTAATACACCTCCAAGCCCTTGCAAAGACGCATCGGTGTAAACCAAATACTCAACTCCCGGTCTCGGCAATGCTAACACAAGTGCTGAGGTCAATTTATCCTTCAACTCATCGAATGCCAACTGACAGGCATCACTCCAGATGAATGGCACACCCTTACGAGTCAGATGTGTCTAAGGACCTGCTATCTTCGAGAAACCCCGAATAAACCTCCTGTAGTATCCTGCTAGGCCCAAGAAACTACGAATCTCAGTCGGTCTCGTGGGCTATCCCCACTCCCTCACCACGGATACTTTCCCCGGATCAACAGATATTCCTCGGTCGGAAATAATATGTCCCAAAAACTGGACCTCCTTCAGCCAAAACCCGCACTTCTCAAATTTTGCATACAGTTCGTTCTGACGTAGTGTCTGCAAAACTTGTCTCAAATGTTCGACGTGCTCCTCCTCTGTCTGGGAGTAAACCAGAATATCATCGATGAAGACAATGACAAACTGATCTAGGAAATCCCTGAACACTCTGTTCATCAAGTCCATAAACACTGCTGGAGCGTTGGTCAAACCAAAAGGCATAACCCGAAACTCGTAAGAACCATATCTCGACAAGAATGCAGTCTTCGAGACATCCTCCTCCCTGATACGCAACTGATGGTATCCCGATCTCAAATCAATCTTCGAGAAGAAAGAATCTCCTCTCAATTGGTCGAATAGGTCATCGATTCGAGGCAACGGATACTTATTCCGTATCGTGACCTTGTTCAACTCCCGGTAGTCCACACACAATCTCAGTGAACCGTCCCTCCTCTTCACAAACAAAACTGGAGCGCCCCAAGGTGAGGTACTCCTGAGAATAAAGCCCTGACCTAACAGCTGCTCTATCTGATCTTGTAGCTCTCGCATCTCTGCCGGAGCCATACGGTATGGTGCGCGTGCTATAGGCCTCGTATCTGGCAATAGGTCTATAACAAAGTCTATCTCTCGACTGGGCGGTAGGCCTGGTATCTCCTGAAACACATCCGAATACTCCCTGACGACTGGGATCGAATCTAAAGGAATCACAACCTCCTTAGAGGTATCCTCCTCTAGGTAATACAAATGAGCGGTCGAGCCTCCCTCTGGGCGAGGCACCGCCACTACAAACATCTCTTGCCCCGGAATGGCAAAAACAATGCTCCCGCTGAAGCAATCAATCATGGCCCTATAATCAGCAAGCCAATCCATACCGATAATCACATCGTGAACATGCATATCTAATACCAACATATCTGCAGGTAATACCAGACTACCAATCTCTACCCCCACTCCCCGGCATATAAAGAATATAAGTGACCCACTCTCCAATGGTGAGTCGACACACGTCACTGTGCTCTCTGCCGTAGCTAACAATCCTAAGGCTTTCACGAAATGTCTAGCTATAAAATAATGTGTAGCCCCCGTATCAAACAATACCCAACCCATAGTGCCATGGATAGGAAACGTACCCTCAATCGCGGGCGGTGCCTGTGGAACTGCTGCCTGGTGGACGTTATAGACACGTCCATACTGTAGCTACCCCTGCTGAACTGGGACTGCTGGAATGGGTGGCAATGCTGCCATCTGTGGCGGTGCGGGGAGAGCGGCGGGAAACATAGGCCTCTACGGCTCCTGGCGAGCACCCTGCTGCTGCTGTTGTGGGGCCCTACCCCTATCAGGACAATACTGTCGTTTATGGCCAGTCTTGCCACAAACAAAACACTTCCCTGGGAAGTTCCCTCCTCTCTGCCCCTGCGGTCCCCGGCCCTAGTGGTCGTTCCCATTCCTCCCTTGGCCCTGCTGGCCCTCCTGAAACTGCTGCCCATTCTGTCCCTGTTGGCCCTGATGGCCGTTTGGGCCCTGATGGCCCTGACGGAAACCTCCATGTTCGTGCCTGTAATTCCCTGATCTGAACCTCTTCTGATCCCCCTGCTGGGAACCCTGCTCACCCTGTCTCTGCCCCTGAATAGATTGTGCCCCACCGGCACCATGTCCTCCAGTCCTGCCCTGATGGCTAGACTCTCCCGATCTCTTGCCCTCAGTCATATGAAAGCGGTGATCCTGGCAGTGTAACAAAGCAGCGTTAACCACATCAGAATAAGTGGCCAAAGAAAGGTTCCCTAGCAGATGCTGACGGATCCTCCATGTTAACCCGTCGGTGAATTTCTCAATCTTCTTCTTCTCTGTTGGTATCTCATCCGGAATGATATTCAACAGATTCGTGAACTCGGCCTCATACTCGGCCACGGTCTTACCCTCTTGCCTCAGATTCATCAGTTTCCTCCTCATTTCCGTATGAACAGCGGACGGAAAGTACTTGCGGTCAAACCGCACCCAGAAGTCCTGAATAGTGAGAGTATCCCTCTCCTCCACGGTGGTAATAGACTCCCACCACTGCAGTGCAGATCCAACTAGCTTGAAAGTAGCTAGAACCTGCTTCTGAACGTCTGTGCACTCATACATCCTCAAGTCCCTCTGCATATCCTTCCTCCATTGGCTCGAGACTACCACATCTGAGCTACCTGCAAACTCTGGTGGATGCGCTTTCTGAAAAGCGTCACGTACACGTTCCCAAGTAGACGGGAATGCATTTGCCTGTACTGGCGCGGCGATCGGCGCCTGAGGTGGTGCCTGCTGGACTACGGCAATTGCGGCATTTATCGCTTAGGCTACAATAGCTGCAACCTCAGCGGCGTTCACCATGCCCTGAACTGGAGCGGGCTGGGGTTCGGGCGTTGCATCCTTGGGAACTCGTCGTGCACGTCGTGGAGGCATCTGAAATAAGAATGAAGTTTATAAGTTCACTGTTTATAAACTTAAAATAACTGAAGAACGAATACACAAAAAGAGTACAACAGTCCTAAAATATAGGGCTCTATATCAAAGAAAACTTAGCAGAAACATAATAGCCGTACAGATCCTAAAGGACACTAGAACCTGATGCTCTGATACCACCTGTGACACCCCGACTAATTAAATACCGGGTAGCTACTCCTTTATTAAATTAATTCAAAATGCCAAGTTGGCTCAGTTAATAACATCACTGTCGAAAACATTTTTATGATTACTAACCACCTAGTATTTAAAAAGTAAGTTGTCAAATTTTAATTAAAGTCTGATTAACATGCAACAAGTGTAATGAAGAATAATAACACCATTCACCATAACGAAGTAAATAGAATAACCATCACATAATGTAAATAAAGTCTGGAGGAAAACTCCTCACTACAATACCACAAACTGATATAACTAAACTGAATACTGAATCAATACATGCCAAAGTCTAAAAAAAACTGAAATGGAAAGATGTCTCTAATAGAGATGGGCAACATGCCCTACAACTGATAAATACTGAATCAGGAATCCAAATGGTAGAAGAGTCTAAAAGAAAATCCCTGTAGCTTCCACAAACAGCTACAACTCGTCCCTCAATGAGTATCCTATGCATGGTGTCCTTGTGGCTGGTCACCTAAAATGGGTTTTACAAGAAAATAGATTTGAAAGCAAACGGGTCAGAGCCCGAATGTGGAGATATTTTAAAAACCTGCAAGTGCTTTAAAAACATTTAAAACATTAAATGCAAAGTACATGTTAGGACGTGCACTCACATGAAATTCTCACCTCTCGTCTAACTGTGCACCCCTAACGTAAGTACCCATCTAACCACTAGCTAAGTGACATCATATCTAGCTAGACTGTCATAGGTTCAACCCTTATTTCTCAGTTCCCATTAACATTATAACGATCTCAATTAAATAGGGGCTTAACGTAAATTCAGGTTCCCATATAAAAGTAATACAACTCATTAAAGATCATCCCTTTTGTTATTCCATAGTTATACACACAACACTAAATGAAAGTTCCCAGTTTATTAAGTGTATATTATTCACATCATAAATATTCAATATAAGCACCCCGAGACTAAGCTGCGGTTCACACATACTCTGCTATCCATCCCGATACATCACGTACATAAGGAATCACGCATTCTGAATCTCTCAGGAATCGTTCAGATAACAAAAATCACAAGTAGTGGAGGCGAACACAGTCACATCACATGGATCACGCACATACCTGCGCTCCCACGATCAGCAGACTTATTAACATCCCAATAAGTCCTTCTCTGACCTATGTACGGAGTCCACCACATGAACACAGTTCTTCTAATGATGGAAGAATGAAACTAGTGGTACAAACCAAGATCTCAATGATATATGGATTATGTAAACTCTTATCTTGAAACAACGAATGATGTTTATGATTTTAGCTTTGGAAACCTTTGTAAACAAATTAGTGAAAATATATATTTTTTTGTTCTGTTCTGTAGAAAAAAATTAAGTCAAAGATGCCTTCAATAATAAAATAAAATTTTCGACGTAGCGCATTTTTCGAAAAAAAACATTATGTCGTTTTAACTAAATCATCATCTCGTTAGAACAAGAATACCATCTATTTGAACGATAAAACAATCTCGTTTGAAAGAGGTATAAAGTTGTTTGAACCATGATAAATACTAGACTAAGTTCATACTACCCTAAACTCGATTTAACTTAGAAAAGATTTATAAAAATCATTTTAAAATCAATTTTGAATAAAATAACATCCTTGTAAAAAAATTCAGAGAACCATAAACCATTATGCATTCACACGTGAGAGAATCTAGAAAAAAAACATGTGAAGACTTAAAACTGGAGCAGAATTTATCTTTGAAGCTTGGCCGCTACGTCTTTGACACAACGTCATAGGCGTAAGGGATCACAACACATAAAGAATATACTATGACTCAAAGTGATTTTTGTCCAAAATAATGCCAAAACATACACATTGACACTATTTGTAAATTTGTCCTTACATTGGGTGTGCGCATTGAACTTATAGGGTAACGAGTTAAAGTGTTTGGTAGATTAGTTCCAGTCTTGAGAGATTATAGGTCATTCAATTGATTTAGTAATTAAATGAGGAAACATATATGTTCATTATGAGAGAGTATGTATACATATAGAAATAAAAATAATCATAGTTTAGTGACAAATAAATTAGGAGTCGAATTTAATGAGGTTAAGAGTTGATAAACCGAAGAATGAAATGAAAAATTCAATGTATAGGGATTTAGATAATTTAGGGTATACTTGAGTGTACACGGTATCCTACTTGGTTATATATGTTTGACATGGCTTTGAGATATAGTAAACCTAATTAATATGAGGATCCAACTATGTGTTGATTTAAATGTTTTGGGTAAACTTGAGTGTATGCGTATATATATACACACACACTCACACACACACTAGGGTATGACCATGCCAGAAGGCAAGACGAAAATCTACGAAAGTGTAGGTCATTGATTGGACCATATGTCGTTACTAGTTCGCAATAAATAAACAATTTTTGCAATAACTATTTGTACGAACCCATTAGTTTAAAATTTTTTAAAAAAATTGAAATTTTTTTTACATACATACATACACCATGTTTATGTATATGCACACATACACGGTGGTACGAACCTACTATGACAAAAAGTTTTTTAGAACACATAATTGTAAGCAATTTTAAAAAATTGGGAAATTTTTTATATGTTTATATAACTATTAACCGTGTTTATTCCATCATGGATCTCGTAATAACTGTTAACTATTATATAACACAAATATTTGTAAACAAATTAAAACCATGACGCAAATTTTCAAAAGTGTACGTCGTTGAGTGAACCATATGTCATTTATTTCGTAACAAATTGGTAATTTTTGAAATAACCTATTGTACAAACCTATTAGTTTAAAAATATTGGAAAAATTTTGTAATTTTTTTTACATACATACACTGTGTTTATGTGAATACATACATATGCCGTGGTACAAACTTGTTATGTCAAAAAAAATTACAAAACATAATTGTAAATAATTTTAAAAATTATTTGTGTGCCCATGTCGGAAGGCATGCAAAAAAATTTCTACAATATAAATTCATGGAAAGTTATGAAAATTTTACAATATAAATAAGCGTAAATAACTCAATTTTTTTTTTTAAAAAGCTTCCTTTATTTATAGAACTCTCCACACTATTTAAGTAATAAAAATACTACCACAACAATATCCATAGTCCATCCACGACCTCGAATTAACATCAATAGTCTGTCCAAAGTATTTAATTTTTAAACAATCTAAGTTAGTTTTTATTACAACACAGAATGTTTAAACATGGAATGGGTAAACCATTTAAGTCAAAAAATCTTTTTACAAAAAAAATGTTTAAACATTTTTTAAAATTTGGGCAAATTTTACATTTTTAAAGAACTATCCACCATATTTAAAAAATAAAAAAATACTCGAATAATAATATTAATAGTCCGTCCAGGACTTCATATAAATAAGGAATCATAAAAAAAATAATTAATAAATCATAAAAACATTCAGAGAATAGTGAAAGCATGAAGTAATGGCCATTTTTAACTCAAATCAAGAAAAAGAAGAATGATTAGATCATTCAAAACACTTTTAACTCAAATCAAGAAAACATATTAGATCATATCACGCCTTGCTTCAAAGAGATTTATTCAATTGGAGAAGTCATAATTCTAAAACACCAAAAACTACAAAGTAATTTCAACAAAAACTACAATACCACCACAATTAATTATATAGCATTTGTAAAGCCAATAATAATTTTAAAAAATATATGAATACTCATAACATTTCAAGATAGTGTGTAATACTTAAGTCTAATATTATTCACATAATCCACCATGGCCACCAGTAGCACCACCACTACCACCACCACCATTCCACCGGCTTGGATTGCTTGAGGCTAACTTTTATTTGCAGGAATACGCCCCCAGGAAAGTTGAATTTTGTGTCGACCCAATTGAGTTCTATTTAAAATTCAAAAATCTTCATTTTCATAATCTCTCTCATCAAATTGAACAAAACCACATCGTTTTCCTACTGGTATTTTCACATGAAATAACCATCTATAGTGGCTGAAAACTTGCCTCATATGGTCATCCGTAACATTAGTATCCAAACCACAAACTAGGGGTGAAACCAAGATCTAAGCACGACGGGGACATGAGTTGGACAAAGGCCAAGACGATCTTCTCAGTTAAGAGATTTGATCATGGAATTTTTTTGTCCAAAAGCAGAGAAAAATAAATATACACAACAAATTTATATACATGTACACAAAATATATAAATCTTATGAAGCATATATATATATATATATATATATATATATATATATATATATATATATATATATATATATATTTTTCATACAATATATAATGTTTTCTCAAACCCGTGTGACTAACACATCAAACTCAGTGTGGAAATAGTACATAGCAAAGTCAGTTAAACATCCATGAATAAGATCTCTTAAAACCAATTGCCAATACGGGTAATCCGAAAATACAAAAACAAATGAATTAAAAAATCAAAACAAAGGAATGGATTAATTATGGATCCAACACATAGGAAAACCTTAATTCCAAAGCCAACGACAAGTTGTAATGAATAGATTCACCTTAATACATGTTCTTTCTTATTAGGCTGTGTTGAAATAATATCCGCAGCAATCAAAATAAAACATAAATGTTCAAACATCTTACTACATAAAAGGCTCAAGGCATAATTGTGCATCATACACCAAGTAGATATGTTTCTTTTATTTTCTTGATCTTCATAGCCTATAAAAAAAAGCAGTTGATCCATTCATGTTGAACTAAACAAAATGACATGAGCACATAAATCCAAAATGCCCTAGATTTTAATGCACCCCACATCCCACCCCCCAAAACTCATGAATCAACCACAAAACATAATTGAATAGATGAAGATGAAAAAAATAACAGACTGCAAACAAAGAAACCTGGGTAAAAAAAATGAAATAAATGAAAATAAAAATAAAAAATAGAAAAGTAAGATGCAAAAAAAGAACGAAAGGTTTAGGGTGTGTTTGGGAAACCCAACCCCATTAAGCATCAATGTCAAAACGCAAGGTTCAGGGTGTGTTTGGGAACACTAATTCCATTGTCCATGCCATGAAATTGGAATTGAAATATTTTCAGTTGAAATACCTAAAAATTTGAACGGATTTTTTTCAGTTACAACTCCAAACAATGGAATTGGGGTTCCCAACATACACATTTAATGAACTTAGCATTGAATCGCATAAGTAATGAATATACTTATTGGTCATATATGAATATATCTATGATCTTGTCATGAAAATCTTTTAAACACGTCCTTTTCTTTTACACTATTTACAAATCTTCTACTCTTCAAAATCTTCCAAAAAAACCTAAAAATATAATTATGTGAACATCAACCCAAATCATTCGTTAATAGTGCAATGAAAATATGTTTGTTAAGAAACATATATAATAAAGTGAATATTTTCCAGAACCATCAAACACATCTTTGTTAATCTACCTTTATCATAAGAACTCAACTAAATTTTTGGGATAAAACCATCTACAACTGCAATGAAAAAACTAAAAAAACCATATTAATGTAACAACCCAAGGTTTTGGAGACGAGGATTTATTTATTTTGGGAGAAATAAATAATATTTTATTGTGGAATAATTAAATTTGGCACTTTAGGTCAAAACTTGGAGTCATTAGAAAGTATATCGAATGGCGATTCTGAGGGTGTAGTTGTGTCCGAAGGGTCGAGAAAGTCAAAATGACTGTACTTGGGGTCTACTTAGGTTTCGAAATAATTTAAGTCAGTTTGACTCGAATTAAAGTCACTAAGTCATTTTAAGGGTGTATTATCATTTAAAGATGTGTATCTTGGGAGTTAGGGCTTAAAAAGCCTACGGAAGACTTATTTCTCCAAAGAGAGAAAAAGAGAGATAGAAAGAAAGAAAGAGAGAAGAAGAAAGAAGAAGAAAAGGAAGGAGAAAAGAGAGAGAAAGAGGATTTTCCGACATCCACGCGATCTCAAAGCGGATTTAGACCCTACGAACTCGAGGTAAGTGATTAAACTTGCTAAATAATTGTTGTGTACCATTTATTGCATGATTTGTGGATTAAATATTTGGGTTTTACGTTTAGTTTATCAAAACCTAACTTTTGGGTATAATCTTAGATTTAATATGTAGATCTTTGATTTGAGGTTAAAAATTAGTTTATATGAATGCTAGGATGAATATTGATGATATATATGTGATTGAGTTGAAGAGAAATGAAGAGAAAATTATTAAAACAAATTTTTGGATTTTGGCTTACTTAAAAAGTAGCCATTTTCGAGAGTTTTGAAGGGCCAAATCGATTCGGCCTCCTATCGAATCGATTCGGAAATATGCAGGTGACCAGCTCTGAGTGACCGAATCGATTCGGACTCCAGCCGAATCTATTCGGCCTGAGATAGAGCCCCAGGTCTGATGACCCGAATCGATTCGCCTTTCTGGCCGAATCGATTCACTAGGCCGAATCGATTCGAAATTGTCCCGAATCGATTCGGAAATAGGTCTTTTTGGGGAATGTTTTTCTAAGGAGAATTTCATTCCAATTTGTTCGAGGTTATCGATTGGGAACCTCTATAGGAGATATTTGGAGTATGTTTTGGATACTTTTAGCGAGTTTCCCTTATAAGAAATTTTGGAGTCATATTGAATAAAATTTGAGGAATACCGATTAGAGATTTTTGTATTTTCTAAGTGGGGAAGCCCACCTTGATTGGAGACTCTATAGAAGAAGGATAATAAGTTTAGTGATATTGGATTTTAGAATCCAATCCCAAATGGGATAACTTTAAAAGGTTCATAAAATGAATTGAACCCTATTATGGATGGAGAATTATAAATGCTATTTGATGTGCATATGGATATAGAAATATTCTTATTGATGTTTGATTTGGGAGATGTCTCACACAATGAGAATTGCTAATTCAAGAGCATTAGGATAAAAGAATATCCTTAACATGAATAGAATTTAGAAACAATTCATTATTAGAAGCGACTTGTGAGCTTCAAGTGAGAAATACTATAATGTATACTAAGTGGGGTAATGTGTGAGAATTGACGGTTAGTGTATCAAAAGAGAGTGATATACTAAATAATGATATTAATTCAACTACGCCTAAGTGCGTAATATTGAAAATATAAATGATGTTGCAGATATACCTTATATGATGGTATATCTTTATATGATGTGATGATGTATGTATACCTTATATATATATATAGTGAATCATACCCCCTCCTTGCTATCATTGGGAAGTTGCGTGAATTGAGGGTGAGCATCTTGGCTCCAAGAGCATGGTGTGGATATTCCCCAGGGCATAGTCATCCATTGGGATTATTTATACGATATATATATGCATTATTTTGGGGGTTAAAAGTCGGGGGTATGTGACATTCTCACTCGCCGGTTAGGAGCTATGACCGCTTCCCAGGATGTTGTGTGCGTGAGTTGATCCTGAGGTGGGTGCCGTTGAACCCCACGAGGTGACCCCAGTTTTCTATGTGTATGGGCTGCTAGAAGAAAATAGCATGTGAGCCTCCGTCCTGGAGTTATAGCTCGGTTGGATGGTTATGATATTGTTGATTGTGCTTTTACATGAGTATTGAGGGCATAATGGACCTCAACGACCGACATTGCCAGGATTAGTGTATCGGGGGGTTCCTTATTTGGATTTCGCCTCGGCGAGACGTCCCACGCACGAACCGTAGTGTAATGTTGGAAATTGGGGACAAGTTAGTCCTAAATGCTCATACTTATATATATATCACCTATCCCGACAATCGACAGTGCCAGGAGTAGTGTAACGGGGGTTTCCTTGTTTTGATTTCGCTTCGGCAAGATGTCCCATGGATGAAATGCCATGTACTGTTGAGAATTTGGAATATTAATTAATTAAAATTTGAGTAATAATAATTTGGGTTACATGCATCATGCATTAAGGGCATAATGAATCTCGAGGATCAGTACTGTCAGGAGTAGTGTAACAAGGGGGTTCCTTGTTTTGATTTCGCCTCGGCGAGACGTCCCACGCACAAAACACAGGGTCGTATTGAGAATCGGGAGAAGTTTTGTCCTTAACTCTTGATGCTAATAACTCATATATAATTATATATTGTTTACATGACAAATGATGGCATAACTAGAATATATGAAATTCTTGTAAATGAGAATGTTGTTGTATTGTGATGATGTGGTTATGAAGACGGTTATGCAACTTTATATGTTCAACAAGTGAACAAATATAAAGATAACTATTATATTAAAGTTAAAGTTTATGATTTTAAAGAATATAGATAAGTGAAGATTAGGAGATAGGTTAGATGATATTAATCAAATATTTCTATTGGGTTTAAGTTAGAATATTTTGCCTAATTAGAATTGGGCATCCATTTGGAGATCACGTGCATATGTTTAGTTGCGCGCTTTAGTTGAGAGGTGAGTTGGATTTTATGGAGAGTTCGATTCCACCTTAATCACGTAATAATGCATTTATAATTATTATGTATTTTAATACACTTGCTATAAAATGTTTTCAACATGGGCTCTGACCCGTTTATATTTTCTCTCTCCATGTATATATATTGTATTACTTTAGGTGTTCTCCACAAGGACGCCATTGATGTTCATCCATCTAGTATTCGTGGAGTTGTGGCTATAGCGGACTGTTGCGGCACTTTGTTTTAGTCGATTCCTATCTTTGTATATCTAGATTAGGATTCAGTTTGTATATTGAGTTAGTATTCAAGTGTTGTAGATTAACACTTTCATATTTCATTTCACAGATAATTGTATTGTCTGTTACCCGACAACATATTCGGGTATTTCATTGTAGAGATTTTATTTGTACATTGTATTGCACTCTTTTATATATTAGAGTTTGCACTTATCACTCATCATAGTTAGATGTGTATTGTTGGTTATGTTTGCATCATTGGTTTTGTTGTTGTTGTTAAATAAAAAGTTTTAAATTTTTGACAAACCACTTTTAATGATTTCGGGTAGTTAGCCTTATATTATTTAGTGTTGTCTGTTGATGTTGAGACTATGCCATCTGAGATACCTGATTTAATGTAGTATAGGGCTGGCCACCCGTTATTATTTTGAGCGGGTTATCACAGATGGTATCAGAGCACCAGGTTCTAGTGTCTTTAGGATATGTGTGCGGGTTTCTACGATTTTCCATAAGCGTTCTTAATGTAGAGCCTTATTATTAGGACTGTTGTATTCACACGTCCATATTTCTTCTGTGATTAGAAAATATTTGTAAGGCGTTCTGATACAATTGTTCTTGTTTCAGATCCCACCGAAGGGAGGTCGTTCATTCAGGGCAAATAAAGGGGCTAAAAATGTAGAACCCCGATTGCCTCAAAGGAACATGACTACAGATTAAGTTGCCAATATAGTGGCACATGCAGTAACTGTTTCCGTTTCTACGATGGCACAACAATCTGTCGTTCAAGCAGACCGACTCCATTTAGGATTGTCTCTATGGGAAAGAGTGAAGTATGATTTTTAGTAAGGGGCATTCCCCTGAGTTTGCAGGGGGAGTTGATGCAATGACTGCAGGTCAATGGAAGAATACTATACAGAGGTACCTCCGTATGGTTGAGTGTAGTGAGATGCATAAGCAATTTTTAGCCACCTTTAAGTTATCGGGTGTAGCTCTTCAATGGTGGGAGTCTGTCACCACATCTGAACAGAGAGATACTTTGTCTATAATAGAATTTTGGGATCTTTTTGATATAAGGTATTTTCCTTCCCCGACTCAGAATATGAAGATTTTTCAAGGAAATGGAACGGTGGCAGAATATGAGGAAGATTTTTCTCGATGGGCGAAGTTAGTACCTGTTGAGGTAAATACGGAAGATAAACTTATATCGAAGTTTCTTCGAGGTTTAGATTGGAGAATCCAGCAACACTTGTTAGAGAGTCCTATGTTAGTGACTTTCGTTGAGGTAGTGAATGCGGCACTATTAAAGTTTCATGAATACCGTCTTCGTTCGCAAGAGGTTAAGAACCTTGGAGATTCAAGTTCATCAAGTAAGTTTGGTAATGAGAGTGCCAGTAATGCGAGTGGGCAAAAAGGATTTGTGGGTAAGTGTTTCTTTTGTAAAGAAATAGGTCATAGAAAGAGAGATTTTCCTAAAAGAGGTAAAGGACCACGTTTTGACGAAGTTTTGGAAGTGCAACCCCTACAACAGATTCGAGGTCATTTTAGACCGGGGGAATTTGTTTGGGAGCCCAATGATGAGGATGGGAAATCGGACTAGAGATGGATGATACGAGTTATTTTCCTATGTGAATAGGGTTATTACTATATGAAGTTTTCATATATCGTATAGGAGATATTTGTGGATGGGTAGTGCTATAGCCCTACTTGTACGTTTTGACCCTAAGGGGAACTTTGAGAAAGTTAGGCTCTTATGTTAATTATCTTTTGATAGAATAGATAATTTTATGATATGCTCAAAGAGAGCTATAAACCTTGTGGTGAATGTAAGAATGGTTATGGTTGTGTTATAAGTAGTAATGGTAAAGCTACATCTTTTTACATAGTCTTGTTAGACTTATATAATTGTTGTATTCCAGTTATGGATGAGCCATATAAATGGCAATATGTTCATATGATATGAGATATCATTACTGAAAAGTGTTTAAAGATTGTGGATTGATGGGACGCAGAAAAATTTTAGCTCATAAATATGATAATTTTTGTGAGCTATATGTTGTTATATGTATGATGATTTAAAAGAACTTTTGTGGGACATAAGGCACTTTATGTAGATATTGTAAGACTTAAACCAAAATATTTTTCATAACTGTTTTTCAAAATAAAAGTTTTTCTAGGCCTTGGGCCATATCAAAATTACTTTCCCCCAAAATATTTGCCAAATCTAGTCCGGATTTAACAAACTTTCAATCCCCGAAGTCGCCTCATAGTAGTGTATTGGGAGGGTTCCTTGTTTGGATTTTGCTTTTGCGAGACGTCCCCCGCACGAAAGTGGCGAATGTTAGGAATTGAGAGGCGCTATTTCTTGGACCATTCAAAATTTTTACACTATCAAAATGTTAGTATTAGTTACATTTATGGAAATGTGGAACATTGGAGGAAAATGAAGCCTCATTATGATTGGTACGAGCGATAGCTCGAATATAAAGGGTGTATGGGCGCCCTAGTTGTGGAAAATTGGTTTTATAAGACTCAAAATCAACTTAAAATAAAATAAATTAAATTAATTCATCGTGGGAAGTTAGAGATTTGGAGATAGGATTAATAAGGGTGAGTGTAGTAAATCTAGTTGAGCTTTGGAGAATTAGTCTTAGCTAAAATTTCTAGGACAAAATTTTTGTAATTGGGGAAGTTTGTAACAACCCGAGGTCTTGGAGATGAGGATTTATTTATTTTGGGAGAAATAAATAATATTTTATTGGGGAATAATTAAATTTGGCACTTGAGGTCAAAACTTGGAGTCGTTAGAAAGTGTATTGAATAGCTATTCTGAGGGTGTAGTTATGTCCGGAAGGGTCGAGAAAGTCAAAATGACTATAGTTGGGATCTATTCAGGTTTTGAAATAATTTAAGTCAATTTGACTCGAATTAAAGTCACCGAGTCATTTAAAGTGTGTATTATCATTTAAAGATGTGTATCTTGGGAGTTAGGGCTTAAAAAGCCTACGGGAGACTTATTTCTCCAAATAGAGAAAAAGAGAAATAGAAAGAAAGAAAGAAAGAAAGAGAGAAGAAGAAAGAAGAAGAAAAGGAAGGAGAAAAGAGAGAGAAAGAGGATTTTTCGGCATCCACGCGATCTCAAAGCGGATTCAGACCCTACGAACTCGAGGCAAGTGATTAAACTTTCTAAATAATTGTTGTGTACCATTTATTGCATGATTTATGGATTAAATCTTTGGGTTTTAGGTTTAGTTTATCAAAACCTAACTTTTGGGTATAATCTTAGATTTAATATGTATATCTTTGATTTGAGGATAGAAATTAGTTTATATGTATGCTAGGATGAATTTTGATGATAAATATGTGATTGGGTTGAAGAGAAATGAAGAGAAAATGATTAAAAGAAATCAATTTGGCCTCCTACCGAATCGATTCGGAAATATGCAGGTGCCCGGGTCTGAGTGACCGTATCGATTCAGACTCCAGCCGAATCGATTCGGCCTAAGATAGAGTCCCAGGTCTGATGACCCGAATCAATTCGCCTTCCTGGATGAATCGATTCGATGGACGGAATCGATTCGGAATTGGCCCGAATCGATTCGAAAACAGGGCTTTTGGGGGAATGTTTTTCTAAGGAAAATTTCATTACAGTTTGTTCGAGGTTATCGATTGGGAACCTTTATAGGAGATATTTGGAGTATGTTTTGGAAACTTTTAGTGAGTTTCCCTTATAAGAAATTTTGGAGTCATATTGACTAAAATTTGAGGAATACCGATTAGAGATTTTGGTATTTTCTAAGTGGGGAAGCCCACCTTGATTGGAGACTCTATTGGGAGATAATTATTAAATTCATAAAGAAGAATGATAATAAGTTTAGTGATATTGGATTTTAGAATTCAATCCCAAATGGGATGACTTTAAAAGGTTCATAAAATGAATTGAACCCTATTATGGATGGAGAATTATAAATGCTATTTGATGTGCATATGGATATAGAAATATCCTTATTGATGTTTGATTTGGGAGATGTCTCACACAATGAGAATTGCTAATTCAAGAGCATTAGGATAAAAGAATATCCTTAACATGGATAGAATTTTGAAACAATTCATTATTAGAAGCGACTTGTGAGCTCCAAGTGAGAAATAGTATAATGTATACTAAGTGGGGTTAATGTGTGAGAATTGACGGTTAGTGTATCAAAAGAGAGTGATATACTAAATATTTGATATTAATTCAACTACGCCTAAGTGCGTAATATTGAAATGTAAATGATGTGGCAGGTATACCTTATATGACGGTATATCTTTATATGATGTGATGATGTATGTATACCTTATATGATGGTATATATATATATAGTGAAGCATACCCCCTCCTTGCTATCATTGTGAAGTTGAGTGCGTTGAGGGTGAGCATCTTCCCTCAAAGGGCAGGGTGTGGATATTCCCCAGGTCATAGTCGTTCATTGTGATTATTTATGCGATATATATATGCATTCTTTTGGGGGTGAGAAGTCGGGGGTATGTGCCATTCTCACTTGCCGGTTAGGAGTTATGACCGCTTCCCGGGATGTTGTGTACGTGAGTAGATCACGAGGTGGGTGTCGTTGAACCCCACGAGGTGGCCCCAGTTTGTTACATGTATGGGCTGCTGGAAGATGATAACATGTGATCATGCGTCCTCGAGTTATAGCTCGGTTGGATGGTTATGATATTGTTGATGTGCTTGTACATGAGTATTGAGGGAATTATGGATCTCGACGACCGACATTGCCAGGATTAGTGTATCGGGGGGGGGGGGTTCCTTACTTGGATTTCGCCTCGGCTTGACGTCCCACGCACGAACTGCAATGTAATGTTAGAAATTGGGGAGAAGTTAGTCCTAAATTCTCATACTTATATATATATATATATATATATATCACCTATCCCGACAATCAACAGTGCCCGGAGTAGTGTAACGGGGGGGTTCCTTGTTTGGATTTCGCTTCGGCGAGACGTCCCACGCATAAAACGCCGTGTACGGTTGAGAATTGGAAATATTAATTAATTAAAATTTTAGTAATAATAATTTGGGTTACATGCATCATGCATTGACGGAATAATGAATCTCGAGAATCAGTACTGTCAGGAGTAGTGTAACGGGGGGTTCCTTGTTTGGATTTCGCCTCGACGAGACATCCCACGCACGAAACACAGTGCCGTATTGAGAATCGAGAGATGTTTTTTCCTTAACTCTTGATGCTAATAGCTCATAAATAATTTTATATTGTTTACATGCCAAATGATGTCTTAACTAGAATATATGAAATTCTAGTAAATGAGAATGTTGTTGTATTGTTATGATGTGGTTATGAAGTCGATTATGCAACTTTATATGTTCAACAAATCAACAAATATAAAGATAACTATTATATTAAAGTTAAAGTTTATGATTTTAAAGAATATAGATAAGTGTAGATTGGGAGATAGGTTAGATGTTATTAATCAAATATTTCTATTGGGTTTAAGTTAGAATCTTTTACCTAATTAGAATTGGGCATCCATTTGGAGATCACGTGCATACGTTTAGTTGCGCACTTTAGTTGAGAGGTGAGTTGGATTTTATGGAGAGTTCAATTCCACCTTAATCATCTAATAATGCATTTATAATTATTATGCATTTTAATACACTTGCTATAAAAAAAATTTAACTCGGGCTCTGACCCGCTTATATTTTCTCTCTCCATATATATATATTGTATTACTTTAGGTGTTTCTCTGCAAGGACGCCATTGATGTTCATCCATCTAGTATTCGTGGAGTTGTGGCTGTAGCGGACTGTTGCGGCACTTTGTTTTAGTCGATTCCTATCTTTGTATATCTAGATTATGATTCAATTTGTATATTGGGTTAGTATTCAAGTGCTGTAGATTAACACTTTCATATTTCATTTCTCAGATTATTGTATTGTCTGTTACCCGACAGCATATTCGGGTATTTCATTGTAGAGATTTTATTTGTACATTGTATTGCACTCTTTTATATATTGGAGTTTGCACTTATCACTCATCATAGTGAGATTTGTATTGTTGGTTATGTTTGCATAATTGGTTTTGTTGTTGTTGTTAAATAAAAAGTTGACAAACCACTTTTAATGATTTCGGGTAGTTAGCCTTATATTATTTAGTGTTGTTTGTTGATGTTGAGACTATGCCGTCTGGGATACCTGATTTAATGTAATATAGGGCTGGCCACCCGTTATTATTTTGAGCGGGTTATCACAGATGGTATCAGAGCATCAGGTTCTAGTGTCTTTAGGATCTGTGTACGGGTTACTACGATCTTCCATAAGCGTTCTTAATGTAGAGCCTTATTATTAGGACTGTTGTATTCACACGTCCATATTTCTTCTGTGATTAGAAAATATTTTTCAGGAGTTCTGATACAATTGTTCTTGTTTCAGATCCCACCGAAAGGAGGTCGTTCAGTCAGGGCAAACAAAGGGGCTGAAAATGTAGAACCCCAATTGCCTCAAAGGAACATGACTACAGATGAAGTTGCCAATATATAGGCACATGCAGTAATTGTTGTCGTTGCTATAATGGCACAATAATCTGCCGTTCTAGCAGTCCGACCCCATTTAGGATTGTCTTTATGGGAAAGAGTGAAGTATGATTGTTATTAAGGGGCATCCTCCTGAGTTTGTCGGGGTAGTTAATGCAATGGCTGCAAGTAAATGGAAGAATAGTATACAGAGGCACCTTCGTATGGTTGAGTGTAGCGAGATGCATAATCAATTTTTAGCCGCCTTTAAGTTATCGGGTGCAGCTCTTCAATGGTGGGAGTCTGTCACCACATTTGAACAGAGAGATACTTTGCCTATAACAGAATTTTGGGAGATTTTTCATCGAAGGTATTTTCCTTCCCCGACTCAGAATATGAAGATTTTTCAAGGTAATAGAATGGTGGCAGAATATGAGGAAGATTTTTCTCGATGGGCGAAGTTAGTACCTGATGAGGTAAATACGAAAGAGAAACGTATATCCAAGTTTGTTTGAGGTTTAGATTGGAGAATCCAACAATCCTTGTTAAAGAGTCCTAAGTTAGTGACTTTCGTTGAGGTAGTGAATGCGGCACTATTAAAGTGTCATGAATACCGTCTTCATTTGCAAGAGGGTAAGAACCTTGGAGATTCAAGTTCATCAAGTAAGTTTGTTAATGAGAGTGCCAGTAATGCGAGTGGGCAAAAAGAATTTGTGGGTAAGTGTTTCTTTTGTAAAGAAATAGGTCATAGAAAGAGAGATTTTCCTAAAAGAGGTCAAGGACCACATTTTGATGAAGTTTTGGAAGTGCAACCCCTACAACAGATTCGAGGTCATTTTAGACCGGGGGACTTTGTTTGGGATCCCAATGATGCGGATGGGCAATCGGACTAGAGATGGATGATACGAGTTATTTTCCTATGTGAATAGGGTTATTACTATATGAAGTTTTAATATATCGTATGGGAGATTTTTGTGGATGGGAAGTGCTATAGCCCTACTTGTACGTTTTAACCCTAAGGGGAATTTTGAGCAAGTTAGGCCCTTATGTTAATTATCTTTTGATAGAATAGAGAATTTTATGATATGCTCAAAGAGAGCTATAAACCTTGTGGTGAATGTAAGTATGGTTATGGTTGTGTGATAAGTAGTAATGATAAAGCTACTTCTTTTTATATAGTCATGTTAGACTTATATAATTGTTGTATTCCAGTTATGGATGAGCCTTATAAATGGCAATATGTTAATATGATATGAGATATCATAACTGAAAAGAGTTTAAAGATTGTGGATTGATGGGACGCAGGAAAATTTTAGCTCATAATTATGATAATTTTTGTTAGCTATATGTTGTTATATGTATGATGATTTAAAAGACCTTGTGTGGGACATAAGGCACTTTATGTAGATACTGTAAGACTTACACCAAAATATTTTTCATAACTGCTTTTCAAAATAAAACTTTTTCTAGGCCTTGGGCCATATCAAAATGATTTTTCCCCAAAATATTTTCAAACACTAGTCCGGATTTAACAAACTCTCAATCCCCGACGTCGCCTCATAGTAGTGTATTAAGAGGGTTCCTTGTTTGGATTTCTCTTTTGCGAGACGTCCCCCGCACGAAAGTGGCGAATGTCAGGAATTGAGAGGAGTTATTTCTTGGACCATTCAAAATTTTTACACTATCAAAATGTTAGTATTAGTTACATTTATGGAAATGTGGAACATTGGAGGAAAATGAAGCCTCATTATGATTGGTATGAGCGATAGCTCGAATATAAAGGGTGTATGGGGGCCCTAGTTGGGGAAAATTGGTTTTATAAGACTCAAAATCAACTTAAAATAAAATAAAATAAATTAATTCGTCGTGGGAAGTTAGAGATTCGGAGATAGGATTAGTAAGGGTGAGTTTAGTAAATCTAGTTGAGCTTTGGAGAATTAGGCTTAGCTAAAATTTCGAGGACAAAATTTTTGTAAGTGGGGAAGTTTGTAAAAACCCGAGGTCTTGGAGACAAGGATTTATTTATTTTGGGAGAAATAAATAATATTTTATAAGAGAATTGTGACACCCCGCCTAATTAATCCCGGGTGATCAATCCTAAATCAAGTTAGAAAAGGTTTCTCAGTTGGTCCATTCTTAGCATCACTGTCGTCTTTTTAATTACTAACCACCTAAGTGAGAAAAGTATCCTGGTGCCAATTTTTATCTTTCAATTAATTAAATAAAACTCATGCGGAACATAAAATAATACACAATCATAGTTAACTAAAATAACCATCCACAAATAAAATACCTAACCGAATAAACCATCGTTCCAAATATCCAATACAAGTAAAGATAAGAAGAAAATCTCAATAAGTCTAATACTGATAAATGAACTGTGAGCGACAAGCTCAGATAACTACTAGAGAGTCTCTACACGAATGAAAGAAGGAGGCGTCTATCAAAAACCCCGCAACATCCACATGTGCTGCAGCAAAGGATACCTGGAATAGAGTCAAGTCGGGCGTCCCTGTGGCTGGATACCTAAAAGGTTTTTAAATTTTTTTATAGCAAGGGTTAGTACCCAAAAACATTTGAAAACATTTAACAAATGATTAACTTGCAGTAATAAATAAATATGCATGCTCTTTATATTTTAGTTAGTGCCGCACTCTCTTGAGGACATCCTCACCCCTCCTCTAATGTGCACTACTAACGCTTCCATTTAATTTACTAGGTCCTACGCTCCTGACCCAATACTTATTTTAACCCTTAAAATTTACCTACTCTAACCGAGTATGCCTTAATTCTTGATTTTTAAGTTATTATAAACATCAAACTTAATTAAATCA
Source organism: Sambucus nigra (assembly GCA_949130495.1). Lineage (NCBI taxonomy): Eukaryota > Viridiplantae > Streptophyta > Magnoliopsida > Dipsacales > Adoxaceae > Sambucus > Sambucus nigra. The sequence goes on from OX422220.1 coordinate 305,347,467, forward strand.
TTACCCTTTTTAATTTCATATAACATTCACACCTGTTATGCACATAATACATTTTTCACTATGTATTAATTATCCCATATATAATTATTTACCTAATTATATATTTAATCATATTATAGTATTCACAGACATACTGAAATAACATTTAATACAAACTTTTGACCGAGTAAAAATACTCACAAAATATAAATTTTCCCAAGTGCTATCCCACTAGGTGTATTCACATAACCTAGTTATCCAAGTTAGATTCGCTCACTAACTTAGTTTAACATAGGAATTGGAGGCGGTCATATTCCTTCCCTGAAAGTGAGATGCCCCTCACCCATATAACGGACGCTATGACCTGGGATTATACTCGCCCTACTCCTCAAGCTAGGGGATTCATCCACTACGCGCAACCTCCCCCTATAGCACTAGAGTATATACTAATAATATTCAATCAGTGATATTAATGCACACACGCTATATATATATATATATATACTATCACACTCCGTATATATATATATATATATATATATATATATATATATATATAAAATGTCCCGGCTACACCATGTACAAAATCCGTAACATAAGCCTATTTAGTTTATTAAGAGTTTATGACATTATTGACAAAATTCCTTTCATTCATTATGACATTTTCTTAAATTGATTTTTGAAATTATATTGTTCTTAGAGATTAGAATTTATTGAGATCTTTCTGTATTGTGGTTCAGGGACTTCATTACAGGATTCCAAGTATGGATTTCAATATTGTGGTTGTTGTAGATGGATATCTTCTTTGAAGCCCCATTATATTCGAAGCAAGTATACTACCATCGGTTCTTCATAAAGCAAGGAAAAAAAATGATAGCCCCATTCAACTTGAAGAAAATCTTCTTTGAAGCCAGATAAGCCACAAAATGACAGCCCCATTAACGATTTTCTAATTGAGAAGGGTATACCCAACGAGCTACCCTCAGCACAGATGAAAGAAACCAAAACAAGGAAATTCGGCGATGGGATAAAAAAAGATCTAACTCCATCTGCAGTTGATGTGAAGAAATCAAGGTACCATACCAGAACTTTTCACAAGCAGCTTAGAAGGAATGCAATACATCTGCTTGGTTTTTAAGGGAACAAAAATTGTATAAAGTAAGCAAATGTTGTTATTGGTAGCCTTTTTGTTCAATCTGATCTTTTATATTTATTAACGTAAATAGATTTTGATGTTATATTCATTCATTCTTCATATGATTTTATATCATTTTATTTGCGTCTTTGCGTTCCAGATCCCAAATGTTGAAAAGTTTGTCACTTAAAAAGGTATTATTTCTTTATTTCTGTCTATATATAGCCTTTTGGCGTCATAAAGTGTTGTCTTAATGTTGTAGGATTATACTTGAGAACAATTTTCTGCAAACGAATTGCTTAAACTATGAATTTAGTCTTGGAATTTGGAGGGAAATTCAAGAAAGTGGTAAGCATGATTTGCTTTTTATCTTCTATTTCATTCGAATATTGGTAGTTTCCTATTGTCCTCGCTCTTTTTTCCATATCTTCCTCATAAGGGATTTCGGCTAGCTGATGGTCCTCATAACTGATGGTACGTTGATGATCACCTTGGAAACATTCCGATATTTTTGGAGCAACCTTTGCAATATCTCTGGACTTAACCATTTCACCTTTTTTGCCACACATGATCAGTGCCAAATTATCTCATGGACCCCTTTTTCGTTCAAGTCAGTTTGATTGGCGTCACCATAAATTTCCTGATTTTTTAGGATTCTAATTTTGAAGTATCACTCTTTTTCTTAGGTTCACCGGCCAACCGAATTTTGGTACTTGGAATAATTTAAGGAACTGCCATTGTACGAAGATCTGTTGTATCGTACACAGACCTGTAGGAGTCTGCTGCCATTTAAGATTATTTTTTATTTACATTTCTTGATTGCACTTCAGGTGTTTGGAATAATTGACATTTCTTGACATTGTTCTCCCTAACTGAATATATTGGCTTCAATTTTATTAAAGAATTTGGTATCCAGGTCTTTGATCTCATTTATCTCTTATGTGGATTTTGTTTCCTATATGAACTTCACAGCACTACAAAGGAGTAGATACTTCAAGTATGGAGAGTTAGAGATGGCTTGGGTGGGAAACAGAGAAAGAGATTTCCAGTGTAAGTTCCTTTTTTGAAATAAATGATAGCCAACTTTACTTTAGCTAGGTGTAGCAATTTTCAGATAATGCAATAGCAGTTTTCAGGTAGCAATTTTTAGTGTTTATATTCTTCTTTGTTACCATTACTTCAATTAATGCAATAGGCTATTATAGGTAGGTGTATGAGATTAAGGCAGAGAGAAGGTCTTTGTACATTAATGATGAAGACTTCAAGTATGAGAGGAGAATTGCTGATGTTTATACGATGGTGAGTGTTGAGAAGTTACAGGCTTATACTTATATTTGGAGCGATAGTACTGATCCAAACTTATATGGGGAATGGCGTTTTGCGGAATGGAAACTACACATGAATGATTTTGAGGAGATGAGCCGAGGTTTTGTGGAAGAATTGGACCAAAGCCAAGGGTTGCAACCTATGAATCCTTCTATCAGCAGAAACACATTTGCTTTGATGTTGATATTATGTAAATGTAAATAAATTCTAGACGCGATGGCGACAAAGTGGTTTCTGCAATAAAGAGTAAAGGGATCTGTTTCATCCTTTTATCCATAATAATGTAAATAAATCCTATGTCATAATTATTCCCAATTATTTGTGTTATAAAAAAACTTTTTAACTTGAATTATAGACGACTTACATTGGGGAATGATATGTCGTTTACCAATTATGTACTTTGATAATATTTGCCTTTTTATAATTATGTACTTTGGAAATTTTTGCCGTGCCTTCAGGCACGGGCATTCCGCTAGTATATATATATACTATCACACTCTGTATATATATATAGAAATATAAAATGTCCCGTCTACACCATGTACAAAATCCGTAACATAAGCCTATTTAATTTATTAAGAGTTTATGGTCCAACTCTAATTATTAATTAATTCGCACATTAATTAATTAAGTCACCTTTGGTGTCGCCCCAACCATAAAATTGGACTTACTCTCGTAGTCCGAATTAACCTCACCCGAGTCTAAATTCTAGACTCCCGAATTTTTTAGCCTTTACCTAAATAAGATTTATCTCTCCGTATTCCTCAACTGTTATCCCCAGACTTGTTCACTACATCTATATTTAATCCTTTCGAACACCTTCCCAAAAATTCAACCTTAGTGTGTCACACCTAATTTCTCCAAAACCCAACAAATTTAAATTATGATGTCACACTAAGTCGTCTCCAAATTATAAATTAACTTTATTCACCATTAATTAGATTTAAAACCCATGTATAAATTTCTCACCAAATTAATTCATGGAAAAAGATTAAATTAAAATTTTCTTCATATAAAAGAAAACTGGGCGAACTGTCAAAATCTGTCGACCATCGATCGATCGACCCCAGACATTCGATCGATCGATCGAGCAGGTCTTCGTCTTCTTCGCGAAGACATATTCTGCCATGGACGAGTTTCATAAAACCCTAACTCCTTCTACCAGCAATGTCAAGCCTTCTTAACAATAATACAAGTTAGGAACCTTATTAGGGACCTCCAGAATGCCCTCCAACGTTAGTAATTCGTCCACTAACTACAATTTCTGAATTTGGGGAAATATTCATCTTTAATTCCTTACCCATTTAGATCCCCAATCCCTTCACCAAATTCATTTCTAATTATCCAAATATCATCCTACCAGATATGTATCAATTTATAATGTCAGATTTCTACAAGAATCCTCATTCAAATTCGTAAATCAGATTATTATTTTCAAAACCTCATGTTTATGCCATGAACACCCAAAAAGAATTTTGATCAAACACATCACATGAATATGAATTGAAAATCAGATTCAATACTATTGCAAGTTATCCACTTGCCTTAGGTTTTGTAGTGTCTGATTCGGAGATGAATTCCAAGGTTGAAGATGATCCTTGTTGGCTCTCTAGTGATCCCAAAACTGCCTTTAACTGCTATTAGGGTTCCTTAATACACTTAGCCTTTTTCTAAAACTCTATCAGTCGTTTCCTTTCTTCTCCTAACTTAACAATTAACCTAAATCCCGTTTTTTGCCTAATGGGCCAAGCCCAAATGACCCAATTGCCCCTGTGTGGGCCCGACTATGTCTAAAAATGCCCCGTGACCCATTTACTACCCTCGGATACACTTTTCCGACTATCTCGGCCCATCCGGAATCAACCGTATACTCAGAATTTCCATCCGAATTAATTTATAAAAATACTTATCCCCCCACCCCTTTAGTCTATATTGACTCCCGGTTGAGATAAGTGCATACCCTATCATTAATACTCGAAATGACTTAAATAACTGATTACTATTCACTTAGTAAATAAATTCCCGTAAATATTATAGCCATTCACTCCCCGATTAATATTTAAATAAAATTTCCCTAATTAATTCAATTAAAATTATGTCTCAGAAGTAATTTTCAATTCCCGAATTAATTACATATTTAATGCATGAAAAATGCGGGGTGTTACAAGAATAATTAAATTTGGCACTTGGGGTCAAAACTTGGAGTCGTTAGAAAGTGTATTGAATGGTTATTCTGAGGGTGTAGCTGTGTCCGGAAGGGTCGAGAAAGTCAAAATGATTGTACTTAAGGTCTATTCAGGTTCCGAAACAATTAAAGTCAATTTGACTCGAATTAAAGTCACCGAGTCATTTAAAGTGTGTATTATCATTTAAAGATGTGTATCTTGGGAGTTAGGGCCTAAAAAGCCTACGGGATACTTATTTCTCCAAAGAGAGAAAAAGCGAAACAGAAAGAAAGAAAGAAAGAGAGAAGAAGGAAGAAGAAGAAAAGGAAGGAGAAAAGAGAGAGAAAGAGGATTTTTCGGCATCCACGCGATCTCAAGACGGATTCAGACCCTACGAACTCGAGGCAAGTGATTAAACTTTCTAAATAATTTGTGTGTACCATTTATTGCATGATTTGTGGATTAAATCTTTGGGTTTTAGGTTTAGTTTATCAAAACCTAACTTTTGGGTATAATCTTAGATTTAATATGTAGATCTTTGATTTGAGGATATAAATTAGTTTATATGTATTCTAGGATGAATATTAATGATATATATGTGATTGGGTTGAAGATAAATGAAGAGAAAATGATTAAAACAATTTTTAGGATTTTGGCTTACTTAAAAAGTAGCCATTTTCGAGAGTTTTGAAGGGACAAATCGATTCGGCCTCCTACCGAATCAATTCGAAAATATGCAGGTGCCCAGGTCTGAGTGACCGAATCAATTCGGACTCCAGCCAAATCTATTCGGCCTGAGACAGAGCCCCAGGTCTGATGACCCGAATCGATTCGCCTTCCTGGCCGAATCGATTCACTGGGCCGAATCGATTCGGAATTGTCCCGAATCGATTCGGAAACAGGGCTTTTGGGGGAATGTTTTTCTAAGGAGAATTTCATTCCAATTTGTTCGAGGTTATCGATTGGGAACCTCTATAGGAGATATTTGGAGTATGTTTTGGAAACTTTTAGCGAGTTTCCTTTATAAGAAATTTTGGAGTCATACTGACTAAAATTTGAGGAAAACCGATTAGAGATTTTGGTATTTTCTAAGTAGGGAAGCCCACCTTGATTGGAGACTCTATTGGGAGATAATTATTAAATTCATATAGAAGAATGATAATAAGTTTAGTGATATTGGATTTTAGAATCCAATCCCAAATGGGATAAATTTAAAAGGTTCATAAAATGAATTGAACCCTATTATGGATGGAGATTTATAAATGCTATTTGATTTGCATATGGATATAGAAATATTCTAATTGATGTTTTATTTGGGAGATGTCTCACACAATGAGAATTGCTAATTGAAGAGCATTGGGATAAAAGAATATCCTTAACATGGATAGAATTTTGAAATAATTCATTATTAGAAGCAACTTGTCAGCTTCAAGTGAGAAATAGTATAGTGTATACTAAGTGGGGTTAATGTGTGAGAATTGACGGTTAGTGTATCAAAAGAGAGATATATACTAAATATTTTATATTAATTCAACTACGCCTAAGTGCGTAATATTGAAATGTAAATGATGTGGCAGGTATACCTTATATGACGGTATATCTTTATATGATGTGACGATATATGTATACCTTATATGATGGTATATATATATAGTGAATCATACCCCCTCCTTGCTATCATTGGGAAGTTGGGTGCATTGAGGGTGAGCATCCTCGCTCAAAGGGCAGGGTGTGGATATTCCCCAGGTCATAGTCGGTTATTGTGATTATTTACGCTATATATATTTCCATTCTTTTGGGGGTGAGAAGTTGGGGGTATGTGACGTTCTCACTCGCTAGTTAGGAGCTATGATCGCTTCCCAGGACGTTATGTGTGTGAGTAGATCACGAGGTGGGTGTCGTTGAACCCCACAAGGTGGCCCCAGTTTGCTACGTGTATGGGCTGCTGAAAGATGATAGCATGTGAGCCTGTGTCCTCGAGTTATTGCTCGGTTGGATGGTTATGATATTGTTGATGTGCTTGTACATGAGTATTGAGGGAATAATGGACCTCGACGACCGACATTTCCAGGATTAGTGTATCGGGGGGGTTGCTTATTTGGATTTCGCCTCGGCGAGACGTCCCACGCACGAACCGCAGTGTAATGTTGGAAATTGGGGAGAAGTTAGTCCTAAATGCTCATACTTATATATATATCACCTATCTCGACAATCGACAGTGCCAGGAGTAGTGTAACGGGGGGTTCCTTGTTTGGATTTCGCTTCGGCGAGGCGTCCCACACATGAAACGTCGTGTACTGTTGAGAATTGGGAATATTAATTAGTTAAAATTTGAGCAATAATAATTTGGGTTACATGCATCATGCATTGAGGGCATAATGAATCTAGAGGATTAGTACTGTCGGGAGTAGTGTAACGGGGGGTTCCTTGTTTGGATTTCGCCTCGACGAGACGTCCCACGCACGAAACACAGTGCCGTATTGAGAATCGAGAGATGTTTTTTCCTTAACTCTTGATGCTAGTAACTCATATATAATTATATATTGTTTCCATGCCAAATGATGGCTTAACTAGAATATATGAAATTCTAGTAAATGAGAATGTTGTTGTATTGTGATGATGTGGTTATGAAGTCGATTATGCAACTTTATATGTTCAACAAATCAACAAATATAAAGATAACTATTATATTAAAGTTAAAGTTTAAGATTTTAAAGAATATAGATAAGTGTAGATTGGGAGATAGGTTAGATGATATTAATCAAATATTTCTATTGGGTTTAAGTTAGAATATTTTACCTAATTAGAATTGGGCATCCATTTGGAGATCACGTGCATACGTTTAGTTGCGCGCTTTAGTTGAGTGGTGAGTTGGATTTTATGGAGAGTTCGATTCCACCTTAATCATGTAATAATGCATTTATAATTATTATGCATTTTAATACACTTGCTATAAAATCTTTTCAACTCGAGCTCTGACCCGTTTATATTTTCTCTCTCCGTATATATATATTGTATTTCTTTAAGTGTTTCTCCGCAAGGACGCCATTGATGTTCATCCATCTAGTATTGGTGGAGCTGTGGCAGTAGCGAATTGTTGCGACACTTTATTTTAGTCGATTCCTATCTTCGTATATCTAGATTAGGATTCAGTTTATATATTGAGTTAGTATTCAAGTGTTGTAGATTAACACTTTCATATTTCATTTCTCAGATTATTGTATTGTCTCTTACCCGACAACATATTCGGGTATTTCATTGTAGAGATTTTATTTGTACATTGTATTGCACTATTTTATATATTGTAGTTTGCACTTATCACTCATCATAGTTAGATGTGTATTGTTTGTTATGTTTGCATCATCGGTTTTGTTGTTGTTGTTAAATAAAAAGTTTTAAATTTTTGACAAGCCACTTTTAATGATTTCAGGTAGTTAGCCTTATCTTATTTAGTGTTGTCTGTTGATGTTGAGACTGTGCCATTTGGGATACCTGATTTAATTTAGTTAAGGGCTGGCCATCCGTTATTATTTTGAGCATGTTGTCAAAATTAACAGACAAAAGAAATAAAGATGCAATAAACTAAACTTGAAGAAAGTACAATGGTAAATGGATTCTAATTTTTCAGTCCAATTAGAAGTAAAGATATAACTTTAAACACCTTTATTGTTTAAAACAGCATACTTTGCAATATAAAACAATATAAGGAAATTGCATGAGGAATTATACTCGTGCAATAACCAATCAATCTTGAATATATTCAAAATGAATGAATCATCTAGTATAAAGATCGGCATAAAAATAGAGGCATTATCTAAAGTTGAAAAACTAAACCTTTTGACAAACAAATAACATTACCTAGTTGCATAGGTGAAAGTGGAGAAAGAGTAAAATTAATAATTGAACCATAATAGAAAAAATACAAACTAATTTGGGGGACAGCCTATTGAGTTGATACAAATTAATAAGATAAATTAGGGTGCTTCATTTTCAGATATGAAATGTTATGGATGTTTTCAAATCATAATTGAAACCAAACACAAAATAACTACCCACATCCACCCAAAAAAACTTGAAACCGAACACAAAAATAAACCCCCAAATAAAAATTTAACTCATAATTAATGCATATCCTTTTCGATTTTTGCCCATAGATTTAACAAAATGAAACAAAAATCAAATTCATATCAAACCCAAAATGTTGAAAGTCGTTATATATGTATATCCAAAATCCCGTAAACAATTAGGGTTCACAAAATGTTAAAATGAACCAAAAAATATTATCCATAAATCCTTAAGCCAAAACAAAAGCTTCAGATATGTATGCGTGTTTATGTGTTTGATATATCTATGCATGTGTGTGTACATGTGTGTGTGTGTGTGTGTGTGTGTGTGTGTACGTGGGGTGATGGAGATAATTAATGAGGAAAAGGCGGAGGGAATAAGGGAGAGAGAGAGGGAGGAGGAGAGAAAGAGAGACTCAGATAAGTGAGGGGAAGGCGATGGGGAGAGCGGGAAGTTGAAGGGATGAGTGAAATGTTGAGTTAGGGCAATTTGCGAATCTGAAAATGAAAAGAATGGGAGAGATTGCAAACTTGTTTGAGTTGTGTGAGACCAAAATCTTACATTACCATTGTACTCTTATCTTTTAATTTTAAAGAAAATGGGTAAACAAATTAGAGTAAGTCAAAAGAGGGGGAAACCAAAGATTTGAAGGGCAAAATAGGTATTGCAGGAAAAAACACATCTTATGACATCATAAGCTAATATTATGACATACATAAGTTTTAGTCCTTATATATATATATATATATATATATATATATATATATATATATATATATATATATATATATATATATATATATATACATTGTGTTGATTATATGAACATATATTTACTCGTGATGAATATATAATTTTGGGATTCGTGTTTGATATCTGGACCATGTGCAACATGTCGACCGAGATATAACGGATATAAAGAGGTTATTATTTTAGAAAATGAGTTCAGGGGTATCACCCCTTTGTATTGATATACGGTTGGTTGATTGGATCCATTAGTCCGGTTGGGTATGGTCCCGATAGTGGTTCTACTACACAGTGATCGCCCCATTTTTTCGTGAGTTTTGCTTAAGCCCATTAGGTGTTAGGTTCGTATGAACTTAGCGATAAAGGCACGAGATGGACACCAAAGGTAGTGGTCTTTGTTCGATGTAATAAATAATGAGAAAGAGTTTGATATTGTCTTGTGATGGACAATTGAGAATGAACCTAATGTCATGATAAATACTTTATGTAGTTTACTTGTATTTTCCTTGTGAGGGACATTGCGGGGGCTGGTACTTTGATTGTATTCTTACACGTGTAGTCAATTACATCCCTTTTTCAGGATACATTGTTTTTTTATCCTTTATGGTAGTTTGGAGAAGAACTTCTTTGATTAAAATGATATTTAAAACAGAGAGAGTGTTTCATTTATGAGATTCCAAATATTCTAATGAAAATATATGTGTAGGCCTTAGGATGAAATATTCTTTGGGTAATTAGTAGCATTCCATGTTAGTTGTTAATTACGTGATAGTACTTAATTTTCTAGAGATAGAAAATTCTAGAATCGATTATGCCTTGGGTCTAGGCATCCATGTATTACTTTCACTTAGATAAGAGGTGAGGTATTCATTGCATGTGAGTGTCAAAGGGTGAAATGTTTATTTTAAATTATTCACACAATTTATATTGGTGTATGGAGATATTCTTGCAACTTTAGGTCACTATACCAAATTTATAACATGTTTCCCACATGCATTGGTATTGTATCTATGGATTAATAGGGTCGAGTAGTCATATTTGGAGTTATAGAGATCCACCTTATTATCCGTAGAGTTGGATTCGTTGATTCATTTTAGTTGTTCATATGTATTTGGGTGTTGTATTTATAGGAGTTTCTAGTTATACTTTATTTTGTTTTATTGAACAATTGTAATAAAAGATTTGATTCAGTGGATTCATTTATTAGATTTCAATTATTCTGTTAAGTTTTATTGTGTATGGTTTTGATTTTATTATAGTTTTTTGTTTATCATTAATTCTAAGAATGATATAAATTATTTTAGCGCTCCTAGTATTTTATGTCGAGCCTGATCAGTTGGGCGTGGAAAATCGAGGGTGTTACACATGTTACCATAAATTTAAAAAATATGATTTCATAATTTGGAAATTATCGATTATACATCTTGTTGTAAAATAAGGGAACAAAGAGAATTTAAGAAGAGTGGAAAATTTTTATTTTATTATGTTGTATACTAAAGGGGTATCACCCCTATTTATAGTACAAAGCATGGTATCCCAACAGACCCTGTAGTTATGAGGATTACCAGTGGACATCCACTAAAAATACACATTTTATAACACTCCCCTTTGATGTACACTATTTCCAACATTCAATTATTATTGCCTCATTAAACCTTACTAGGGAAATACCTAGTGGGGAAAAACAAAGTGAAGGAAAAAGAGTACAACTTTGTGATCACTGAATCGGTATTCGATGCGCTTAGTACTGCATCCTTAAAAATGTTAACATGAAAATCCAATGAGAAAAAACTAGTTAAAGGAAAAATAATACAACACGCATATGTCCGTAAATATCACGTCATTTTATCCCCAGATAAGATGTTCCCTTGATTAAATAATCCCCTTATTTTTGTATTTCCTTGATGATTGAGTTTACACATACTAGTCTCATATACAAGCTTCTAAAATGTTACTTTTGACAATGACTTTGTGAACAGATCAAGTAGGTTGTCACTTCAATTTCATTTTTCTTCTCAAGCTCGATTTTCATAAGGCTTTAGTGAAGATTGATGAAAATATCACTTTATATGATCTATTTGACTTCGATTACATAACTCTTTTGGTGTTCATTTGTGTAGAAAAATTCAAATATGTTGGTCATATCTCCCTCAATGTAGCCTCTTTAAATTTGACCTATAAATGTATCATTGCCTTTATAGGTATATTAGTAACATGTGTTGGTTGAGGCAGGTCATAAGTAAATAATGTACATCGATTGTTCCCTGTTGGGTTCCCAGAGATTACCTGCATGTATATAACTAACTGCACTTAAATCATTAGATTTAAAAGTATCACACCAATAATTTCATGAACGTATCACATTATAGGAGTGATATTAGTTCCATGCTTTCAAGTCAATGAAAATTATTTCTTTTCAAGATATTGATTTTGAATACTATGTTCGGTCTCATACAATGTGCATGTATGACAACGTACTAATAATGTCTAAGTATGGTACCTTTGGACCAAAAATAACTTGCAAATATGGTACGTCTAGACCAAAATTATAATTTTCATCCTCTTTAGGATGATACAGATATTTTAATACCTAAAAATTAAAAACCATGGGTATACTAAAATGGTATTCTTAATATATGTTAAAGCATTGTAGGATTTTTCAATCCATTTTACTAGTGGATTAGTGATTAAAAAAAATTATTCTCGATCTTTAGGCCAAGATAATACATAATCACCCCAAGGTCATTCATCTTTGAATTCCTTATTTGCATTTCAATTGAGCTCTATAGGAGCACGTCCTTTAAAGGATATTTGTATAATGGCACATTGGCATATAAGATTGTTGTCATAAATTTCCTTGAAAAAGTATTAATAAAGACGGTTGTACCTATATCATTTTGGATTTCTTTAAATTGTACAGTGAACGTCTTATTTTAATTGAGTACGTACGTTTTGTCTTTGCTTCAGGCAAAAAAAATCCTTCTAAGATTTTTATATGTATTCTTTGTCTAAGTCTTGTATATATAAGAAGTTATAATATTCATGAGTCTCATATATTATATTTCAAAAACCACTAAGCTATTCAGATATCTGAAAAGAGTTTATGTCCATACTGGTATGGTATGTTCGTATATAATCAATTTTCAATTTCTTCAAGAAACGTTAGGCCCTATGTCGTGAAAATTTTAGTTAGTGTATCACATCACATTCTTATAAACACATATCCGTAACCTTCAGGGTTAACATATTATGGGGTTTGTACCATAGGTCTAAATACACTACGTATATTAAGAGACTCGAATTACGCCATCATGACATTTTCCCATTTTGGTCAATATATTCTTTCTCGACATTCATTTATAGAATTTGGATTTGTAATATCACTGGTCTTTGATTTTTTTATATCTACAACATATATAAATATGTCATCGAAGATCATTTTTATGATTCCTCTTTTCTCTGGTATACGTAGAAAACATAGAGATCTCAATGTTATTGGGTAATTTTGCTTACTTCAGGGGCTTTATAGTCACTTCAGAAACTTGTGTATTTTCATTGATAATAACCACTCTTGGGGGTTCAAATAAAGTGGATATTTTATTCATGACCTATTCTAGAGCATTATGTATAACCTCATACGAATTATTATTTGGGCATGATTTTGTTAAACCTCCACTACGTGGGATTCAAGTAGTTGGGGCCCCTATAGGTTTGCCACGCCTTGAGCGTGCAATTAATTTATTTGCAACCAATTTTTTTTCATTTTGGGATAATGATTTTAGCAAGCATATTTGCAACTAGTTCATGTGACTACAATTAGCGTTTCAAGTTTTGTAATCATTTGATGTTTCAATACCACTATTTACTTCATTTTCACATTGAGAGATACAGTGGATTGGAGGAGAAAAAATGAAAGTATCCCATGATAATTTACATTGTTCTTTCAGGAACAAATCGTTATTTATGAACAATTTCTACTTAAGATATGTTCTATCCTCAACCTAATTGAAGGAATAGTGCCTTACCAAAATCAAATTTCACATATATGGAAAATATTATATTTGTTAATAGATTAATAGAGAGTGAACCATAAACACCATATATATACACTCATGATAAGAGTAGAAAATATATACATTAATTAAAATCATATTTCAATACGTTTCCCATGTATTATGATGCCCATAAAATGAAGCGAATTTCTTTAGGAATTAATTTTATATAAATCATGGCACATGAATGGATGGGTAGCATATAACAACATCATATAGGATTTTCGGGTGCCTTAGGTTCAACTATGGTTAAAACCTTTACTATATTACATACTAAGTCTAAAAAACTTCTATTTTTTCATAATTGTTGTGACACCCCGACTAATTAAATACCGGGTAGCTACTCCTTTCTTAAATTAATACAAAATGCCAAGTTGGTTCAGTTAATAGCATCACTGTCGAAAACATTTTAATAATTACTAACCACCTAGTATTTAAAAAGTAAGTTGCCAAATTTTAAATTAAGTCTGATTAACATGCAATAAAAATGGAAGATCAACATAATCCATTCACCATAACGAAGTAATGAAATAACCAACAAATGATAATAAGTCCGGAGGAAAACTCCTCACAACAATCCCACAACTGAAAATAATATGACAAGTCTGAATCCTGAATTAATTACATGCCAGAAGTCTGAATAACTGAAATAAACGAAATGTCTCTAAAAGGAATGGGCGACATGCCCTACAACTGATAAATGTTGAATATAGAGTCAAGATAGATGAAGCGTCTACAAGCAAAGTCCTGTAACTTCCACAAACAGCTACATCTCGTCACCTGAATGAGGATCCTAAGCATGGTGTCCTTGTGGCTGGGCACCTAAAATGGTTTTTACAAAAATAGATGTGAAAGCAAATGGGTCAGAGCCCGAAAGTGGAAATCATTTTAAAAACAACAAGTGTTTTAATAACATTAAAACATTAAATTCAAAATACATGTTAGGACGTGCACTCACATGAAATTCTCACCTCTCGACTACATGTGCACTCCTAACGTACCGTACCCATCTAAATGACATACATATTTAACCAAACCGTAATAAGTTCTACCCCTTACTACTCGATTTCCATATTACATTCTAGCGTTATCAATTAAATAGAGGGCTTTACTTAAACTCAGATTCTCAATTTGTAATACAATTCACTATCGGATAACCCGTTATGTTTTCTCAAAACATTACCATAATTATATTCACAAAACCAACATGAAAGTTCCCATTAATTAAGTGTATATTATTCACGTCATAAATATACAATACAAGCACCCCGAGACTAAGCTGCGGTGCACACATACTCTGCTATCCATCCCGATACATCACATACATAAGGATCACGCATTCCAGATCTCTCAAGAATCGTTCTAGGATAACAACAATCACAAACAATGGAGGCGAACACAGTCACATCACATGGGTCACGCACATACCTACGCTCCCACGATCAGCAGACTTATTAACATCCCAATAAGCCCTTCTCTGACCTATGTTCTCGAGGTACCAGTCTAAATCCGAGCAACACAAGGATTAGAGGGCCCTAAGCGAACGTAAACCTCCCGTGATAGCAAGTATGGTAGGTATGTCATACACATAAAATCAATACATATACTAAGTATGCACACATCTTAGTAATCACCATCATTTATTTGGTACACTGCTCATTCTTATACCAACTTATAATGTTACACAGTTACATGTTCCCGGTTAACATAATTATTCACGCCGTTAATTGTTCTCACGTCGTAATAGACACTTACGTCCTAATCCATAATCTCCATTTGGTTCAAATCACACACCCATGTTTTACTCCTCATTATACCCTAAATATCCCAAAATATATCAACTAGTCCTCAAGAAATGTCATCCCTGCATTTACACAAGGTTATGGGACACTCGGGATCAAAACAGGCTAAAAAGCCTAAACTATCAACTCGTTCGAAGTCTCGTTCGAATGAGGCTGGTTCGAACGAGAGTTCGTTCGAACGAAGTGGGCTTTCTAACGAGATCTCGTTCGAACGAAGTCATCGAACGAACATCACCCTCGTTAGAAGTCAAAGGTAAACTCGTTAGAAGCTCGTTCGAACGAGCTCGTTCGAACAACCTGGGCAGGTCTTCTAACGAGAGGCCAGTTTCGAGCCCAGATTTTCCTTATTTCGTTTTTCCAACTTTTCTTCCTTTCTAACCTCATCTAAACATCAATCCAACAATTGTTCAAGGTTTCTAATCGTCCCTAAACATACTTAGGTCACATACTAACATGTTTTGTGAGGTTAATTCATTTTAACCATCATCCAAATATCAAATCTAAACCTTTTTCCCCAATTTCAAGGACATGAACCCTACAAATTTTAAATCCCCAATGAGCCTAATTAAATCCGTTTTTGTTTCATCCAAAATGTATTATCATCAGATTAATCACATACATACAGTTCTACATGCAAATCCTCATCAAAATACAAGTTTCTAATTCCAAATTAATGGGTTTTCATAAATCTCCCAAAAATAATACAAATTTACAATTTCCTACGCATGGAAGAAGCATTCTCTGTAATTAATGAAATTAAACCACTTGCCTTTGATATATCTCTGAGTTTGATGACGAATTGATGGGTTTCTCTCTCTCTCTCTCTGCAGAATTCTCCTCTCTCTACAAGCTCTTCTTCTCCAAGGTGACAATGGTGGCTAGGGTTTTTGCCTTAGGAACTTTTGGGACTAATTCTAATAACCTCCGTAGCCCATAAGGTCATAAGGTGTAGTTAGTGGGTTTAGTGGGTAATTACCAAGTCAGATTTAATTCCTAATTTTCGTTGGTTTTAATTCCCAAAAATTCAAAATTACCAAACTACCCTTATACGTTGCCGGTATGGTCTAAAAATGCCCCGGGACCCAAACTAAACCCCCGGCTGGTGTTTTCTGACTATTTCGACCCTTCCGGACGCGTTGGCGCGCTCAAAACGACCATACGATTAATAGAGATAAAATTCACTTTTAATTAAATAATAATATTCCTGACGCGACTGTCACACACGTCTCAACAAAAATTCCAAATTGCCGTATTTCAATCTCACGGCAAATTTCATAATTCAATTTTCATATATAGCC